>CM060602.1:40341404-40561404 GCA_030578255.1 Tiaroga cobitis | reverse complement strand
CTGAAGGATCATGTGACACTGAAGACTGGAGTAATGATGCTGAAAATACAGCTTTGATCACAGGAATAAATTACACTTCACTAGATATTCACATAGAGAACAGCTACTTTAAATGACAATAATATTTCACTATTTTTACAGTATTGTTGATCATATAAATGCAGCAATGGTGAGCAGAAGAGACTCTTTCAAAAGGACTAAAACATCTGACCGACCCTAAACTATGAACACATCTTCGACACTGTGTTTTACTTTGTTAAAGACGGTAAATCCGTTACAGAAGCTCTGCGTTGATCTTTCATTTCTCTCCGGAAATACTGTCTGACTGACTGGAGTCGCTCCCCGGCCGGATGATCCGCATTCCAGCCCATGAAATCCCAGTTTTGAACGATTGAATTCATTTTTCTGGCTGTTGTGACTGAGCTGGAGTGGAAATGTATAAATCATGACATAATCACGCTGTGTTTTCCTCAGCGGGCCGAGATTCAGTGAGGTAACTGGGAAAGTGCTATTAAAATGTTCATCATCTCTTCTTCCAGTTAATGCGCCAGATCTCCGTGCACATTTTTCTTTCTGGAATGGAAGGAATGTGTTTCCCGCCACGTGTAGCGGCGCTTTCTCTCTCTCTCTCTCTCTGTGTGTGTGTGTGTGTGTCTTTATGGAGGAAGAGTGTTTTGAGAGGCTGGACACACACATCAGTGAACAAAAGCAGTACACAGCAGACGTGCGTGTGTGTGTGTGTGTGTTTTTATTTACACTGTCTTGAGGTATGAACATCTGCGTGTGTGTGTGTGTGTGTGTGTGTCGCATGTGCCATAGTTGCTTAGTATTATTTTATTCGCTTATTTTTAAATGGATGATTTATGTGTATGCGGCTACAAATCGAATTTCATGCATCTAAGAAGTAAATGTTGAAGATCTTTAAAAACGAATATAGTCATGCGTGTTCAAATGTTTGGGTCAGTCTGTATGCGAATGCACGCATGCTCATGTTTGTGCATGTATGAGTCTCTGTGCATGTTCATGCTTATGAATACAGGCCTGACTAAAGCAAAGCTCAACTGCTGCTTTCTCATTTCACTCTCTTTATCTTTCTCGTCTGTTTGTGAATGTTCATATGCACTCATATCTCATGTTATCGTGTGCTGATTGATGAATGACACACATATATAAGCTCTTTTAAAAGAATAGTTCACCCAAAAATCATTTTCCGAACATGCATCTTCTGTAATTTTATTGAAAATGGCAGCATGGACATTCTGCTTAACATCTACACCTTTTGTTTTGAATAAAATAAAAAGGCATGTAGTTTAGGAATGACCTGAGGGAGTGTAAATGATGACAGATGAGTCATTTTTGGGTGAACCATCCCTATAATAACGCCGTTCGGAGGGAGTCTGAGATCTGAGTGCATTTTCTCACCCCGACGGAAGGAATGTGGGGATTTTGCTTCACGCGAGCCTCTTTATGGAGGAAGAGTGTTTTGAGAGGCTGGACACACACACATCAGTGAACAAAAGCAGTCGTGTGTGTCTGTTGATTTTTTGTTTTTATTTATGCTGTCTTGAGAAATGAACGTGTGTGTGTGTGTGTGGAGAGACTCTATTCTTTACACATGTCTTCCAGGCGTTAGTCCTATCATGATCCAGACGGGGTGTGTGTGTGTGTGTGTGTGTGTGTGTGTGTGTGTGTGTGTGTGTGTGTGTGTGTGTGTGTGTGTGTGTGTGTGTGTGTGTGTGTGTGTGTGTGTGTGTGTGTGTGTGTGTGTGAGAGAGGCTCCCGTCCCCTCAGTGTTCACAGGCTCATGGGAGTGCAGGGCACAGCTGGTAGTGTTTAATGCAATTTTATACAGTTTTATTTTAAATAATTATGTTTCATTTTATTTTCAATAATTGCATTTTATTGGATTTAATCTAATTTATATTTTATTTTATTGCATTTTATTTCTATGCAAAGCCAATTATAATTAAAGCTAATTATGGTGACCGTAGACTAACGTAAACCCAAGAGTTTTATTTATTTTACACATTTTATTTAGAGGTTTTTTTTTTTTTTCTATTTAATTGTACTTTATAGTTTTCAATTTTTATTTTATTGCATTTTATTTATTTTATTGAAATATTGAAATTTTATCTTTATTTTTTATTATATTTTTATTGCGTTTTATTGTTTTGAAAAGCTAATTATAATAAACACTTTAAGCTAATTATAATGAACATTTAAGGCTGATTATAATGAACATTTAAAGCTAATTATAATGAACACTTAAAGTTAATTAAAATGATCATAGACTAATGTAAACCCAGAGATGTCAAACTCATTTTTTGTTGAGGGCACTTTTTATAGGCAGATTTTTTTATTATTATTTTTGAATTGTTATTTTTTTGCAAACTCTACTCTTCAAAATAAACCGTAATGGATGGCCACGAAGTGAGGTTTTATCAGCTCATTTCTAGTTTTATTTATTTATTTTGTTTCCAGTGTGGTAAAGTATAGACTTTATTGTAGAGACTAAAGTTCTGAATAGACTTTATTGTAGAGACATTTTTTATCCCTGAGCTTTTTATAAAGTTTTGACTTTAGCATGAAGAATGTCTCTGACTGGTCTGGGATCAGTTATATCTCTGATTGAGTTCATCCTCACGTGTTTCAGCATCTCTGCTCATCACGTCCCTCGGCGAGGCCGTTAGCCTCTTATCTTCTCTGTACAGGGAAACTTTAACACGCTTGAGCAGAGAGAGGAGAGCACTGATAAAACAAACATAATTCAGACTGCACACTGATGCGGTAAACATTAAGGACTTTATACTCGTGTTAACATTAGGCTTGCCTTGTGTAGCCAAGCTTTTGGCTGTCAGTCTGGTCCTCTTGTGGTGTTGTTAGGGTTCAAGTGAATTGCAACTAATTGCATGCATTATAATTAAGACTAACCTCTTTATAGTTGTTCAATCTCTCCGCTCGCTGCTCTGTATGAGAGTTGCATCTCTTTTTATTGAATGTGTGTGTGATGGATGTATTTTTGCATTGGTTTTTCAGGCTATGCGTTTTAAAGCAGACGTAATCTTGTGCAATCCCAATGACCTTGCAGATCTTCCTCTTCTTTTTTTCTTTTTTCTCATGTTTTTAATCTTGAACTGTCAAGGTTCCCATGCAGGAATGAGTTTGAGCAGTTTTGTTCGCTGATGCTGTCGTCTGACAGGCTCGCAGGGTGATGAACTGAAGCATCTGGGTTCGAGTTTGAGACGTTCAGTGTGAAGTCTTACCCATGACCTTTGACCTTTAAGGGTTTCAGCTTCACACTTTGGCCTTCTCATTCATAAATTCTTTGTCACCCTGGAGAGTCCTGTGCATTGTTCCTCTTTTAAACCTTTAGCATGTATTATAACGGTAACGTACGGCGTATCTGATGCACGCTTGAACCCTCCAGTGTCTTTGAGCTCCTCAGGTTTTGACTACATTTTTTTTCTTTACTTTGCAAGACTGTTGAATGAAAGCAGTAGAAGACCTGAGATAATGTGTGCGATCACAGTAACAGTTTTGGAGTGTGTATATATATATTAGGGCTGTCATTCGATTTAAAATGTTTCATCTAATGAATTACATGATGTGCCGGTTAATTAATCTAATTAATCGCACATCAAATTTGGCTGAGAAATTAGCCCCAAAAGATAATTTAAAGTCATTATTGTGTTAAATGAGAAAAGTATCAAATACACATTTACAAAAAGTAGCTTTAGAAATAAATATTTTATTTGATTCAACATAGAATTTATTACAAATAATATTTTAGGCTAAATATTTTTTTTTCAGAAGCTGCATCTGAATTGGTATTTAGGTATTTTTAAAACAGGACTTAAAAACAGTTCTTTCCTCAAAATATCATATTTTATGTTCTGCAAAAGAAAAAGTCATACGGGTTTTAAACGACATACGGGTGAGTAAATATAAATAAACAGAATTAAAATTTTGGGGCAAACTGTTCCCAAAATATGCTTTTTTTTTTTTATGAAATGATACTATAAATAATAAACTAAAACTGCCAGTATGTGGCGTTAACGGTCTAAATGAGTGAGTCATTCATTGATCCGTTCTAACGGCCGATTCATTCGGGAATGCAGAAAATGACTCTTTATGAATGAGTCATTGAATCATTGGTTCACCCGATTGATTCGCTCGAAACAGATTCATTCAGAAATGAAACCCTGCTGTGTTGCTCGGAGACGCACAACACTTCCGCTCTGAATTTATTGGTAATATTTTAATTGGAGAAAAAAATTTAGTCAATATCGTGTCTAAATATCAACTTATCTATTGAACTGTTGTATAAAATCAATATCACATTTGCACTTGTGCTTTTGGGAACACAAACAGCACTCGTGTGATATTGCGCTCGTTAGTCATGTGATATTGCTTAACTTTATCATGTCATATAGGTCTATATATGAGACAAAAACTCATACATGGGCATTTTGCCCTGATATAGGCTCCATCATGCAGAGTTAAGAGTTAATAAACATACTAAATTATATATATATTTTTTATATTAGTGTGTGTGTGTGTGTGATGGGTTGTGTGTGTATGTGGTGGGTAGGTTTAGGGGTAGGGTTAGTGTGTGTGTGTGTGTGTGTGTGTGATGGGTAGGTTTAGGGGTCGGGTTTGTGTGTGTGTGTGTGTGTGTGTGTGTGTGTGATGGGTAGGTTTAGGGGTCGGGTTAGTGTGTGTGTGTGTGTGTGTGTGTGTGTGTGTGTGTGTGTGTGTGATGGGTAGGTTTAGGGGTCGGGTTAGTGTGTGTGTGTGTGTGTGTGTGTGTGTGCGTGTGTGTGTGTGTGTGTGATGGGTAGGTTTAGGGGTCGGATTAGTGTGTGTGTGTGTGTGTGTGTGAGAGTGTGTGTGTGTGATGGGTAGGTTTAGGGGTAGGGTTAGTGTGTGTGATGGGTAGGTTTAGGGGTAGGGTTAGTGTGTGTGTGTGTGTGTGTGTGTGTGTGTGTGATGGGTAGGTTTAGGGGTCGGGTTAGTGTGTGTGTGTGTGTGTGTGTGTGTGTGATGGGTAGGTTTAGGGGTCGGGTTAGTGTGTGTGTGTGTGTGTGTGTGATGGGTAGGTTTAGGGGTCGGGTTAGTGTGTGTGTGTGTGTGTGTGTGTGTGTGTGTGTGTGTGTGTGTGTGTGTGTGTGTGTGCGTGATGGGTAGGTTTAGGGGTCGGGTTAGTGTGTGTGTGTGTGTGTGTGTGTGTGTGTGTGTGTGTGAGATGGGTAGGTTTAGGGGTCGGGTTAGTGTGTGTGTGAGATGGGTAGGTTTAGGGGTCGGGTTAGTGTGTGTGTGAGATGGGTAGGTTTAGGGGTCGGGTTAGTGTGTGTGTGAGATGGGTAGGTTTAGGGGTCGGGTTAGTGTGTGTGTGAGATGGGTAGGTTTAGGGGTCGGGTTAGTGTGTGTGTGAGATGGGTAGGTTTAGGGGTCGGGTTAGTGTGTGTGTGAGATGGGTAGGTTTAGGGGTCGGGTTAGTGTGTGTGTGAGATGGGTAGGTTTAGGGGTCGGGTTAGTGTAAGGGGTCAGAATATACAGTTTGTACAGTATAAAAACCATTACGTCTATGGAGAGTCCTCACAAAGATAGCGAAGTGTGTGTGTGTGTTCTCACATGCTGCACGTGGATGTTCGTGTTCAGCAGATGTGCAGCCCATGAAAGTCATTTCTGCTATGAGGTTAAATGCGAAGTGGGTCTATTTTTGTTAAAAAAATGCTCTCATTTATCAATATTAAATGTAATATTCAGTAACAGTTATGTTTGACAAAACTGACAAAACAATCATGTTAGCCAAGTTAAGGATCATTATTACTAGTGGTCAAATGTAAATTATTACTAAATAAATATAAAAAATGTTTTAAAAATATGCTACTAGTGATTTTTACATTGTATATTATTATATTTTTCATTATAATATTAAAATATGTATTATATGTATGTGTGTATATATATATATATATATTAGGGCTGTCAGTTAAATGTGTTATTAACGGTGTTAACGTAAACCCATTTTAACGGCGTCAATTTTTTTAGCGCGCGATTAACGGTCTTTTTGGCCTCGCAAACTTTGTAGTTTTTTTCACATGCTGTTACAACAGGACGCTGCGCTGAAACCCATTCATTTCAATGGCTTGCGCCGCGCGAGGACGTTGTGTTGCTTCGTCGACCAAAGCGCAAGCGGATCTAGCTAGAGCGGAAACACAACAACAGGCGCGCCGCACACACTTGTTGCGAGCCGGCCGAATAGTAGGTTAACGTTACGCTTTGAGTGGATGACGAGCGCGAGACGCGGAAATGGACGCCAATAAGATTCTGAATGGAAAGTTTACTTTTAAAAAGTTGCCAAATGGTTCCATTGACAAGACCAAAGTGATCTGTGTGTTTTGTCGTTGTGAACTGAGCTATCATCATCGCAGCGCGTCCAGTCTGAAATACCGCTTGATGATGGCCAAAGCGCACACACACACACACACACACACACACTCACAGCTGATGCGAATTCTCCACCCCTCGTCAATATCAGGACCTCGTCAGTATTTCTTTCACCCTTTTATTAACACTAGAACTCCCAAGGCAGTCATTTTGACTGTTTTAAAATTTTGCAATGTAATAACTTTGTTGAAATAAAACCCATGTAACTATAGGACCCTGACTTTTCCTAAATGTGTCTATATTTTATTCTATCATTGTTATTTTATTCAAATTACAAGACACAAAAGAGTTTTGAGTATTTCTACCTTGAATGGCCATACACAGTCATACTGACCGTATGCATTACAGACCGTGTGTCGGTTGCTCCTTTTACCCGCTCTTGAAGATGCATCACCGTTGACTAGCAACAATTTCTCTTGTTGTTTGTTTAGTCTATTGCAAAGCTGAAATCTAGCATTAGCTTCGAGCTAAAACCAAATTGAAATATTGAAAAGAGAATATCAGAACAATGTCAGCAAGAAGAATGACTGCCACAGAGGCTTTAGCCATGCTTCAGAGCCTTGATGAGGCTGAGTGGTTGTTGCTTAACTATTACATTTTTACATACATCATAATTAAAATGTAGTGTTCTGATGTTTATTATGACCTGTCCTAACATTACAGATCCATTTATTCTTAGATTTGATATAGCTTATTGAAATTATATGCAAATAATGTATGAGCATTCAGAATGACTGCTGTGGCCATTATAGTAGTTATAGAATTCCGGGAGTCTTAGTGTTAATGGACAGTGTTACATTGAGAGATTATTTGCTCCAAGTGAGAATATTAGTGTGAAATTGAACACAGTATATGTCAATCTTGTTTTCGATAAAAAACATTTGCACAAAGCAAGCCGATCCACTTTTCCATGTTGATAAGAGCATTAAAATGAGAAAAAATAATGGGACAAAAAGAAGACATTTAGAGAGACATTCAAGACATTCAATCAAGAAACATTTAGAATAGATAAAAATAATTGCGATTAATCGTGAGTTAATTATGACATTAATGCGGTTAATCGCGATTAAATATTTTAATCGTTTGACAGCCCTAATATATATATATATATATATATATATATATATATATATATATATATATATATATATATATATATATATATATATATATATATATTTACATATATATATATATATATATATATATATATATATATATATATATATATATATATATATATATATATATATATACACTCACCTAAAGGATTATTAGGAACACCTGTTCAATTTCTCATTAATGCAATTATCTAATCAACCAATCACATGGCAGTTGCTTCAATGCATTTAGGGGTGTGGTCCTGGTCAAGACAATCTCCTGAACTCCAAACTGAATGTCAGAATGGGAAAGAAAGGTGATTTAAGCAATTTTGAGCGTGGCATGGTTGTTGGTGCCAGACGGGCCGGTCTGAGTATTTCACAATCTGCTCAGTTACTGGGATTTTCACGCACAACCATTTCTAGGGTTTACAAAGAATGGTGTGAAAAGGGAAAAACATCCAGTATGCGGCAGTCCTGTGGACGAAAATGCCTTGTTGATGCTAGAGGTCAGAGGAGAATGGGCCGACTGATTCAAGCTGATAGAAGAGCAACTTTGACTGAAATAACCACTCGTTACAACCGAGGTATGCAGCAAAGCATTTGTGAAGCCACAACACGCACAACCTTGAGGCGGATGGGCTACAACAGCAGAAGACCCCACCGGGTACCACTCATCTCCACTACAAATAGGAAAAAGAGGCTACAATTTGCAAGAGCTCACCAAAATTGGACAGTTGAAGAGTGGAAAAATGTTGCCTGGTCTGATGAGTCTCGATTTCTGTTGAGACATTCAGATGGTAGAGTCAGAATTTGGTGTAAACAGAATGAGAACAATGATCCATCATGCCTTGTTACCACTGTGCAGGCTGGTGGTGGTGGTGTAATGGTGTGGGGGATGTTTTCTTGGCACACTTTAGGCCCCTTAGGCCCCGTTCACACTGCAGGCAAAAGTGGCCCAAATCTGATTTTTTTGGGGTCAAGTGACCAGGTCAGACTTCTTCAGAGGTAGTGTGAACATTCAAATCTAGCCCAGATCTGATTTTTTCAAATCCGATTTAGACCACATACATATGTGGTCCTGAATCAGACCCAGATCTGATTTTTTTCAATGCAGCCGCAGTGTGAACAATCAAGGCGGATTTGATGCGACTTTTACATCAATCTACGTCGACATTTGTCACAATTATGCACCGGCGAAGCCCTAGACACAACAGACAGACAGTTAGGGCTGGGACGATTACCGCAATACCGCGGTCACGTAACTCCAACGTAACTTATCAAAAGATGGAGCAATCCCTTTCGCGAGTTGGGGAGCACAATGTTCCATGACACATAGCATTACATTCGTATTAGAGATGCGCGGATGGGCTATTATTATTTCATCCGCAACGGAACCGCAGCACAAAACTCATCATCTGTCCGCACCAACGTTTTTTGATCAATTTTCGTTTTTTGAATTTTTTGATCAGTTTTAAGGTCTATGAGCGATGCAAGGCGCTGCTGCCGCGAGGCTAGAAAGCTCTTGGCTGTTCTAGGAAGGAGACTGCGCATGCAGCAAAGATATTTAAAGGCTAAAGTCCCTAGTATAGCCTATTGGCTATGTTGTATCCTCAGAATATCAGCAGTGAACTCCGTCTCCGATGGGCGCACGAGTTTCGGTTCATTTATGAGACGAGCTATAGTTCACGCGCAAGAGATCGCACCGTCGCTTCCACATCGTCCTGATTATATGTCTGCTATATTTGTATAATTCCAGGCAATTAGTTAATGAAACAGTGATTAAAATTAAGATACAATTTATACAAAACGAAATTTAATTTAATGAAAGGCTTTCTACAAAACAAAACTTAATAAAGTGGTAAAAATCATGTCTGACCCATCTTATGATCCTATCTTAGTCATGGTGTTCACTTTTCATATAATCGACATAGATTAAATAAAAAATAAAATTATATTATGTTAACATAAATATGGAATATAATTTTTGTAATTAAGACATGTTGGAGAAGGTGTTCATCTTTCATTTCGTTCAACATCATAATGTATTCTCCTGAAAATGATTAATTCAATGCGAATGTATCTGAGAATATTCTTAAATAAGGAAATCTATTCAGTGATTGGTTCATGCCAAATTACAGCTTAATGAAAATTGGACTCTTTCAAATTGTGCTCGTTTGTTTTCGGATGTAGGTGAAAATATTTAACAAAGTCTGTCTAGAAAAAACGCCTTCTGGTGAGTGCGCGGAACTCTGTCTCGGGGGGGGGGGGGGGGGGGGTTCCATTCACAACCATTATGAAATAAATGCGAATATGCTTAGGCCTACTTCCTCCATAACCTCCCGAACTTTAGTGCAACCGCTTGCTGCGTCTGATGTCGTTATTGTTCTTTTGCGCATGCCGGTTAGTTTGAAACCTCAAACAGTTCACACTGCAATCAGATATAGGTCACATTTTAAAAGGTAATGTGAACAGCCAATCAAAAAATCGGATCTGAGCAAAAAATCAGAATTGAGCATTAGGACTTGCGGTGTGAACGTGGCCTTAGTGGCAATTGGGCATCGTTTAAATGCCACGGCCTACCTGAGCATTGTTTCTGACCATGTCCATCCCTTTATGGCCACCATGTACCCATCCTCTGATGGCTACTTCCAGCAGGATAATGCACCATGTCACAAAGCTCGAATCATTTCAAATTGGTTTCTTGAGCATGACAATGAGTTCACTGTACTAAAATGGCCCCCACAGTCACCAGATCTCAACCCAATAGAGCATCTTTGGGATGTGGTGGAACGGGAGCTTCGTGCCCTGGATGTGCATCCCACAAATCTCCATCAACTGCAAGATGCTATCCTATCAATATGGGCCAACATTTCTAAAGAATGCTTTCAGCACCTTGTTGAATCAATGCCACATAGAATTAAGGCAGTTCTGAAGGCAAAAGGGGGTCAAACACAGTATTAGTGTGGTGTTCCTAATAATCATTTATATATATATATGGATGTATATTGTATGTGTGTGTATATATAAAACTTAGTGTGTATATAAATAAATATAAAAATATATGAAATTAATTATATATCTAAAATATAAAATCCACTCCATTGATGCTGCTTGTGTTTTTTACATGATTGTATATTATATTGGTCATAATATTATAATTTAAGTTTTGCACACGTACATTTTATAGAAATAGATCTCAATCGTGTAAAAAACACAAGCAGCATCAAATAGATTTGATACTTAAAATATAGAAATACACGCACATATATACATACATATACATGTATATATATATATATATATATATATACTGTGTATGTTTATAAATACAATTGTTTTACATATATATAAAATAGGAAAGTTATTTTTGCATTCATTTTAATACTGCAAGTGTTGCAAAAATGACACAATTCACATTTAATCGTCTCCTGCATCAGAGATAGTAAAGGTTAGTCAGTTCACGGTCCGCATCAGCGCTGAACGAGTTCATGATAAACATCAGTAACAATGACGTTTACGTTCACTACTCGGATCAGATCACATCAAGGTTTTATTTATATTTAACTATAGAGAGGATTTTCACATCATAAAGCCAAACAAACATCTGTCCTTAATAGTTTTATCTTTGATTATTAATCCGCTGATGCCAGAATGTTTAAGATTAGAGTATTATTCATGTCAGTTTGTTTTATGTATAGAATTGTGATGCATCATTACCTAATATAACTGTATCAGGTGAAATGTCTCTGTGTGTTCGTTAAATACTTCAACAGAGAAACCAGGCATGCAAACACCAACGCTTCTGTCTGTGCATTTTATTTATTACTCGCACTAAAATGGAGAGCAAAGTGAGTTGTGTGACTGGAAGAGGGACGCGGCTGGATTGCATTGATAAACGATTGTGATCGATTTGTTTCCAGAGTGTTCTGTCCCAATTTAACCTGTTTGTAGAGAATCAATGATCAGGAGAGAGTTAAATCACTGAAAGTACAACGCTAGCCAAGTTAAAGCTAAATAACCATCATGAAAAGTGTCTAATCATCATCTTTTATTACAGAACAAGGCTTTGAGCAATGAAAGTGTAAGACTTGTGCTTTCTAAACTGAATAAATGAGCAGTTATTGTGTGTTTGGTCTCTGGCTGTGCCTGTAATTGGCCTTTTTTATGCTCTGCAGTTTCTTTTGTTAGGGCAGTTTGAGTAAAGACTAACTATTGCGGCTAATTAATCTCCCGTCGCATGCATAAATTACTCACCCTGATCCCATTGTTAAAAGTGCAGAATTAAGCAGTTTAATTCATTTTTGAAAACGACTTCAGCTTTAGTTTTCCCAGTGAGATGAGATGGAGCGTTTTATAATAAATGAGACCGGCAGTGTTTTTTTCTTCTGCATAATTGATCTTGTATTCGAGGCAGATCAGCGTGTAACTTAATGATTGTTTAATCACCATTAGAGTTTCCCCAGAATGTAAACGTGTGCCGAATGAATGTTAGATCTGTATACCTCAAGTGTACAAAAGTACAGATACTAAAATGGTACTCCAGTACTTAAATTATACTATTATTATAAATTACTAATGCTAATCCCAGTATTATCATGAATATTATTATTGTTACTACTACTACTATTATTATTATTAGCATGTAGAGTTGTTCACAACTCTATTACTATGATTGTCTTAAATTGCCTCTATCTATATCTACAGTATATCACTAAGTTTCTCATTACTTACCATTTTATTACTTATATCTATATTTAGCTGGTTTCCATCTCTTTGTTTTTGTTTTGTTTTTGTTTTTCACTCTTCTACATGTGTGTCATTGATTTCTTACCTTGTATAGGTTACTGTTTTTGCAATAATAAAAAAAGTATGAAAGAATTTGACTCAAATATGATCAGTTACAGTCCCTCAGGGCTCACCGTGATTTTGCCAAGTAAGACATGTTCCTGGATCAACATTCCTGTCCCAAAATGTGGTGAACGTGATTTCACCAAGTACCACATGTTCCTGGATCAACATCTTTGTTGATCCTGGAACAACTTTCCAATCAACCAATCAGATTTGAGGGACAAGTTTACAGTTTATGTCAAGTTTAGGCTTAGAACCAGGGTGAAATACTTAAACATCAGTGTTATTCACCGATCATTACCCTCTGATTTTAGGGAAAGGTTATGGGTAGGGTTAGGGTTAGGGGAAGGGATTGGGTAAGGACTACATTTTGGGACAGGAATGTTGATCCAGGAACATGTCTTACTTGGCAAAATCACGGTGACCCCCAAAATGTAGTCCTTACCCAATCCCTTCCCCTAACCCTAACCCTACCCATAACTTATCCCTAAAATCAGAGGGTAATGATCGGTGAATAACACTAATGTTTAAGTATTTCACCCTGGTTCTAAGCCTAAACTTGACATAAACTGTACACTTGTCCCTCAAATCTGATTGGTTGATTGGAAAGTTGTTCCAGGAACATGTGGTACTTGGTGAAATCACGTTCACCGTCCATCAGGTGTTCACTTGACCGTTGGTTGTTCATGGCTCTGGTTTGTGTCTGTCGGGCAGATCAAGAGCTGTAAACGTGAGCCGGAGATCCAGGCGCTGACGCTGAAGAGTTTGCTGTATCTGGAGCGCTACATGTACCTGATCCTCTTCAACACGTACCTGCACCTGGAGAAGAGAGACTCGTGGCAGCGCTCCTTCAGCCAGTGGATGCTACAGGTGAGATCAGACCTATAATCTGTTAATAATCTGCATTGAAATCCCGCCAGAAATGCTTTCACAAATGTGTAAATATACTGAATAGTTCTCTCCTTTATTTCATGTTGCTGCTCAAAAGTTTACGTTGCAAAAGGCTGTTGATAAATAAGTCTACAGTGCATTTGCACAATCATTTCTGCTGAGTTCATCATGAAACTCCACTCTGCTGTTTTGCCAATAGTACTGAACTATACTTGATATGATTTTGTCTGTGATGTGCAATTAAGCCACATGAATATTTCATGTTGCAGCAGTAAGTTTATTATTAGGGGCCGAGCACCTATTGTATTCGTCCGTCGTCTTCTGCTGCTGTTTAGTCTATGGCAGACCATAGAAGCATTTGGTAAAAAGTTGTGAAATTTGGCACACTGATAGAGGACATTCCCAGCATTCACCTCTGCAAATTTGGAGTCTCTAACGCAATCCCTCTAGCGCCACCAACTGTCCAAATTTTGCACATACGGTTTTGAAACTTTTGTACCGTAAAGGCTAGAAACAAAAAACTTTTTCGAACTCCTCTTAAACTGTTGCTCCAATTTTCACAAATTTAACCAGATTATCTGCAGACCATGCTGACAAAAAAACATGGAATTCAAGTTGATTAGTCAAACCATTCTCAAATAACCTGTGAACGAATTCAGCGAAGAGCACGCCAAAATGAACGTGAGGCTGTATCTCCACAATGCTTTAGCGCATTCTGACCAAACTTGGTGTTTGTTATGACAACCATGACTTGAGAGGATCTGCACAGTTTCAGCACAGCGCCAGGAGATATAAAAAAGGATATATTTTTGCATATTACTTTGGCCAAAAATGACAAAACCGGCCTCTTTAGTTTCAATGCAGCGTGAAGAGTTGAACGATACCCAATTTTCCAATGTCAGCCATTTAGAATTTTGTCGTAAATGCTATACAAACGCATTGGCGTATCATTACGAAACTCTGTAAATGCCATCGGCACCATTCCCCGAAGGTGCTTAAAGTTTATAGACAGGGCCAAAAATCCATGAAATAAAAAAAATGCTAAAAGCTTTTAATTAATTTTGTCTATTGTAAATGAAACTGATCTTAATAGATTCCTTGGGTCATGCTGAGAACATAGAAACCAATTTTCCCATAAGCGGCCATAATCCCATAATTTCCCAAAAACTTCCTGTCCGACGTTTTGATTTTCATTAAAAACGTACTTTTTCGAACTCCTCCTAGACCGTTTGTCCTATTTGCACCAAATTAGAGTCAGATCATCTTCAGACCATGCAAAAAGTTACGGATTTTGTGTCGATAAACAAATTTGATGGCATAATGTCAAACTGCATCTGAGGCTGTAAGGGAAATCCAACACTGACCACACCGGATCTATTTGGTGTCAGCGCCACCTATTGGATTTATGCAATTATGTCACATTACGAGTGATTGTATTAATGGACTTTCCACCATTTTACTTAAAATAGTCTCCAAATGTCTTGACTAATTTTAGCAGTTGGTCTGATCCTCGCTTGATTATAAGCTCCCTATCAGTTTTTTATTTTATTTTATTTTATTCATGAATGGTTTGTCCTTGCTGTTTCAGAACTAGTGAGTTTTTTTTAACAACATCCCTTATTTAAACCTCAAATACAGAGCAAATGCTACTCCAAATGTGCAGTAAATGTTGTATATGTTATCATCACCCATCCAAGTGTTGATCTTCAACTTCAAACTTGATTTTGAAAGTCCATCACAAACCTCATTGAAGTTTAAAACTCAGAAAACACAGGTTTTCATGCGTTGTGTGCATTTGTCCAGCTGTTTGAGAAGCTCTTCTTGATTGTTTGGTGGTGAATTCTCTTCTCCCGTGTGAATCTGTGCTTGTCGAGCCGTAGCCATCACTCCATTTGGACGCGTACCCTGGAATTTACAAGCTTATTCTAGCATCATCGAGGCCGCTGATTCACACGTCGGGTTTCGCGAGGTCTCTGTGTGTGCGTGTGTGTGTTTGTGTGTGTGTGTGTGTGTTGAGGCCAGCTGCGGCTCACGGTAAAGTCTGGAATTTACTGCCATTCCAAACAAATGAGTGTTTCCCCCCTGCGCAGAACAGTGTGATTTTCCCTGATGCCTTTATATACTCCTGCAGTTCAGCGACGGATGAAGAATTGAAAGAGCCCAGTTGTTAAAGGGATACTTCACCTCTGGAAAGATGAATGTGTATTTAAAATGGGTCCTTTATGTAGAAGAAATGTGAAATTATTTTTGAATTCGGAGCTTTCTAGACTGAGAAAAGCCAGAAAATTTATTTTTGGCTTATGTGGATGAAAGACAACAACTCCCAGAATGCACTTGCTTCGCTGCCCTAGGAGGCCACGCCTACCGGTAACAGAGCGCAGTAGTTAAACAACAAGTCTAGGCTACTAGTGAGTCTCCGTGATGAGTCTGCCCGAAAATGTGTTTCGAGATCGCCCAAAATGTCCGGGATTCGGCTTTTGCGCTCTACAGTCGCCATTCATCATGTTTACTGTGGCGAGCAGGACGAGTGAGGGCCGCGGGAGAACGGCGCGAGGCCGGTGGCGTGATTACCGATGAGCGACACCTGTGAGACGCACCGGTCTCGTATCTCTCACGGACGAGCGGGAATTTTCTTAGCAATGTTAAAACGCACATCAACCGATCACTTGTTTAGCGTTCATGTAAACACTAGATTCAGATTCACCAATCGTGATGACTTCAGTTAGATTGAAACAAAAGGTGTGCTTGTAAACAATGAATGGCGACTGCAGAAAGCAAACGCTGAATCCCGGACATCGACGACCGGACATGTCCGGGAAAAAGAGGATGGTAACCCCTACTACTCAGCTTTCTCCACAGAACAAGAGTCTGCTAGCTTAGCTTCCAAATAAAGATGTCTGACACTATGTGTGCATTCAGTGAGTGAGATCCCAGCCTCTATGGGCGGGCTGATAACATGCGGGACAGCTCCTTCTACTGACTGTAGTCTTTAGCCTCTGGCCAAAAAATCCTCCGATGACGCAAAATGACGATTTTTGCGTCATCTGAGGTTTTTTTCCATACAAAAAATACATAAATCTCTCGTCTCAGGGGGATATGAGGTTGGAAAGCACGGTAATTGGAAAATACTACAGGTTTCCTACTAATACAAAGTATGAAAGCTTAATGCTAAATCCTGAAGTATCCCTTTAAGTTTGTTTTGTTTTCCCAGTGTGATTTGGTTGAGAAGAAGCTTCAGATTTGATGCACTGAGACGCATCTTTAGCAGCAGAGAAACATGCGCAGTTGAACTAAACTAATCTAGAGCAATCTCTGATTAACTCATCAGCCAACATCACTGTCATGTCACACAAGTGAACATCCGGCCTGATTTCTAGCCTAACTCTGTCTAATCGATAATCACAGTCTGGATTCTGGCTCTGACCCCGGTGATGCGAGTATAACCGAGAGTCCAGCGCGTATGAGAGGAATGTTCTAGATTAAATACAACATCCACATGCTGTCGATTAACACAGGAAATCTAATATGTAAAAAAGGAAAAATACAAATAAAGAAAACACTTGTTATAATGTGTAAGTCAGAAAGTATACAATAGCATTTTGAAACATGTAAAATATTTTTTGCAAATGATTTTCTTTTAAACAATAAAAAACTTTGTTACTTGAAATAAAATAATTTTTAACTGAAACTAAAATATAAAACCTTTTTTAATGAAACTCCAACTTATTAAATATCATAAATTATTAATAATATGTATATATTATTGTTGTATAAACTATATTATTGTTATTGGTATTATTATTATAGAGCTCCAACTAATTTGCGAAGGCAACATTTCTCGTTTTTCTTTAGTTTAAATTGATGTGCTAAAATAACTAAAATGAAAATTAATAGACTTTTTTTATGTTTTACTAATAAAATGACACAACAAAATTATTAAAACTTCAACAAAAATTAAAGCAGTATATACAAATAAAATTATTAATAAAAAACTATATGGACAATATATCAAAAATTTTCTATATTAAATATAATACCATATCTTATTTAATGACCTAAATGAAGTTGTTATTTTTAATTTAGTTTAAATCACGTCTATGGACTGATTTGATTCTATTCTAGTCGATATTACCATTTTTTTAAATGATTTACAGAGACGGACAGACTGTGAACCCTGATGAAGTTCACTGAGTGTAAGTGTGGACTGGATCTTCTCAGTGGATCTCAGTGCTTCAGATGAGAGCCAATGTGCAGTGCAGCGATAAGACCTAATAAAGTCTCATTCCAGCGAGGACGGCTGACCGATAACAAGAGTCGAGAGTCGCTCCGCGTCGTCATGTAATTCCCTCACGATAAACGGCTCATGTTGAATTATTGATCATTTCTAAGTTGCTTTGGATGGACGCTAAATGGATAATTCAGTGTTTTTTAAGAAAGTTTGGTTGTTCTTGACATATGATTTTTGAGACCTGCACTTTTTTGTTCTTAAAAACCATATTATGTGCTTTTACAAAGTCTTGATGATGTTTTCAGGCTCTACTAGAACAGGTTTTCCTGCTTGAATGTTGATTATTCTCCTCATATTCTCCATTGTTGCGGCTCCTCTCTTCCCAGTCTGTCAGTAACGCTCTGTTCACTTCCTGTCTCTATGAAGCCCCTCCTTCTGAAAAGCACACTGTGCTCTGATTGGCCGGCTGGAGCACTGTGCTGTGATTGGTCGAGCGCTTCGAGTGTGTTTGGGAAATGTCCCGCCCTTCCCATAACCGCCAGTTTAACACACTACTAACTAACTCAACCAGGCCCCGCCCCTTTATTCTGCGCATGAATTATTATAATGAGGAATATTGTGACGTGTTCCCGGAAGAAACTCAAGACTACAATGGAGGCGTTTCAGGAGTTCAGAAACACTGACACTGATATAGAGAAGAACTCCCGCTGGAGGGACTTTGAAACCTTTTTAATGCTCAAACATCAACATTACACACTAAAGAAAGAAGAACATGGAGAAAAGCAGAATAGGTGCTCTTTTAAATGGTTTAAGATGATATAGAGGTAAATTAATGTAGTGATGATGTATTTTGCTGTCATCATCAACAAACACACGGTTCTATTTTGGCGTAATGAATGTTGCGATTAAAATTAATAATGTCTGAGTACAAGGATATGTGATATAAACGGAGTCATAATATTACAGCTTCAGATATAAAAGCATCAGTTTTAGTCGTGCATGTGTCCTTATTTTCATCCTTTCGATTATTTGTCCTCATTTTGTTTTGTGACTCACTGAATGTCATTTAATGCGTGTGTATTTCAGCATGGCGTGTGATGTAGTCACTCCTACCAGCCACTTTTGGCAAAATGTATTTGTAATGTATACATTTTTCAATTGTAATCTTTTAAAAAGGCATCTGAATTAATAAAGTACGTGCAATGTACAATAGAGTTGTACTCGATTTTCAATACATACCGATACCGAAATATCTAAAACGCTTCCAATTCTAATTTTTAATATCAGTGTCTCTTTCTCTCTCTTTCTCTCATCTCTTCGACAGCGAGAGACACACAAACCCGCCTCCCATCACTCACTCGTTTCATTTGCTCCGGATGAATAGTGTTGGTATTACAGGACTTGAATTTCAGCTTGGGATTGCGCCCCGTCTCGACACTAAATTGTGTTATTTTTTGCTGCTTATTGCGCTTAAACAGTCAAACACACACATAATAATGTTCAAAATGCCGGCTTTGGCGAGTATTCTCGTAAACACAGTATATAATAAAAATAACAGTCAGTTATGGTTTAAGTGTATGTAACCAGTTGAGAAAGAAAACGCCTGTGTAACAGTATGGATCCGTGCGTCAGCTCTTAAAGTGACAGCAGCCTAATATTATTATTGCATTTTTTTTTTTTTGCTTTTTTTTTTAGCAATTAGTGCTATGTATTATATTCCTGCTGCCTTTGTGATTTTAGCATGACTTTTTCTGGATGAAAGTCATTGGAGAAGAGCAGATTTAGAGAACACACACAGAGATTCAACCATATTATTGCAATTGCATTTTTTAATAATGCCAGTAGAGTTTGAGCAATTAGTGTTTGAATTCTGTTTGGTTTAACTTAAGCAATTTTGTTATATATAGTCTAAACACTGTTGATAGACTCAAGTTCAGTCTGGTTTATAAAACCTCTTTTGAAGTGCATTGAGAATCAAGAACCGTTAGTCCTGGAAATGTTTGTTTCTCTCCTTCAGCGACGTTCATCATGTTGACCGGGTCATCAGTCCGCGGGGTCAAAGGTCACTGCTTGTTTCTGACCCCTCTCTCAGTTACTCGTCACTAGCCACAACATTCGGAGGGTGTTTGAGGTCGATATAAGTGCATATGTGCAGTTTGATTTACACATCAACATCAGGGTTAAAGTGGACTGATGGTTATGAAAAGGAAAGGTCAGGATTTATTATTTTTTTACCTTAAAATGATCGTTCACCCCACAAATAAAAACAAATGAAATGACATACTCACATGACATTTCAACCCTGTATGACATGTATATTTTCTTCTGTGAAAGAAGCTGAAGAACGAACGCATTTTGTTACAATGATTCCAGAATTTCCTTTTTTTAGTGAACATTTAAGGTCATGTGATCAGTGTTTGAGGTGATATTCACACTCTATCTGTGTGTGTGTGCAGACAGTGTGCTTGTCAGGAGATTTACAGCTGCTAATATCGTGTGTTTGTCAGGATTTCTCTGGCTAAAGAGCAGCAGAGGATGATGGATGGTGTTCTGCGCTCATAACATCTGCGTTCTCTGTCGTTTTACTGGAGCGAGTGTTTGTCTGCGCTCTTTCCTCTTTGTGTCCAGTGTTTGTTACTTTTATAGCTGCCGGTGGGAGTCGATCGAGATCCCGTCCGCACCTGACGCAGGGGATCATGGGTACCTCGAGGGTTTAATACCTCGATCCAGCTGTGCGTCAAAATAGAAACTCTCATTTATGATTCGACTACAGCTCTCAGAATGACACAAAACACAGAAACTAACCGCGTGTGACTAAACAAGTAAAGCTTGTCGAAACTAGGCCTTGTCCACACTAATACGTTTTCATTTTTTCCTCTCCGTTTTGGCCGTCTGTCCACACTGAGACGGCGTTTTTATTAATAAAAACTAAGCTTTATTTGAAAACGCTCTCCAAAGCGGATAGCTTTGAAACCGCAGTTTTCGTGTTGTATATGGACTGTCAAAACGGAGGCATTTAAAAACAATGACGTAAGTTTAGGCAAGGCAAGTTTACTTATATAGCACATTTCATACACAATGGCAATTCAAAGTGCTTTACGTAGAAGAAATTAAAATAATTAAAACAAATAAGAATAATTAAAACAGTTTAGAATAAAAAATAAAATAAAGTAGTACTGGTCCACCCCTATCTGAGATGGAAGAGATTGAGCCGGTTTACACTGGACCTCTAGCCCAGGGACGTCCTCTGCTGGGCTGGTGCTACACCAGTAATGCCCAGCGGCCCCACAGACACGCTTCACTGTCTGCTGCCGTTACCCTTAACCACGCTCTCGGCGACTTCTTTACTCTCAGCAGTAGAACTAACTTACTCCTTCACTCGCCTCATCGGAGTGAAGACTCTCCCGCTCTCCTTCAAATCTCTAACAGAGATTATTAAAAAAAAAGAAAGAAAGACAAAAGCAGTACAGTAAAAACAGTCGGACGAACAGTGGCACAGTGCTCATTCAGTAAATGCACAGCTAAACAGAAGTGTTTTGAGTCTGGATTTGAATGTGACTGTAGGAGCACATCTGATCTCCTCTGGAAGCTGGTCCAGCATAATAGCTAAAGCAGACTCTCCTTGCTTAGAGTGAACCCTTGGTATTTCTAGCTGATGTGATCCTAATGATCTGTTAGGTTTATATTCGGTTAGCATATATGCAATGTATTGAGGTCCTAACCCATTGAGTGATTTATATACCAGCAATAATACTTTAAAATCAATCCTAAATGTAACTGAGAGTAACTGAGAGCCAGTGTAAAGACCTGAGGACTGGTGTGATATGTTCATATGTTCTGGTTCTGCTCAGGATCCTGGCAGCAGCGTTCAGTATGAGCTGACACTGTCTTATGGTCTTTTTAGGAAGGCCAGTGAGGAGTCCATTACAGTAATCCACCCTGCTGGTGATGAAAGCATGCACAAGTTTCTCTAAGTCTTGACTGGAAACAAACCATCTAATTCTTGCAATATTTTTCAGATGATAGTATGCTGATTTAGTTATTGCTTTGACATGACTACTGAAACTAGGGTCTGACTCTAGAGACACACCAAGATTCCTGACTTGATGTTTAGTTGTTAGACCACTAGCGTCAAGGTATGCGTTCACCTTGAGAACTTCATCTTTGTTTCCAAACGCAATAACTTCAGTTTTGTCTTTGTTTAACTGAAGAAAGTTTCGGCATAACTGTTAACTTCATCAATGCATTTGCACAGGGAGTCAATGGGGCTGTAGTCGTTAGGCGATAGGGCTAAGTAGAGCTGTGTGTCGTCTGCATAGCTGTGGTAAGAGATGCGGTTCTTTCTCATTATTTGGCTCATTGGGAGCATATACCCAGTCATGTGACGCAGATCGTACCAATGGATATTCATGTTTATAGCGGTATTGTGCCTGTTATGTGCTTTTCACTTTCACACTGTTGCTAAAATATGCTCTTCATATCACAGTCCTGCAAAGATGACAGAAATTTGCCTCACATTTGCTGAGAACAGTTGCGTTTTTGACCAAACATATTTTGGTGGACGCTTCAGTGAATGCGGCGGTATTTAGCCAAATAAAATGATCCTGCCAGAAGAATTGCGTGATAACTTTATTATTTATTTTTCAGTCTGTATCATCAGTGAGCTTTCGTGAGGGTTTACGCATGCAGAATTTAGCGTTTTTAATCGTTTTCCAAAAGATTCTCATCCTCACAAACACCTGAAATGCCAGAAAGCGTTTTTAAACGAAAACTCAGTTTTCAAATGTATCCGGATTAATGCAGACGTAGCCTAACTGTGAATGTTGATTTGACAAATTTTAACAGCTTAAAGCCTTAAAGTTTGAAGCTCGTATACAGGTGAAACTGGAAAAATTTGAATATCGTGCAAAAGTTCATTTATTACAGTAATTCATCTTAAAAGCTGAAACTAATATATTATATAGACTCATTACATGCAAAGTGAGAAATTTCAAGCCTTCATTTGTTATAATTGTGATGATTATGGCTTACAGATATGAAAACCCCAAAGTCAAAATTAGAATATTGTGATCAGGTTTTCATATCTGTGAGCCATAATCATCACAATTATAACAAATAAAGGCTTGAAATATCTCACTTTGCATGTAATAATGAGTCTATATAATATTAGTTTCACCTACTGAAATAAATGAACTTTTGCACAATATTCTAATTTTTCGAGTTTCACCTGTATGTCTATATGCTGCGTTACTAAGCTATGGTGCTCTGTTGGATGGATGGATGGATGGATGGATATAAACAGATGATGGATGGACAGATATAAACAGATGATGGATGGATGGATGTATAGTTCAGAGGTTCAGGGTCGTGACCCCTGTAGTTTCTCTCTTCTCTTTCTGTGGCCTTGACTTTTTCAGCGAGTTTTACCAGCTCTTAAATCAACAGAGCCAAAGTAAACAGGCCTGCAGTGCTGCTTTATACTGTGTGTGTGTGTGTGTGTGTGTGTGTGTGTGTGTGTGTTACCCCGTCAGGACCAGATGTCACCAGTTCACCGGCCCGAACGACTCTCAGGGTCCCAGAACCGTTACCATACCATATGAGTTGAATTGGCCACACTTGAATTAGCCTCTGAATGACAGGAAGAGGAATAGCACACAATCCAGTCCAATAATGAATGAATTTTGTGTGTGTTTTGTGTTCAGGTGGCGTCTCGGGCTGGAGTTTACGAGCTGTTGAATCAGTTGGGCTTCTCTGAGTTTGAGGACCTGAGAGACTCAACTCTCTGTCGTCTCCGTCGCCGTTGGCAACAGCAAAACCGCCACGGGCTTCCGTTCAGAGGAGAGTTCATCTGAGAAACACTGATGATAAACGTGTCCGTTTCTCTCCTTTCAGGACGACCAATGCTATTCAAGCGTTTAAATCCAGTCAAACCCCACTGTGAGGAACTGAACTGAGAACAGGAGCATGAGTATTCATCATGTCTCACCTGTGGATGCTGTTTTCCTCCTTTATTAATGTCATTTGTGGGTATTTTCTCTCTCCGTACAGGTCTCTCACATCTAACCTATTTTTAATTTAACAGGACTCTTTTAATGTCTCGTGTAGCTTAGCGGATTATTTGACGTGCATTTGCTTGTATAGTTCATTCACCCTGTTCTTTTTTTTTAACATTTGAAGGCTGCAGTAACTGTGATGTTTGTTTGTTTTATAAATGATGTTTTTCATGATGAAGACTTTCATAATGGCAGTCTCCATTAAAACTCTTTGGTAACAGGAATGTGTTTGAAACTGTGACTATTCCTTTAAGATCCTATGAATTACTTATTTTTTTGACAGTATAGTGAGTATTATGAGGGTTATCATCATCTAAAACTAAAAAAAAAAAATCACTACTTAAGAAAAATAAACATTAACTAGTTTTTAAATATAAAAACAAACTTATTTTATTTCTCATTTTCATGAAAAACAAATAAAAATGACAAAAAAAACTAATTAAAATCTAAACAAAATGTCTATAAATGGTACTAAAATAAGTATGCTAGTAGTGTGCTATTCAAAACATATCAATTCTCAAAAAAATGTATCACTTCTGTTATAAAAAATAAAAGCATTATTTAGCATACATTCATATATAAACGCATGTCTCTCTGCATGTAAACAGCTGTATTGAGATATTAGGAGTGTTTGGCATCCGGAGGAGAACATGCTTTGCATCATGGGAGGATTAGACTCTCATTAGAGGGGCTTCAGAGGCTTGTGGTTTTTAATTGTCTTTGGAAGAGACGAGGCGAGCGCTCGCTGGCTTGAAAGGGGGGGATTTTCTGTGACGTCTTCATGCGGTCGAGCTCGAATTATGCGCAGAGGCAAAACATATGCGGCTCCAGTCGATAGACATAACACACACACACACACACACACAGTCAACAGGCTGAAATATAAATGACTGTATTAATGCATGTTTTTAGTTTACCAAGTCAATACTCGTCAGTGTTTCTGCTGCCGGTGATAAATAATACAATTATGCCTTTCATTTATAAGCGCCTTGCGAACAAGGACACCTTACAAACTGGCTAACAATCATAAAAATAAAAGACAAACAATAAGTCATAAAAAAACAAAACAATTCAAGCATTAAAATGGGTTTATGTTCGAATTTTCGCTTTTTTATTGCCAATTTGTGAACAGCTTTTAACGTAACCTAAAAAATGAGACCTTCCCTCGCTGTCTATGAAAGCCTTATTTTTGTATGAAGGATTTTTGCCGGGAAAATCAAAAGTACTTGACGTCAACGCTAGCGAGATCCTCTCCTCCAACCAGTGACGCATGAACCGAGTGCTTATACAATGTTCAGGATAACAGCGAAAGAGCCTTTCTGTGCTGTAAACTCGGTGTCATGCGAAGACAAATGATTCATTCAAGCTATAGTCTCACAGTCAGATCTATAGAGTCTCAAATATACGTAACAATCAAATTAGCAACTAGTGCAGGATTAATATAGGAATTGGCATTATATAGGAACACGCATTTATGTGAATCATACCAATGGAATCGTTTTGATAAATCAGAAAGCTATCCGATCAGTGAAAACCAGGTGTAAACCGGCCTAAGAGAGGGCGGGATCTCGTTCGTTCAAAGCTAGCTCGCTATTGCTAGCCTATATCTGAAAATAGCCTTCCCTATCTTTAATCAAATAAAATGAAATGGCAAAAGCGATGTGATGACCGATTTGAGGGATTCCCCAGATCATGTTTTTGATCAAATGCAGCATTTTTACAATCAATGAACAGATGCTCATTGAAGGAGAGCCATCTAAAACCAGACTGAAGAACTGGATGTTTCTGAGGTAAGCACTAAACAATTTCCTGTGTCTGATTTATTTATTTGATTATTTTTACAACTGTGTTTCACAAGACCCTTATTTCCCTGACTTCTGCCAGGCAGTAGCAGCGTGTTTTGCATGTTAATAAACAAATATCGCTTCCAGCAACTTGCATGTGATATGTTTGTCCTGTGGTTTCAGAGGAAGTCCTTCTGCCATGAAAACCCCAAACTGAAGTGTGTGAGAGCGGCTGCTAAAGCTCGCGGTTTGTAAATATTTGCTGATACAAGTCGAGTAAACGCGTTCAGAGCGGCTGATTCAGACGACAAAACACCTTCTCAAAGATCATGATAGTTACAGTTTTGCATTTAGTGTGTATATTTGTTTCAGATTAAATACATATTTCTTTAGTCTGGCCTCCTTATAATGCTTTTGATATCTTCAATATGTTTTCTAGTTATTGTATGTCTTAGTAAATCTTTATAAACTGTATCGGTCTACTATCTACTGTATTTATTTGTTTCTTTTTTCGCCTGTAAAGCACTTTGAACTGCATTGATTTGTTTGGAAAAGTGCTATATAAATCAAAATTGCTTGCTCGCTTTTATTAAATTAGCAAAATACTTTTAGTTTAGTTAAAAACACTAATGACGGCCAATGACACCTTCTCAAAGATCATGATAGTTATAGTTTTGCATTTAATATATTTGTTTTATTTCAGCTTTTTTTTTTTTCAGATTAAATACATATTTCTTTAGTCTGGCCTTCTTGTAATGCTTTTGATATCTTCAATATGTTGTTCTTCATTTTTAGTTATTGCATGCCTTAGTAAATCCTTATAAACTTTATTCTTATTTTTATATCTTACTGGGTCTACTATCTACTGTATTTATTTATGGTTTATTTTCTTTTTCCTGTAAAGCACTTTGAACTGCATTGATTTGTTTGGAAAAGTGCTATATAAATAAAATTAGCTTGCTTGCTTTTATTAATTTAGCAAAATAGTTTTAGTTAATAACACCATGACAGCCAATGACAAAACACCTTCTCAAAGATAGTGAGGATAGTGGGATAGTTTCGCATTTGGTATATATTTGTTTTATCTCAGCTTTTATTCAATTAGCGAAATAGTTTTAGTTGAGTTAATAACACCAACTCTGGTTCTAAAACACGAGTGTATCTTCTCGTCGGCTGTTTGAGAAGATCAGAAACGTGTTCTGGTAGCGATCCCTCAGAAAGTTCCCCGTCCTGCTCGTGGATGAAGTCCATCTGAGGAAAACACATGCCTTGTTCTCCTGCAGTGGCTTTGAAACACTGATACTCCAGATCTCTGATTATCTGCAGGTACGGAAGTTGTTAGGGGTTTAATCACAATTTGAGCCCTCTCAGATTAATGAAAATGAAACCAGAGCACCTCAGATTAAAGCGGCTCAGTGCCAGACGCCGCAGAGGACAGTTTATCCTCAAACTCCTGTTAACTTCACGTGTCTCCAAGAGTTAGGCTAGGAAGAGTCTTAAAGAGACAGTTCACCCTGAAATGAAAATTAAGTCGTCATTTACTCACCCTGGTATTGTACTAATGCAGCATGCAAATCTTTCTTATTTTTGACCACAAAAAACACGTTATCTTCGAAAAAGAAGGGCGTACGGCATTTGAACAACACCAGGGTGAGTAAATGATTACTTCAGTTTTATTTTAGGGTGAACTGTCCCTTTAAGGCCCGTTCACAGTTATAAAGGTGTGATCACATTACTGATACTTAACGAAATGAATCTGTGAATTCCAGTCATTTGCAATCGGGAGTTTCACGTGAGGATGAAAAAGTTGTCCTCGCAGATTTACTCCTGTTCGTTACGTGATTGTCTCTCGCTGATCAACAGAAAGCTGCTTTATAACTTAACTATTTTAACGTCCACACCAACGCACAATAATGTTCTGTTTATTATAAGCGAGCTGCAGTTTTGTCGTCTGAAGCTTTAATGCTCGAGCTCTTTAAAGCCCCCCTGTGGTGTAAATCCAGCTTTTAATGTTGTGTCTATGTGGTGTTTTTAATACGCTTAAACCATGTGTAAGTTCATAAGTTGACAGCATTGCTGAGTATTTTCTGCTTAAAACTGCAGTGAACCAAAGACAGTCTCAAAAACACGGTTTGAAATCTCTGGTGTTTCTGACGTCACAAACGACCTTGTAACCAATCAGATCAACGTGTGATGTCAACCAGTGGATCTCTGAGCTGAGTGAGTGAGTGGAGGCGGGGCTCATTTGCATATTCATAGAACCGCGCATACTAAATGAGACGAGGGAGTCGAGTCACAAGCTTTTCAAGGAAAAAAAAAGCGGATGGATTCTAAATGAATGTCAATGTTTTTAATTGTTCATCAGCTGGAAATAAAATCACTTTGAAAGTGATTCTAACGATATCATTCCTCTCTGTCCTTATTGTTATAGTTGTGGTGTGGACTCACTACTTCCACAGAATAAGAACAATTATTAAAACAATAGTGCTATCTTCCCTGCCTTAAAGGCCCGTTACACCGAGGACAATAACTATAATAATAACGATAATTACGTATATAGTTCTAAAAATCCTTCTAGATGAAAGAACAGCAGCTTCCACGGTACAACTATAATGATAACGACGCAGAGAAACGATATCATTGGAATCACTTTCAGAGCGTTTTATTTTTCAGCAGTTGAACGATAAAAACACTGGCAGCCAATCAGAATCCATCCTGCTTTAACGAGCTCGAGCATTTAAAGAGACGGACGACAAAACTGCAGCGCTTCTACTAAACAGAACGATATCGTCAAGTCAAGTCAAGTCATCATTTATATAGCGCTTTTAACAATGGATTGTTTCAAAGCAGCTTTACAGAGATAAACATATAATTTAAGGTAACAGATTGTTTTGGCATTATAGCGGTTCTTGAATAATGTTATTTCCAGCTAAAGTTAACTTTGATTGATTCACCACCGTCGAAATGACCAGACCTCAAACGCGAACCCGCGACCAACGCCGACGGCGTCCACATGCCCACCCAGAATGGACTCCACAGTTATGTGCCTTTTAAAATATGCGCGCAGGTCTACAATTCATACAACCCAGCCCAAACAAACCACTCCTCCTGCCCACAAACTTTGATACAGAACTTTGTTTTATTTTATCACTTCGGGGTACGCGAGCCGGAATTCACAACGCTTTATCTGTAGAGTGGGAAAGGGATCCTCCATAGGGAGAGGATAGTGGATACTTCAGCACTGCATTGTCATCGGGTCCAGGCGGATCTCCTTCGTCAGATCTGGACACGGCCTGGATCCGGCAGGCTGCGGGAAAACCTCGGGATAAACAAAGACACTAATATTAGCGTAGATGCCATTCTTCTTATGATGTAGCGAGTACATCAAGATTTAAGGGAAGTGTTCCCAGTTCCGGCTGACCTAATCTATGCAGCCTAACATTGAATTATAGAAGTCTATAGTGTGTTATGTGTATGCTAGGTCAAAGAGATGTGTTTTTAGTCTAGCTTTGAACTGACAGAGTGTGTCTGCTTCCCGGACAATGGTAGGAAGACTGTTCCAGAGTTTTGGTGCTAAATAGGAAAAGGATCTACCGCCTGCAGTCGATTTAGATATTCTAGGTATTATCAACTGGCCGGAGTTTTGAGATCGCAATAGACGTGAAGGACTATAATACGTTAAGAGCTCGCTCAAGTACTGCGGAGCTAAACCATTTAGTGCTTTGTAGGTAATCAACAATATTTTAAAATTTATACGATGTTTAATAGGGAGCCAATGCAGTGTTGACAGAACCGGGCTAATATGGTCATATTTCCTGGTTCTGGTAAGAACTCGAGCTGCGGCGTTTTGAACTAGCTGTAGTTTATTTATTAAGCGTGCAGGGCAACCACCCAGTAGAGCATTACAATAATCTAGCCTTGAGGTCATGAACGCATGAACTAATTGTTTGCTTGGTCACTGGTTGAGCTAAACTGGTATTATCTAATTGTGTAGTTAAATTTATCAGCTGACGGATATTCAACATAATTCATGTGTGAGAGTCTAACAGAAGGACGGACAAAACCAGTCAAATATTCCAATAGAATAGTTCTTGTCATTATTTTATTACCATTTTCTATATAGCGAATAAACTGTGATAGTGTGAGAAATAAATGATGTCAGCATTGAATCCCCCTCATGCCATTGATTTTTTCCTGTAAAACACTTCCTGAAAGTAATGAAACATCACCCTGTTCCTTTATCAGAATCATTCTGTGTTTGATCTGTGTGTGTAACAGTGTGTTCTTCTAACTCGCATGTCTCTCAGGATCCGGAAGAAGTGAATACACTGCTGTATCTGCATCTGTAGACGAGTGTGTCCTGAGAGGACGATATGGCGGCCGGCTCTTTGAAACGTCTTCCAGATCCTCTGAGATCTTCTCCAAGCTGAAACTCGAGCCGGCGCTTCAGAGAGACGTGAAGAACGAGTCGAACAAAGAGCAGCATTGAGACGCGAGCGGCCCTGGACTGTGTTGCTGGACCTTCAGTGATAATTAAAGCTTCTTCTGACACACTTTCACATTCACTCCGTTAGAGAAACACGTTCATCTGCTACCAGAGATCATCTGCAGATTTAACCTTATTCAGTGAACAAATCACTCATTTAAAAGCTCAGTTTGTTCAGTCAAATCAACTCAGTGGCACTTTAGCTTCATTAACATAGTGAATTTACATAGAAGAGTCATTCTCATGAAATAAAGCCATTTGTGTGCTTAAATTAACTTATTTGATATGAACTGTATACTGTAAACATTATACAAAAGTTGTTAATAATGCATTGGAATATGCTTTATATCATGCTTTCACTTTTTGAGTATTTTGGTTTATTTATTTGTTTATTTATTTATTTTATTAATTTGTAGTAAGTGAGGCATAATTGAAGACGGGCCATTGAATTATTAGAAAAAACAATGCCCGCCCAATGCCGTACACCTTGCGTGTGCATTATTTTTCAGTAATTCAACGGCCAGGAGTCAAAAATTCCACTTATGCTGCAGTTACCACAGCTCAAAACATTGTGATGTATTTTAAGACATTTGTCAGGTTTTTCTCTTTAAAACGCTCTTGTGTGCAGGACTAATTTCTCACGCATCTCATCCCAAGCCTCCGTTGCTGATTCCAAAAAGTCATTTTAGAGCTTGTGACGGAGGATTGAGATAGCAGTTATTAGAGAGAGAGAGATTAAGTGTGTGTGAATTACCCGAGTCTGTGTGTCTCAACAGTGTTCGGCAGCAGCGTCTCTACTAATAGTGAAACTGGGTGAACGTGATTTCACCAAGTACCACATGTTCCTGGATCAACATCTTTGTTGATCCTGGATCAACTTTCCAATCAACCAATCAGATTTGAGGGACAAGTTTACAGTTTATGTCAAGTTAAGGCTTAGAACCAGGGTGAAGTACTTAAACATCAGTGCTATTCACCTTTCATTACCCTCTGATTTTAGGGAAAAGTTATGGGTAGGATTAGGTTTAGGGGTAGGGATTGGTTAAGGACTACATTTTGGGACAGGAATGTTGATCCAGGATCAACAAAATATGTTGATCCAGGACCATGTCTTACTTGGCAAAATCACGGTGACCAGTGAAACTGTACGTGTATCTGCTTCAAGAACAGCGTCGGTATTGCCTCAATAATGAGAAATGTCATGAAGCTTTTGAGTCACTGATAAAATCATCAGAGAAAGAGAGTATGTGCTTTCTGTACAAAACATAATTTTGTGGTTAAAACATGGAAATTATTTGTATTTTTTATCCTATTGTTTATTATAATTATTTGCTTGGTCAGTGTCGTTGTGGGTTTTGGTTCTTTTGTTGTTGTTGACTGTAAAGACCTTTGAAATAACTGTAATTATTTGGCGAAGTGATATTGAACTGTAATGCGGTCAAAACCTGCCGGAACTACTTTAGCCGTGCGTTTCGCTGAAAATAATTGAACGCCTTAGAACGTTCGTCAGCCAATCAGATTCAAGCATTCAACAGCCGTAGTCTAAATTCCACATATCCTAACTTTTAAAATTATGCTTTGCTCTTTCTAAAGGTCACTTTTTAAGGGAGTAAAATCACTCTTTTATCAGTATTTCTTTTGATAGTTTAATATGTTATTAGAAAATCTGAATATTGGGTGAATATTGACGTTGATCAAAATGCACAAATCAGTTTGATAATGTCAGCATTTCAAAAGATGGATCAAATTCGAAAATGTACTTTGTAAAATTGACAAATTATAAGTAATTAAATAATCAGATTATAATTAATCAAGTTGAAGTATCTGAGCATATTGCCGAGCAATAAGTCTGTTGAACAAAATGAACATATTCATGTTTTAAAGTTACAGAGAACCTGAACAATGAGTGTTGAGATGAATGATGATAACAGAGAGACAAAGACACATGCTTCACACAGGCTTTTTCTTCAGCTAGATCGTGACTGAGAGTGAGAGACTGAGGGAAGCAGGAGCTTTAATGAAGAACGTGTGTGATTGAGTTTCTCCTGGATCCATCGTGAAAAAAGAAGAGAATTAAAGCTCTCAAGCGCCGGTGAAGTGTTTCATTAGTGTCTAATAATGATATTAAAGATGTGACAAAGTGGGTTTTGGATCCCACTGACTTTCATTACAAGAACCGATGAGAGTCAAATAGTTTTAGAACGACAAAATATCAAATATTGGTTGGACTATTTCCTTAAAAAAGTCCTGTTTCAAATGAGTTTAAAAATCACTGAAATGCAAAGGTTGTTTGGGTTTTTTATCCTCTGAATCCTTATACAGCGTTAAGGGTTGAATAATTGTTCAGCAGAATAAAGGGAATTTTATCATTAATCATTGTCGAAAGATTATAGTTAACTTCATAATTGTCCCATAGCGAATGATAAAAAGCCCTTTATTCTGGTGAACAATCATCACTTCTCTGTAGCTATACATTATGTGATCTTTTGTTCTGTAAATGTAATTTGCTGCTGTCTGTTTATATTGGCTCTGTCTGAATCTGTGTTCATACTGTGACTAATAACCGTCCGTGGTGATTGTTTACATGCTTATAATAACTAGTTATGGCAGTGAATAGGTAATGCTGCGACTGACAGTGTGTGTTCACTGAGAGGGATCACGTGTCACTTCTGGCTCCACCAATGATGTGAGTTAGGGGCGGGACTATTAGTTTGACTGACCAATGACAGACAGCTGGAGTGTTTGGGGAATTCAGTTTGAAAAAGTTTTACACTTTCATTTGGTGATGCCAAAGACACACTGAAGCACGTCTAATAAAGTGTGAATCACAGTCAACTTGAATATCATTCACACAATCAAGAGGCAGATTTGACTTCAGCTCTGACAAATGCAATAATAGTCAGAAAAATATATTTTTTTAATGGAACAGTTTATTAAACCATTAGAAAAAATATTAAAAACAATTTAGAAAAAAAGTTGCATGTGTTTTTTGTTGAATATATTTGATCCATCAGGCTTTTATGGCTCATTTAAAGTGAGAATGAGGAAAAACAGCTCAGGTTTATTCACTCAAAATGAGCAAAAATATGCACTTTGCTGCAGATGCTGATATTTATATGGACAAAAAGATGAAATTCTGATGCTTGCAATGGAAATTAATGAGTTCTTTATAACAGTACAGCAGATACTTACCTAAAATTATATAAATATCAATATCTGCCAATAATATGTCTTAGTATGATATTTAAATGCTCAGTTTTATGATCAAAGCTCTGTAGTTTTAAAACATATTATGCAATGCAATACAATGATGATTGAGAGATGAACTAATTAACCTTCCTCAAAAGCCTGATGATCATATTTGATACTCATGATTTTTTTTATGAAATGATGTTTGGATAATCTAGTAAAGCTGCTTCCGTTCAGGAAGAGTTCATCTTGAAATCTAAAAGTTATTCTTAAATTTACTTAATAAAAATCAGTAAAGATTTCACAGTAATGTAGGCATGAAGTAAATTATGGAAGTAAAATAATCTCAAATGTTTTTGAAACAAAAAGCATGTTGAATTGCACCAATTGAAAAAAAATATGCATTGTGTTAACCATGCTTGTATTTTAATCCATTGTATTTTTAAGGCTTGCATTTTTATGGGCTGAAATTCAACATGGTTGAATATTTAAGCTGTGAATATTTCAATTAAAAACATTTCAAACACATTTTCAATATTAAAAATTCAATAATCCATATTCACCTTTCATATTTCACTTCCAACATTTTCAAACTGTTTAAAAATACAACCTATAATATTCAACAGGCAATTTTCGGTCCATTTTATTTCGCCTTGAAAATTCGCTTCCACAAATTCAGTGGTTCAAATTCGACAGTAAATTCAACGTCGACATCCAGGAACTGCAGGAAAAGCAGTAGATTACCGATCATAATCTCCATCTGCTGTAGTCAGCTTTACCAGCAGGGGGTGCACGCGCGTGTTGCAAGCACCAAAGCAACAGGAGAGGCCTTCACAAAACGTCATTTGCTGAAATGAAAAGAGCGATGAGTACGAGTTATAATTTATATGTGTATGGAAAAGTTTGATTAAGACACAAAACACACGAGCGTTTTCTCAAGTGTCTTATGAGACTTATTTTTACCCCCGTGCAAAGTAAGGTGATTTGTCCACTCCAAAACTAAATTCTCTCGCCGTTGGCATTGATATTAAGTTTTAGTAAAACAACTGTAATACACTGAGACAGAGTGAATTGTTTGTTTTAGTCACTATGACGGAATACTAAATTGATGGCTGGGTTTTGGCAAAGGCAATTTTATTTAAATGTAGCATCATTAAATACAACCCAATTGCAATTATAAATTAAATTCAGCAATTAAAAATTACATCTCTACCATGATATCTGGTCATCTCTGTGTTATAACGTGAATTGTCTCCGCCATTATCCAGGGCTGCGTACAGTAGGGGTATTTGTCATCTTATTGTATATCTTTTTGTCCATTTGGAGCGCGCGTCACGTCACCTATTAGCGTCGCGCCTGCCACAAGATCTCTCACTGTTTACATGAACCAGACACTCCGATGAGAGCACATAAAGTGCAATCCATCTCTACCATTTTTTCATCTTATCGTATATTTTATTCGCTCCTTTGCCCGTATTGGAGCGCGTGTCGTGGCTCTTAGGCTACTAGCGTCGGGCCAGCCACACGATCTCTCACTGTTTTAATCTACCAGACACTCCGTCCGATTTATGCACGAAAACACAAAGCCAATGTAATCCTGCTCTTAGTTACCCTTCTGCCATCTTATCTTATATTTTATTTGCTCGTTTGTCCTATAGAGCGCGTTTCGTGGTGCGCCAGCCACAAGATCTCTCCCTATTACAGTTGCCTGATTCTCCGATTGACATTCTGAAGGAGAATGATTTTGACCACTCCATTACGTTTTGTTTTTTTATAAAGCCTTTCTTTAAAGTGAATTTCGTTTTTAATAAATTGTATCTTAATTTCAATCAATGTTTGATCAACCAATTCCCTGGATTTAAGAAGCAAAGCAGACATATAGGCATAGGCATAGCAATAAAATCATGAAATTTTTGCATTGCACATTTCTCACAGGCATGATAAATACATCAAGGTAGAAATGTCTATCCTACTTTTAAACGAAACAATTCAAAACGAAAATAAATAGACTACTCTCAGATAATGTAATCCGTATGAAATGAGCATTTCTCTCGGCGCGTTCACTACATGCGAAGATGGCTCCAATACGACGCGCGCTCCATTATGGACAAAAAGAGCGAATAAAATAAGATGACAAATAGATAGGCTACATAAGAGCAGGTCAGGATTGCACTGTCTGTTTGCACATGTGCATCAATCGGAGTGTCTGGTAGATTAAAACAGTGAGATCGTGTGGCTGGCCCGACGCTTAGTAAGAGCCACGAGACGCGCTCCAATAGGGGCAAAGGAGCGAATAAAATATACGATAAGATGAAATAATGGTAAATAAGAGATGGATTGCACTTTATGTGCTCTCATCGGAGTGTCTGGTTCATGTAAACAGTGAGAGATCTTGTGGCAGGCGCGACGCTAATAGGTGACGTGACGCGCGCTCCAAATGGACAAAAAGATATAAAATAAGATGACAAATACCCCTACTGTACGCAGCCCTGGATAATGGCGGAGACAATTCACGTTATAACACAGAGATGACCAGATATCATGGTAGAGATGTAATTTTTGATTGCTGAATTTAATTTATAATTGTAATTGGGTTGTATTTAATGATGCTACATTTAAATAAAATTGCCTTTGCCAAAACCCAGCCATCAATTTAGTATTCCGTCATAGTGACTAAAACAAACAATTCACTCTGTCTCAGTGTATTACAGTTGTTTTACTAAAACTTAATATCAATGCCAACGGCGAGAGAATTTAGTTTTGCAGTGGACAAATCACCTTACTTTGCACGGGGGTAAAAATAAGTCTCATAAGACACTTGAGAAAACGCTCGTGTGTTTTGTGTCTTAATCAACCTTTTCCATACACATATAAATTATAACTCGTACTCATCGCTCTGTTCATTTCAGCAAATGACGTTTTGTGAAGGCCTCTCCTGTTGCTTTGGTGCTTGCAACACGCGCGTGCACCCCCTGCTGGTAAAGCCGACTACAGCAGATGGAGATTATGATCGGTAATCTACTGCTTTTCCTGCAGTTCCTGGATGTCCACGTTGAATTTACTGTCGAATTTGAACCACTGAATTTGTGGAAGCGAATTTTCAAGGCGAAATAAAATGGACCGAAATTTGCCTGTTGAATATTATAGGTTGTATTTTTAAACAGTTTGAAAATTTTGGAAGTGAAATATGAAAGGTGAATATGGATTATTGAATTTTTAATATTGAAAATGTGTTTGAAATGTTTTTAATTGAAATATTCACAGCTTAAATATTCAACCATGTTGGATTTCAGCCCATAAAAATGCAAGCCTTAAAAATACAATGGATTAAAAAGCAAGCATGGTTAACGCAATGCATATTTTTTTTCAATTTGTGCAATTCAACATGCTTTTTGTTTCAAAAACATTTGAGATTATTTTACTTCCATATAAATTGTGTGTCAGTTTTTCAGCAAATTCATTTAGAGGCCATAGAAATGTGCATATCAAATATGATACATTATAGGCGGTTATTTAACTTTTGAAATGGTTTGTCTTGACAGAAGCCACTGATGATGGTGTTAATAACCAGATGATGGAGAACCGCTCATATTCTTAAAGGTAAAATAATAAAAAGTTGTCTCGCAGAATGTTCACGTTCCTGTTTTCTGTAAGTAAAAGGTGATTTAGCCTATTCAGTAAAGCTCCAAAAATAAAAATACATTAAAAACCATAAAAGTATCATAAGAGTTATAGTGCAACGGATATAAATCTCCATCCGCTTCTCCAAAGAGCAGGAATAAAATAGCATGGGATGGAATGACATGAGGGTCAGTAAACGATGACAAAATGTTCATTTTGGCTGAACTATTGCTTTAATGAATGACTAACATAAAACCAGCCAGCGAGGCTTCTGGACTGTGTGTGCTGGACAAGACAATCCGTGTGTGTGACTCAGTCCAGCTGGAAAAAGATGAGTGTGTGTCGAGCTTCTTAACAAGACCAGTTCACTTCTGAGTCAGACCCATGGACCTCCAGCATCCGCTTCATGAGCTCGGTGTGTGTGTGTGTGTGTGTGGGAAACGGCTGATGGACATGATCTGGACCTCTAACAAGTAGGGTGCGGCCAGGGATTTTGGGCCCCATGAAAAAATATGAGGTAAGGCCCCTACTACTGCACCCGTTCAATTAATAAAATCGATCTCTGGGGCCCCTAAAAGTTTGTGGGCCCTTAGAATCGTCCTAATTTTTCCCCCCTTAGCGACGCCCCTGAGTAGAGGTGTGTGTGTGGACGAGTGTTACTGGATGCTTCTCGTAAATTGACTGATCATTCAGTCTTGCTATCGATGAAGATGCCGACCTTTAGGCTCCTGGAGTTTATCTTTTAGTTCTATCACTGACCACATTAATCTATGTATCACAGCAAATTTTTTCATAGCATGCTAACTGTCAGCACTGGAGCGCCTGCGTCCTCGTCCAGTAGGGGGAGCTGCACTTCAAACTGTCCTAATTGACTTGAACTCTTTATACCAGGGGTCACACACACTGTATACAATATATATACCGGTATATATATATATATATATATATATATATATATATATATATATATATATATATATATATGTATATATTTACTGTAATTTAAATACTAAATGGAATTTAAATGGAAAGTAATTTACCTAGTCCTCAGTGGATTATTTGGACTATATATATATATATATTCCAAATAATCCACTGAGGACTAGGTAAATTACTTTCCATTGAAACTCGTTTTCTCATGTGCATTTAGTCAATGCTTAGAAATCAAATTAAAACAAATTTTGCCAAATAAAAAGAAAATTGTCCATCAACAGTATGTCATACAGTAAATGAAACCTACCTTAATTTTCATTGTTCTTTTTGCATTCATTTCAGACATACAAAAAACAAACAGACATACAAAAAAGTGAAATATACAAATAAATAAATATATTTAATGCAAAGAAAACAACAACATAATTTACCACTTTATTTACAAATTATTCATCTCCGACGTGCATTCATGAGAGCACCACAAGGCATGCATTTGTGTTGACGCGAGACCGGATTTTGTTACGTGAACATTAATATTTTGTAAATAAAGTGGTAAATTATGTTTTTTTTTTTGCACAAACAAAGCACTCGCTAGCTTCATAAAATTGAGGTTAAACCACTGGAGTGACATGGAGTACTTGACTGATGTCTTTACTTTCTGGGGCTTGAATAGTTGCGTAGACTGTCAATGGTCTTCGTTCGTGTTCTGTGTTTAGAGCAACATGAGAAATAATGACAGAATTTTTATTTTTGGATGAACTAACCCTTTAAAACTTTGCATTTTTTAAAGTTTGTGACTTGGAATATAGTGCATACTGTTTTTATGACGTGCTTTATGGAAACTAAGGGTGCATAATAAATAGTGACAGAACTTTTGTTTTGGGGTGAACTGTCCCTTTAAATGCCTTTTTCAAAAGTTGCCTTTTTTCCCTCCGCAGTGTAAATGCGCGAAAGAGTTCAACAAAAGCACCACAGTGACTTTCCAAAGCGTTAAACTACTTTCAGCCATTGAATTCCCTCTGATCGAAAGCACATTGGCCCATTAAAGACGCGTTCTTCCACGTGTGGAGCTCCAGGCGGTCTCGAGCTGTCGTCAGTGATGGGACGTCCCGTGTGAGTCTGAGTCCAGTCCACTTCAGTCCATCAGAACTGTGCACACACTCTCGGTGACACTCGCAATGCTCTGCAGTTCGTCGCACCTTTCTTAAACACACTGTTCCTCATGAAACGCGTCCAGGAGGAGAGTTCACAGTCGACTTCCCGAAGAAAAGTTCCGTGCATTGGCAGCTATGGATTATGTTTATCTATTCATGTACTGTACGATAACCCTCTTATTTCTGGACTATAGACAGGCTGCAAAATCTCATGGTAAGAGAAGCTGATTTATACGACTTTATCTGTGTTTTTCAGTAATATTCCACAGCTGGATGTTCTTCACGAGAAAGAACTTTTAGCGAGTTAAAAACAAAGAACTTATGTTACGAAGTTATGCATGCATAACCATTAATATGTCTATTTTTTATATTCATAAAACATTCCTTTCCCCTTCTTTTAGTTAATTGATCATGCATTTCATATTTATTTATGAATGTCAAGGATCTCAAGATTAATTTGTGCATGCATATTCATTCATATGTCTATAAATAGGGCAACACTTTATTTTACAGTGTCATTGATACATATGGTACATGTAGTAATAACTATAAATTATGCATTATTTGCATGCAACTTAATTCTAACCCTATAGTTGCCTAAACATTACTCAATTATTATTACTCAGTACTTAAATATATAATTACACTGTAGCAAAGTCACTTTAAAGTAAAGTGTAACCATAAAACGTTATAGCCTATAACATTACAATTTTTTATATTCATAAAACATTCCTTCTTTTTGTTAAATGATCATGCATTTCATATTTATTTATTTATTTATTTTAATTTGGCATATCTCAGTTGCCCGCTTTTATCTCATGTTTATATAAGTAGCCCTATGCAATCTTCTGCCAGTAATAAATCCTGTTTGTTTCTGTCAGGGAATCTGTCCGGTAAGTTGAGTGAATTCGGCCTGATGGTCCCGTTCAGCACGGACGCGCGCGGCCGGTTCGTGTCTCACGTGCTCTCCGCGAGAGCGTCATCATCCGGGAGGAAACGCGTCCCGCGCGACGCGCCCGTGACGCCTCGCGAGGCCCTGAACGCGCAGCAGCTGTTCTTCAACGTCACGGTGTTCGGAAAGGAGCTGCACTTGCGCCTGAGGGCCAACAGGAGACTCGTGGCCCCTGGAGCTCTCGTTCAGTGGCAGGAGGACTTCGAGGAGCAGGCCAAAGAGCGCATGCTCGGAGACTGTGTGTTTACCGGGGATGTAACGGACATGCCGAAGGCGTCGGTGGCCATCAGTAACTGTGATGGACTGGTGAGTAACAGCTCACACTGAGTGAGTCTCGAAAACTACTGAGATGATGTCAACCTTGGGCTTCATAAGTGTGTGTGCAGCTTTGTCTCAGAGCCCAGCGAGATGCAAACTTAGTGCATTTTTGTGCATAAACAGATGTGGAGCATTTTTCCCGATGAATAGGGTAAAAGTCTAACTAATCAATATCACCATGCATTGTTTAAATATGCAAATCAGGCGTTCTCTAATTAAATATGCACTCATTTGCACATTTTCACAACAGAAATTTGAACATAGGATGAAGCCAGGTTGAAAATTCTTCTACATATTTGGATGGTTTGAAGGTTTTTACAGAGGAGATTAAAAATAAATATATATATATATATATATATTCATGTTTAGGAATAGTGTTGTATAAAATCAGATTATAAAGTAGTAAACATTAGAAGTGGGTCAAAACCTTTCATCAAAGTTATACATGAATTTTGAACAAAACCTGTTCTTGTCTTAGGACAACTCTGATGAACTTTTTTGATGCACTTCCTATCCTACTGTAGATAGGAATAAAACAAACGTGCGGCTGAACTGGAGATTTCTAACATTATTTTAAAGATATGTATTGTAATTAAAGTCTAACGATGCAAATAGATAAAGTGCAATAAAATAAATGAGTGTATGTTGGATGTTTTCTTTTCTCTAGCCTGAAACAACAGATTATAAAATGACATATCGCCCAAAATCTCAAAATTGACCAATGCATGAAAAAACACCAAGTGTCTTGCCTTAACTTTGGCCATCATCATTATAGCATAAAGCTTTTTTGGGCATCATAGTTGCTCTCCAAACATAGACAGAGGTTTTGGGCATGTACAGCATCATAGAGGGCTCCAAATATGGACAGTATTTCGGGGCATCAGAAGAGAAGATGCCAGGTTTGCAGCTCACTGGGTTTTGGGACACAGCCAGCGATGCTTCCAGCTGTACTATATTCATTATACTGGCGCACTCAAACTGTTGTATAAATCTGAGTTTACTGATTATCTGCTGCCCTCCGGACATGTTCAACTGTCGAATGGCTATAGTCTCCAATCTTTCCAGCTCTTACGTAAGATTCACATGCCCACCAGCGCTGGCCATACTTTCACTTAATGATGTCAGTCTGTCCCTCGAAAGTCCTTATCCGAGGGTCACATTACACAAATGTACTCCGAGTATGACAGGAGTCATTAATCTGGCAGCTGAAACATAATCAGTTCTGTGCAACAGTCAACATACTGTCCGAACAGGAACTAGCAGATTCTGGCGTCTGCCTGGTTTTGTTCTCTTACGGAAACTTGCTGTCTTGAGGATTTGTTCAGGTCAGAGACTCGAACCATCCTAAATCTCCCCAAACCCCTGATGCATGGGTTCAGTTAACTCTTCTGACCCTTTAAACCTGAGTAAGTGCACCCTTGATAGTGGCCATTCCTCAGTGCACAAGTCTCCAACTCAAAACACAGACTGTAGGTCTCGCATACTCACAGTTATGTGGCGTGCCAGTGTGTATGGAAGATTGTTTCCAATACAGAATACAACTTTAAAACAGGCAACTTTTTATCTGCCAATTGACATTTTCAGTTGACAGTTCATGTCTCACAATTCAGACTTTTTTTCTCTCAGAAATGTGAGTTTACTACTTTGCAGTTCTGACTGTTTTTCCTCAGAATTCTGTGTGCAGTCAGGTCAGGTGTCAAGAAATGAAACAACAAAAAAATCTGAATTGTAAGATTTCTGGTGGAAAAGTCATAATTGCAAGTTGTAAACGCAGAATTCCGAGAAAAAAATCTGAATTGCAAGGTGTAAACTGGGAATTCTGGAAAAAAAGTCATAATTGCGAGATGTAAACTCAGAACTCCGAGAAGATAGTCATAATTCGAGATGTAAACTCAGAACTCTGAGAAAAAAAAGTCATAATTTTAAAATATAAACTCAGAATTCCGAGAAAAAGGAAGAATTATGTGATCTAAACTCAGAATTCTTAGAAAAAAGTCATAATTTTTAAATATAAACTCAGAATTCCGAGAAAAAAGTCATAATTGCGAGATATAAACTCAGAATTCTGGGAAAATGTCAGAATTGCGAGATATAAACAGAATTCCGAGAAAAAAGTCATAATTCGAGATGTAAACTCAGAATTCTGGGAAAAAAAGTAATAATTGTGAGATATAAACTCAGAATCCCGAGAAAATAGTCATAATTCGAGATGTAAACTCAGAATTCTGGGGAAAAAGAGTCATAATTGTGAGATATAAACTCAGAATTCTGGGAAAAAAAGTCATAATTGTGAGATATAAACTCAGAATTCCGAGAAAAAAATTCATAATTCGAGATGTAAACTCAGAATTCTGCGAAAAAAAGTCATAATTGTGAGATATAAACTCAGAATCCCGAGAAAAAAGTCATAATTCGAGATCTGAACTCAGAATTCTGGGGAAAAAAGTCATAATTGCGAGATGTAAACTCAGAATTCTGAGAAAAAAAGTCATAATTTTAAAATATAAACTCAGAATTCCGAGAAAAAGGAAGAATTATGTGATCTTAACTCAGAATTCTGAGAAAAAAGTCATAATTTTTAAATATAAACTCAGAATTCAGAGAAAAAAAGTCATAATTGCGAGATATAAACTCAGAATTCTGGGAAAATGTCAGAATTGCGAGATATAAACTCAGAATTCCGAGAAAAAAGTCATAATTCGAGATGTAAACTCAGAATTCTGGGAAAAAAAGTCATAATTGTGAGATATAAACTCAGAATCCCGAGAAAAAAGTCATAATTCGAGATGTAAACTCAGAATTCTGGGAAAAAAAGTCATAATTGTGAGATATAAACTCAGAATTCCGAGAAAAAAGTCATAATTCGAGATGTAAACTCAGAATTCTGGGAAAAAAAGTCATAGTTGCGAGATGTAAACTCAGAATTCTGAGAAAAAAGTCATTATATTCTTAATTTGTGGTGGAAATAAGCTTCCATATGTGCCAAGCTAACAAAATGTTTTCTGACAACATTAAGTTCTGAAAACGTTATTTCTGAATGTTCTGTGAACGTTCAAAAAACGTCCAGTTTTTAAACGTTTTAAAAGCTTTTCTCTTGGTAATTTAGGACACATTCCATTTGATCATTCTTCAAACATTATGGGAACGTTACTTTTGAACGTTCTCTGAACGTTCTGAAACAAGTCTTAAAACGTTCGGAGAATGTCCAAATAAAATGTTGGAAAAATGTCCCATGAATGATGTATAAATAACATTTTGTGCCAGCGTTTATGAGAACATTGTTAAAGACCGGATAACTATATTAATGTTACAGGAGAAGGTTTGCTCATAACTGAGAGTGTTCCCTGTTAACTGTGTGCATGTGCTTGTGTTGTTGTTGTCACACGCCGCTCTGTGACAGAACGTGTGTGTGTGTGTGTGTGTTGTCGTCTTCACTGTTATTAGTTTAATCAAAGGGCTTTAGGAGGCAGTGAAAACTGCTGTGCTTTTTCAAGGGAACCCGATCCCGTCACAGCAGTGATTTCCTCCAGGAACACAGCGCCTCTGTCCCGCCAGCACGTTTCACACAATGAGATCTTTCATTACGGCCACATCGATTACTCGCTTAGGTAATGAGTGTCAGGACAATGACACGCTGTCTCCTGCGCCGGCGTCCCGGACCGGACCGATACCGCGAGTCCCGAACACAACGGTCATTCAGTGCTGGAGAATATAGTGTCGGGACGGGGGAATGGAAGCGCTCTGGTCTGCGGCAGAACTGCTTACTTGTGCAGCTTTAATGGCTTTACAAACTGCAATTCGCAGTGTGCAACTGCATTCACGGTTTATGATGTGCAAGCTTGAAATATTCAAGATTACTCCGCTAAAACGGTTTGGTAAATGGACTGCATTTATATAGCGCTTTCACAGACCCAATGGCCACCAAAGCTTTACAGTTTGCCTCACATTCACCCATTCACTCACTCACTCACTCACACACCGACGGCGGTGTCAGCCATGCAAGGCGCCATCCAGCTCATCGGGAGCAGCTGGGGTTAGGTGTCACACACACACACACACACACACACACACACACACACACACACACACAGCTGGGGTTAAGTGTCTTGCTCATGGACACCTCGACACTTGGTCAGGTGGAACCTTCCGGTTTGTAGACAACCTACATGAACCACTGAGCCACTGCCGCCCCATAAAAATAGGTGGATGGAAACACAGCGAATGCATCATGAAAATATGTAAAACCTGGTTTAACCTGGTGTGGAAAAGGACAGTAAGGCAGTGTGAGTGTATTTTCAAAAAGCATGAGTCAATGCATGCCAAACATAGCTAATGCATCATGAAAATATGTACAAGATCACAGTTCATATAGTTAACTTCCATTCGTTGATCACACTATGCACATACCATGCATTGGGCTCTAATTGAAATAAGTATATTGTGCATAGTATGCAAATGTTCTGTGTGCATATAATATGTGTATGCCCTGCTTTATTCGTCTTTATGTGCACATGCAACAGAGCCAAAGGTGTCCAATACTGCATCCCACAAGGCAACACGCTTGATTTGACCTTATATTTTAAGTGTGATTAACGAATGGAAGTTAATTATATGAACTGTGATCTTTTACATATTTTCATGATGCATTCGCTGTGTTTCCATCCATCTATTTTTATGTGAATTTTGGGATATCACATTAAAAACACTGAATGGAAACACCAAGATGTGCATAAATTCAAAAAATTACCATAAAAAACATAGGCGCTAAATTGAGGTATAGTTGTTGTTGTTTCAATAAGAGGATATGTGCATAAACTAAGATGGAAACACATTTTGCGAATAAATCTCTCGGTCTGCCTCAGCGGAGGCTGTGATTGGGTAACTGGTGTGAGCAGCGGACCAATCACATCGCAGCGTCTCAGATGTTGGTTTGGTGTTTCTGGAACGCCGGAGTCGAAGTGTGTGATCAGAATGATTTGGTTTAATTCCCTCCAGAAGCGTCTCACACACACGAGTGTGTTCCCGAACACCAGCATCCGAACGCTAGAGAACATGACGGCGTTTACTGTTTCGTCACACGCTCTGACACACTCGTTCATGATGCAACTTCCATCTTTATTACAGATATTTTGCACCAATTTCTTAGGAAGTGACGATTCTGTTGAGGATTTTGTTCTCTAAACCACATGTGATGGAAACGGTGATTTATTCGCACATGTTTTATGTAATATTCCAGTATTGCATAAGTTCAGTTCACACCTTTGGATGAAAACTTATCTATTTTTACAGATTGGATTTCAGAAATGCAATGTAATTGGATTTTAATTAAGTAAGTGGAATCTACTTTCAGAACTAAACAAGCACGTAATGAGACAACAATGTAGCGTATACTATTTTTCAAAATGCGTATGGTTGCACACAATGTTTCACATAGGCTCTGCTAGTATTCCAGTCTGAATTTAGCTCTGGTTTCCTTCATTATAGTGAAACGGTAAAGTTGAGAACTCTTAACTTGTTTTATTGATATTTTTGAGCTGAATTACATTCAGATTGAAATATACTGTTCCAGTTTCTTTAGCACTGCAAATCATGTTTCTATTGATGAGAAACGCAGCTAAATGAGTTTCCTCATTCTTTCTTGCACCTGAAACTGCAGTTGTTATCATTTTAAGTAGATGCTTACTAAATATGGCTTAAAACTTCATCTTGTGCTCTGAAATCAGTTTTGGCACATAACATGCTCGCTGCATACTGACACCATTGCAGACTTTTGCAACTTCCAAGGATGAAATATAATTATATTGTCATTGAAAGCGTTTAATCAGTGCTCAGGTCAGTTTATGAATTGCACATCGAGTCCGTGACAGGACAGGTGAGCTAAGCATCTGTGCACCACAGCAGTGAAGTGTTTCTTCATCTGTAGGACATGAGGATGTGATCCTACAACATTTACTGTGGCACTATATCCTTAAATACAGCATATATAAGCCTTCCAGACTCCATTATGAAAGCTGGAACGTGTGTGAGGTGGTCCAAACGTCTCGCTGAGGTTTTTCTCACACATCTCGCGTCTGCAGCATGCAAACGATGCATATTTATTTCAGATTGCAGCATTTATGATGTAAGTAGAGTTTTGGTGCTGAATATAGCAGAAAATATGGTGAAAATCACTGTAAGCCAATTAATGAACAATCTTTCGCAATATAGGCGGTTACGAGGCAACCAAATAATAATGCATTGCTTTGGCTCTAACAGGGTGGCAAATAAACTTGCTCAGAACGATTGTGTTGCTTGTACATGACAGTAGTTGAGCTGAAAGAGAAACAGAGCTCAAAAGGCGTAACATATATGCTTTTGCACACTACAGCTGCAACACTGAGAATGCATTCAGAAAGCATCAACACACAAAATCAATGTTGCATAGCTAGATGCATTTATGCACAAGATTTTCACATATTTTATGTATGTTTTATGCCTCACGTTGCAATTGCAAGATGCATGGTCAAACCAAAAATTATTAAATTAAATTTATATCTTAAAGGTGCAGGACACTATAGTTCATTTCTGTAAGTGAGGAGAGCAAAATAAAGTAAACTGTGACATATTACACCCAAATATTCTTCATACAGTGACTACCAGTAAAATGTATACAAATGTGGGAGCAAATATTATTCCTCCACTTTGAGCTGATCATGTTTTCTTCAGTGTGTTTTCTGTAATTGCTAATGCTCTTTTCACACACACACTGAACAACATGAAGCATTGCTTGGTCACTGGTTGAGCTAAACTGGTATTATCTAATTGTGTAGTTAAATTTATCAGCTGACAGATATTCAACATAATTCATGTGTGAGAGTCTAACAGAAGGACGGACAAAACCAGTCAAATATCCACTGACTTTATTACCATGTTCTTAACTATAGCCAATAAACTGTGATAATGTGAGAAATGTCGAAGGTGTCTGAATACATTCTGGTAGTTTCTGGCGTTTTCTGAACGGATAACCTCTGCTGATCTGTGTGACACTGTTCTCAAAGCAACATCGACCCGCTTGGTTGCTCTTATCTACAGTCTGTCAAACTCATATCTGAGTGGACAGGATTCAGTGCACATGAAGTTATTGACGGAGCGCATCGACGAACGGCTCCACATCAGAGCTGTTATGCAACGGAGAGGATGTTATTAAAAGTTTGTTCCACTTTATCCTCCTCCATCCAGCAGGTCATCGGACACGCAGTCGCTGATGGAGAAATCCCAGAATGCCAGACAGCTGCTCTCAGCGTGAGCACAGATAAGAGATGCGCATTAGCGACTGTAACGCGCAGCATCTGAAAGCACATCCTCGAGGTTTTATGAATAGCAGGGTGTCCCCTTCAAGCCGATGAGATCATCGCATGGCTCAGATCAGGAAACACGCCTGTCACGGTAAAGATAGATCAGCTGCCGAGCGTGTGATTGAGAGCGCGCCAACATCAACACGAGCACGTCTTGTCTTGCAGTGTGTGTGTGTGTGTGTGTCGAAGAACGTCCCCCACCCTACAAACCTCAGGAGAGTTTGCTGAATAAATCGGCATGCATGCACTTGAGGACACGCTGAACATGCACGCTTTAAAACCTGGCCTGAGTTTGTCATGTGCATGCGAAAGCGGTCTTAAAGGGGTCCTATAATGCCCTTTTCACAAGTCTATGATGTCCCTAGAGTGTGTGTGTGAAGTAGGGCTGTCAAACGATTAAAATATTTAATCGCGATTAATCGCATTAATGTCATAGTTAACTCGCGATTAATCGCAATTATTTTTATCTATTCTAAATGTCTCTTGATTTTCTTTTTGTCCCATTATTTTTTCTCATTTTAATGCTCTTATCAACATGGAAAAGTGGATCGGCTTGCTTTGTGCAAATGTTTTTTATTGAAAACAACATTGACATACACTGTGTTCAATTTCACACTAACATTCTCACTTGGAGCAAATAATCTCTCAATGTAACACTGTCCATTAATAAAAGGGTGAAAGAAATACTGACGAGGTCCTGATATTGACGAGGGGGCGGAGAATTCGCATCAGCTGTGAGTGTGTGTGTGTGTGTGTGTGTGTGTGTGCGCTTTGGCCATCATCAAGCGGTATTTCAGACTGGACGCGCTGCGATGATGATAGCTCAGTTCACAACGACAAAACACACAGATCACTTTGGTCTTGTCAATGGAACCATTTGGCAACTTTTTAAAAGTAAACTTTCCATTCAGAATCTTATCGGCGTCCATTTCCGCGTCTCGCGCTCGTCATCCACTCAAAGCGTAACGTTAACCTACTATTCTGCCGGCTCGCAAGCCCAAACAAGTGTGTGCGGCGCGCCTGTTGTTGTGTTTCCGCTCTAGCTAGATCCGCTTGCGCTTTGGTCGACGAAGCAACACAACGTCCTCGCGCGGCGCAAGCCATTGAAATGAATGGGTTTCATAGCGTAGCGTCCTGTTGCAACAGCATGTGAAAAAAACTACAAAGTTTGCGAGGCCAAAAAGATCGTTAATCGCACGATAAAAAAATGTACGCCGTTAAAATGGGTTTACGTTAACGCCGTTAATAACGCGTTTAACTGACAGCCCTAGTGTGAAGTTTTTGCTCTAAATACCCCACAGATAGTTTTTTATAGCATGTTAAAAGTGTCACTTTTTGATGGTGAGCAAAAACGCGCCGTTTTTCTCTGTCACTTTAAATGCAAATGAGCTGCTGCTCCCGGCACAGAGGGCGGAGCTTGTGTGTGTGTGTCTGTGTGTGTGTGTGTGTGTATGTGTGTTAGCAGCTTCGATTACCTCACACACACGCACGCACTGAAAATTTAAAAAACTTTTAGCCTTTTATGTTCAAACCGGAGTCAGACAAAGATGGAGAGACTCAAGAAGAAGTGGCCACATGTACACAACATTTCTGAATGGTTAGTTGATGAATTTATGTAGCTTGTGTGTAGTTATCTTCTAGTCATTGATAGGCATATTCTGTCATGATAATCTATAAAGCGCGTTCCTGGGGGCGTGGCTTATGTAATTTTTAGGGTTAGTGATGTCACTAACCCAGGAGGAAGCTCATGTAGTCCCTAGATGCGTAGAGGGCGGAGCTTAAAGAGCGTGTGTGTGTGCGTGTGTGTGTGTGTGTGTGTGTGTGTGTGTGTGTGTGTGTGTCCCTATCAGCCGTTTGTTTTGCAAATGTCCCTTTGCTTTGAACTTTGAGCGTCGTAACTTTGCAGATGTTGTTTATGCTCAAACAGCAACATTACACACTAACTACAGCTAGAAAAGTGAAATCATAATCAACCACCCCTTTAAAAAGCGAGTGTGACAGCTGTCAGTGAATCTCTGGACTATTCCGGTCTCTAACTCGTCTCATAGTCAACCCACAGCAAATCCAGTTTAGAAACGCATGCTGATATGCAAAGCTGTGAAAGCGTATCTCTGCGTCCAAGATCTCTGTGGTTGCTAGACTCAGCCGGACCTCCCTGAATTCTGGGAAATCTGGACGTGCCGTCACTAGTTTGCGCTTATGTTTACATGCTCCTCACAGAAGCGAGATGTCTTGTTTTCGCGTTTCAGCGCTGACAAGAAGGAGCCAGCCGTCATTATCTCCACTCACGCTGCTCTTCTGATGGAAAGCTGTTTATTTAATGCACTTTTCTGCACAGTGAACTCAGGGCTCCACACGAAAGAGAAAAACTATTATAGGGAGTTAAATAATTACAATGATTCAATAAATTAAATATAAATATCATTCATGACTTACTTATATTATAATTTATGATATATTATTATTTTTATACACACACTTTAGTAATTTCTAGTATTTAGTGCAAGCTGCTAATTATTTCAAATTTGATGCTGTCACACTATTGATCCTGATTGTATTTGTGCCATAATATTTCTCCCTGTTTTAATGAATGAATAAAGTTTTGTGATGCTGCTTATGGTTAATAATAATAATTCGTTACATTTATATAGCGCTTTTTCTGGGACCTCAAAGCGCTTCACATATGGTAGGGGGGAACTGTCACAGTGTCTGGTTGTGTTTCCCTGGGTTATCACTAGAGGTCCTCGTTATCACGGTGTCCTTCACTATTGACTACAATTCCCAGCATTCTGTTCTGCCACTTATCTGATTATTGCACTCAGCTGTTTCCCGTCACCTTGTTAGTTCTGTGTGTATATATGCCCTGTCTGTGTTAGTGTTTGTTACGGAGTCCTTGTTTTTGTCCCCACACTTCCGTTCATGTATCTGCCTGTTTCTTGTTTGTTTCTGGATTGCCTTATTGGATTTTTGACCCTTGCCTGGACTGTTGTGAGTACGGATTACCCCATATTAAATACTGCTATTGGATCTTACGTCTCTAGTGTGTGTGGCGTGACAGAAGGACTCCGTCGCAACTAGATCCAGCAGTATGTTTTGCAACATCTCTTCCCCAGCCACCGAGCGGGAGAGAAGGGAGTTGTTTAAGGGGACCCGGTTGGTAAAGTTCCGCGGGACCCGTGGAGGTCGTCATAGAGGAGGAGATAGAGAGATGTTTCACCTCCCGTCTGCCCAGCGAGAGACCGTTCACGTCCCGTCTGCTCTGCGAGAGACTGTTCACGTCCCGTCTGCCCAGCGAGAGACTGTTCACGTCCCGTCTGCCCAGCGAGAGACTGTTCACGTCCCGTCTGCCCAGCGAGAGACTGTTCACGTCCCGTCTGCCCAGCGAGAGACCGTTCACGTCCCGTCTGCTCAGCGAGAGACTGTTCACGTCCCGTCTGCCCAGCGAGAGACTGTTCACGTCCCGTCTGCCCAGCGAGAGACTGTTCACGTCCCGTCTGCCCAGCGAGAGACTGTTCACGTCCCGTCTGCCCAGCGAGAGACTGTTCACGTCCCGTCTGCCCAGCCAGAGACTGTTCACGTCCCGTCTGCCCAGCGAGAGACTGTTCACGTCCCGTCTGCCCAGCGAGAGACTGTTCACGTCCCGTCTGCCCAGCGAGAGACTGTTCACGTCCCGTCTGCCCAGCGAGAGACTGTTCACGTCCCGTCTGCCCAGCGAGAGACTGTTCACGTCCCGTCTGCCCAGCGAGAGACTGTTCACGTCACGTCTGCCCAGCCAGAGACTGTTCACGTCACGTCTGCCCAGCCAGAGACTGTTCACGTCACGTCTGCCCAGCCAGAGACTGTTCACGTCACGTCTGCCCAGCCAGGGATTGATCAGGATATGCCCATTTGTGTGGCCGCCAAGGCTATGATGGATTACCTAGAGCGTCTGGCTCGGATCCTGGACATGCCAGGGTCTGCCGTTCCAGGATGGGAGCCTGTTCCTGAGCCGGTGCCCGTTCCTGAGCCGGAGGCAGAGCCGGTGCCCGTTCCTGAGCCAGAGGCAGAGCCAGTGACTGTTCCGGAGCCGGAGGTCATGTCGGTTCCGGACCCAGTTTTTGTGTCTGTGTTTGTGTCTGTGTTTGTGACTGTTTTTGTTCTAGTGTCGGTTTCCGAGCCGGTGTCTGTTCCCGAGCCGGTGTCTGTTCCCGAGCCGGTGCCTGCTGCTGCTCCCGAGCCGGTGCCTGCTGCTGCTCCCGAGCCGGTGCCTGCTGCTGCTCCCGAGCCGGTGCCTGCTGCTGCTCCCGAGCCGGTGCCTGCTGCTGCTCCCGAGCCGGTGCCTGCTGCTGCTCCCGAGCCGGTGCCTGCTGCTGCTCCCGAGCCGGTGCCTGCTGCTGCTCCCGAGCCGGTGCCTGCTGCTGCTCCCGAGCCGGTCCCTGCTGCTTCTCCCGAGCCGGTGCCTGCTGCTGCTCCCGAGCCGGTGCCTGCTGCTGCTCCCGAGCCGGTGCCTGCTGCTGCTCCCGAGCCGGTGCCTGCTGCTGCTCCCGAGCCGGTGCCTGCTGCAGTTCTTGAGCCGGTGCCTGCTGCAGTTCTTGAGCCGGTGCCTGCTGCAGTTCCTGAGCCGGTGTCCCCGCCCTGGCCGCCCGAAGGGTCTTCACCGCCCTGGCCGCCCGAAGGGTCTTCACCGCCCTGGCCGCCCGAAGGGTCTTCACCGCCCTGGCCGCCCGAGGGGTCTTCACCGCCCTGGCCGCCCGAAGGGTCTTCACCGCCCTGGCCGCCCGAAGGGTCTTCACCGCCCTGGCCGCCCGAAGGGTCTTCACCGCCCTGGCCGCCCGAGGGGTCTTCACCGCCCTGGCCGCCCGAGGGGTCTTCACCGCCCTGGCCGCCCGAAGGGTCTTCACCGCCCTGGCCGCCCGAAGGGTCTTCACCGCCCTGGCCGCCCGAAGGGTCTTCACCGCCCTGGCCGCCCGAGGGGTCTTCACCGCCCTGGCCGCCCGAAGGGTCTTCACCGCCCTGGCCGCCCGAGGGGTCTTCACCGCCCTGGCCGCCCGAGGGGTCTTCACCGCCCTGGCCGCCCGAGGGGTCTTCACCGCCCTGGCCGCCCGAGGGGTCTTCACCGCCCTGGCCGCCCGAAGGGTCTTCACCGCCCTGGCCGCCCGAAGGGTCTTCACCGCCCTGGCCGCCCGAAGGGTCTTCACCGCCCTGGCCGCCCGAGGGGTCTGCACCGCCCTGGCCGCCCGATGGACTTTGCGTCTCGCCCTGGCCTCCCGATGAACTTTGCGTTTCGCCCTGGCCTCCCGATGAACTGTGCTTCGCCCTGGCCGCCAGATGGACTTTGTGTTTCCCCCTGGATGCCGGTAGACTTTTTGTTTTGCCCTGGTCCCCGGTTAAACCCTCACCCCTTGTTCCTGTCTCCCTGCATGGTCCTGGCCCTCCCATCCCTCCCTCGGATCTTCCACGTTCCACCTTACTCTTGGACTCTTGTGTTGTCTTGTTTTCTGTCATGGAGCGTCTGGTAGCCGCTCCGTAGAGGGGAGGTTCTGTCACAGTGTCTGGTTGTGTTTCCCTGGGTTATCACTAGAGGTCCTCGTTATCACGGTGTCCTTCACTATTGACTACAATTCCCAGCATTCTGTTCTGCCACTTATCTGATTATTGCACTCAGCTGTTTCCCGTCACCTTGTTAGTTCTGTGTGTATATATGCCCTGTCTGTGTTAGTGTTTGTTACGGAGTCCTTGTTTTTGTCCCCACACTTCCGTTCATGTATCTGCCTGTTTCTTGTTTGTTTCTGGATTGCCTTATTGGATTTTTGACCCTTGCCTGGACTGTTGTGAGTACGGATTACCCCATATTAAATACTGCTATTGGATCTTACGTCTCTAGTGTGTGTGTCGTGACAGGAACATGATGGGTTCCAACATGATGTCACCTAAACAAAGTTTCACTTACATAAATCAACCCTTATATAAAAATAAAGTATATTAGAATACCGTTATTAATTATTATGGTATAATTTACATTTGGTCATCTGAACAACCAATCAGTGAACAGACTTTTGTCTCGTGAATCACAGTAACGGTTCTTGGTTCATTTTGAATCAGACGTGACCGAAAAATGACTCAGTAATGGAGTCAGTTGTGAACTATTTAAAATGATTCACTCCCAGGACCCAGTCCCAGACAGCAACATAGTATCGGCCCACATCTGGTACGCATTGAATCCACATGTACCGGATGGACACTATAATGCTGTCTGGGAGTGAATCTGATTCACTTATAACCCACAAGCAAAGCTGCATCTTGAATTGTTTTGACTGGCTCATTAAAAAGAATCATTTGATAATTTTGATAATAGTTGATAATAATCATTTGTTTGTGTATCAAACATCACGGTTCGGGCTGTAAATTCAACATAACGCAAACGGAGTCTCCCTTTTTTCGACCAATGGCAGCTCAGGAACCGTGTTATAAGTAATTAATAGGAAAACCAGTAAATCTGGCTTGCTGGAAGAGTGTAAACTGTGGAAAACGTGACTTTTCTAAACAATCAGACCGATTTCTATGGAAGCTTGTTTCCGCCACAGAATAAAAAATGAAAAAGGTAATTGCGACTTTTTATCTCACAATTCTGACTTTTTGTCTCAGAATTACGTGATATAAAGTCTCAATTGCGTGTCATAAAGTCAGAATTGTGAAATATAAACTCGCAATTTTGCCTTTATAACACGCAATTGTGAGTATTCAGGTGAAACTCGAAAAGTTTGAATATTGTGCAAAAGTTATAATTTTGATGATTATGGCTCACAACTTATGAAAACCCCAAATTCAAAATCTCAGAAAAATCGAATATTACATGAAATCAATAAAAAAGGATTTTAAATACAGAAATGTCGCTCCTCTGAAAAGTCTAATCATGCATATGTATATAGTTATATACTATATTAGTTTCATCTTTTAATTTGTATTACTGAATTACATGAACTGTTGCACGATATTCGAATTTTTCGAGTTTCACCTGTACATCATGCAATTCTGACTTTATATCTCCTAATTCTGAGAAATAAAGTCAGAATTGCAAGATGTAAACTCACAATTGTGAGATAAAAAGTCGCAATTATCTTTTAAAATGTTTAATTCTGTGGCGGAAACAAGCTTCCATAGATTTCTGTGGTAAAATGTGCACAAAGATCCCACAGATTTGCACTAAATGTGCGCTGTAAAAAATGTCTAACCTCCCAACTCAAAATTTTCTAGTGCCGGGTCACATCTAAATATTTCAATTGGCCCAAGTAAAATTCAGCAAATTGATCAAATTAAATTAGCAGAATTTCACTTGGGCCAATTGAAAAATTGAGATGTTTTGACATTTTTTACAGTGTGTGAAGTTCACGAGTTTAAGCGTGTGTGCTGAATATGGATGCAGCGGCGGTGATGTGCGGTCTAAATGTGTTTATGTGCGCTGGAACAGGAGCATTTACAGTATCAAGCAGTGGCTATTTGCGTGTCCATCGTAGACGCATAGTCGAGGCCACCGGGATATGACATGCCAGGAAAACTGATACACACGATCCCAGTGGAATAAATATAGAAATAGTTCAATCTGTCGAAAACTCTGTCGTCATTCATTCACCTTCATGTCAGGTTAGGAACAACATGAGGCGATTACATGATGAAAGAAGTGTTATTTATGCTTGAACTATTCCTGTAAAGCGGGCTGGTATTACACTGGAGATGAAGCTGGTGTGTTCGGAGAGTGTGTAGAGATGTGTAGTTACTCCTGCTGTGTTGACGGATGGGATTATGAAGAGCTGAAGTGTTCGTCAGTGCTGAGAAAGGCTTCTGGAATCTGTGTTAATGAGTGTGAAGCTTCCCTGCGTAACATGATCATTTTTCTATTTATCCTTTATTAAATCCCATTGAGATATCACTATCTCTCCTTCTTCCAGGGAGACATGGTCAAGACGGCAGCACATACAGGTGAAACTCGAAAAATTTGAATATCGTGCAACATGTATTTCAGTAATACAAATTAAAAGATGAAACTAATATATTTAGTATATATAACTATAAATGATTTCCTTTACACGAGAGTAGATGTTAAAACTTCATGCTGATTTGTACTCTGCTTTCGCCAAGGTAAGTATAAAGTATAATCATGCATGCATAATATACATATGCATGATTATACTTTTCAGAGGGCCGACATTTCTGTATTTAAAATTCTTTTTTTATTGATTTTATGTAATATTCTAATTTTCTGAGATTTTGAATTTGGGGTTTTCATAAGCTTTCATAAACTTTTGCACGATATTCTAATTCTAAGTAGAGTTTCACACAGAGATAACCATAAAAAACAATACTCATGTCATACAAAACAAAAAGTAAAATCAAGAAAAGCACTTACAAGGCTCCTTTAAAGATGAGTGACAGATCCCAATACACTGGTGGCCAAAACGATTAGAAACCTTGGCATGTTTAAGAGGTTTCAATTGTTATTTTCCAAGAGGACAAGGGTCATTATCCTCTTGGAAAATAACAATTGAAACCTCTTAAATATGCCAAGTTTTCTAATAATTTTGGCCACCACAGTATTGGGATCTGTCACTCATCTTTTTTTGATGATTCATTTCTTCTAATTGATGATTAGAAGAGTTTTCTAACTCTTCTAATTTTCTAAAACATTCTTCTAACTATTGCCGGATGAAATCTGCTGGAACATTGAAAATGATGGACTGGCCCGTCAAAGTCCCATCGAGCTCATTTTAGGCGAGTTGGAAAAAAACCTGGACAGATCTATTGTACATTCGAAGGAAAGCCTTTGGCTTCAGTTGCAGAAGGCGTGAGATAACACCAGTGTTGAAGCTCTCAGGGAATATATTGACACTTTGCAATTGCTGCAAAAAGTGGACATACCAATTTAAGTTAAAAGTGGATAAAAACAGTACGACTCGCTTCATCTGGTATTTGTTGCTCAGAGCAACCATCTGCATGTTTCATGAACATTATGGAGGCAAAAAAATGTCAATATTTTCAGATCTGCCAGGTGTTTTAATAATTTTGGCCACTACTGTTCTGTGAATTCATGCTGTATTCAGAGGCGTTCAGCAGTAGCTCTTGGTTATTGCTAATTACTCTAATAATAGGTAATAATATGCTTACTCAGTAATTAGTTGTGTACTACTACTGTACTACTACTACCACAAGAGCTGCAGTTTTGGAGATGATCGGACCCAGGCGTAGGGCTGTGGGATATGGCGGAAAGATGGACCACTATATAATGTTTCATATCATTCGGTATCGACAATTATTGACATTTATAGCACTTTTAACAATGTAGATTGTTTCAAAGCAGCTTTACAGAGATAAACGGTAAGAGATTATAACCTTTTTTGAATTAAATTTTGTATTTATCCACATTATTAAGGCAAACAACAAATTATATTAGATTTAGCAGTCAAAATGTAAACAAAAATCTTCTTTATGTCTTATATTCTTGTACTTAAATAAAATGTTACAAAATGTGTGCAATGTAAAAGTGTAAGCGTAGAACAATCAAGGCAAACTTTGAGGTAGATCAACACCTTTAATAAGTAATAACCATACAAACGTCTGAAACTGTAATCAGTCGTCTAGCCATCAACACTCGGCCCTTGTCAAACTCACTCAAATCCTTACGCTTGCACATTTGTCCTGCTTCTAACACATCAACGTTGAGGACAAAATGTTCACTTGCTGCCTAATATCATAGATATCCATAATAAAGGCTAGATGTCTCGCCCGCGCTGCTGGCTAATGGAGGTCGGCGGCCGCACTGGCGGCCATCTTGTCACAGGCAGCTCGCTCACTCGTAACATTGTGTTTTAATGGTGCATGTACTTTTTAAATAACCATAACTTGCTAAATTTTCTACCGATTTTCAAACGGTTTGGTTTGTTATAAACGTCAGAGATGCAGCTATGACACTGCGCTAGGGCTGTAGTACTCGAGTCCGGTCTTGGACTCGAGTCCGGACTCGAGACCGTTATTCTATGGTCTCGGACTTGTCTCGGACTCGCTGGTATTCGGACTCGGACTCGTCTCGGTCTCGGCCACTGGTCTTGCCAAATATGGCTTTTGGTCACGACTGAGTCCAGGTGTATTTCTATTATGTTAATAATATTGAAGGAAAAGTGAAACACTGGCCACCTAATAACCAATCACACTAGATTATCCTCGCACGTCACGCTCTGCGTCTGCATGCTCGTTAATTTTGCATTTGTAAACTTTGCATAAGCCTAACGTCATAAAGTTATAAGTTCGATTACGTATGGTGGTAGTAGCTAGCTGTGTGGGAGTGTGTGTGTCATATGCGTTAAAGGTGGTTAATTTGGGTAACGTTAATGTTATCTGACATCGGTGATGATTTCTTCAGTTTTAAATTGACAATAGAAAAGGTGTTCAGGACGAACAGAAATATTCTCCAGGACGCCTACAGAACGAAAGATATTTTTGTATGTGTGTTCATTTATTACTACCCTATTAGAGTAACGTTAACTTAGAAAATGCCAAAATTAACCGACCAAGTGCTCACTACAACGGCACGCGTCTTCTCATGCTGTTACTATAGTTACTATCTTAGCTACTACTTAAAAATCCTGGGTGTTGTGACACTTTTGCTTTTAGATCAACAAATAATAACCCCAAATTACTGTCTTGATAATGTCATGCATAAGACTTTTTTTTTTTCCTGTCCTGGACTCGGTCTTGACTCGGACTCGAACCTTTTTGGACTCGGTCTTGACTTGGACTCGAACCTTTTTGGACTCGGTCTTGACTTGGACTCGACTAGTCCTGGTCTTGGACTTGTCTTATGAATAATAAGTGTGTCAATGAATAATCATCCAGAATTATAGCCACGTTAATAATGTTTGTAAGAAACCAAACCGTTTGTAAATCCGTCAAGATTTCATCGAGAGAAGAGTATTTGTGTTCGTGCTGATCACTCATCTTACATCAGGCACCACAGAGCCCGCCAGAAAGCTTGCCTGTGACAAGATGGCCGCCGGTGATGACAAAAGAGACTCCACCGTAAGACATAGCCTTTATTATTAATGGATATCCATGCTTAATATATCCCAGCCACTATCATGCGGTGATGAAGAGATCATCAGTGTTATTCACTCCACCTGTCAGTGCTCATAATGCTATGCCTGATCGCTCTATGTGTATCTACTACCAGCTGTGCTGCTTCATATTTTTGTGAAAACCATGATACATTCATTCTTTTCAGGATACTTTAATGAATATATAGTTGAAAAGAGCATCATTTATTTGAAATAGAAATCTTTTGTTTCATTATAAATGCTTTTACTGTCACTTTGTAGAGAAAGTAGCATTGTCCGAATGTCTGGCCCTCAGAAGTGTTTACCTCGAACAGAAGGACGAGCTCCTGACTGCAAATTATAGGTTGACAAACAATCTCCCTCAAATTGCATGTTTTGCTGTGGTGTGACAATAAAGAGAGATTCTGGGCTCTTCTCACCGCGGGACGCTTGCCTTTTCTTTGTCTTTTTGTTTGCCGAGCAGTTTTTAGAAAAAAACAACAACTCTGTTTTACAGTATTGCACCTTATTCTTCAGTCACATCTTTGAGAAACAATTTTACACTCTTGATCCTTCAAATACAGCGTTTGGTCCCTTAAGAACGAGTGTTGTGCATGTTATTTCAAAGTATCTGCATTGTTATTATTTTCATAGTGCTTGTAATATACTCCTCGGTTTGGGTTTGTTTTAAAACATTTCAGCTCAAAAGTCTCACAGGCTCATATTCTGACTATAATAAGTAATAACAATTACTTTTACTAGTAATACAAAAGTAATACAACTCCTTCATTTCAGCCTTGGACGACGGTTTAGGAAAATTTGAAAATCTCCCTTTGACTTGCAGTGACAGAATACATAGTTCCCACAGGCCAATTAATGTCACGTGACCTCCCCGGAGACGCCATCTTTCAGGGCATAAGCTGCTCTGTTTACAAAGTTTTACAAGCAAATTTTGAATATTTCTTTCTGTTTATAATGTTACGAATATCATGAAGAGACAAAGTGACAGAGATTATAAAGAGACTCTATTAACACAAGACAGAGAGAGGTACAATGCGAAAATCTCAGTCATAAATGGTGTGGATCCGTATGCGCTAACGAAGGAAGCACTGAGCACTGATTATGCAGCTTTGCCACAGTATTATCATGTGTAACGTTACCATTCTCTGGTAGTTTTGACACATGTGAGCAATTCCGAGCCTGGAAATCACTGGAGGCGTACAATCAGTTTGTCGAGGGCTGGGTTGGTGACGTTTGCTCAAGTGCAATCAATGGAAAAGTAGTCATCATAGCGAATGCATGTAGATGCTAGACTATCTGTCTATTTAAAAGCCATAGCCTGCACAACTTAATTCCTATGTTTCCCTTAAAACAGTCATCGGCGCTTTCTGTAATATGCATGTACTTATTTGTACAGTGTAGAATAGGGGTGGAACGGTACATTTATTCGTATTGGACCGAAACTCTACGGGCGTCACGGTTCGGTGCGTGAATATACACGGTATAAAAATAAAAAAAAACTTGCGTGCAAATTAATTAATGTAATGCGGAACTACTTTATACACGGGTTCTTTAGGGACATAATCTGAGATTGCACTGCTGGAATGTGTGTGTGTGTGTGTGTGTGTGTGTGAGTGTGAGTGAGAGAGGCGCGGGCCCGATCGAACAGTGATGTTGTTAATGTTAATACAGGACATCATTCAAACTGCAAAGTGTTAACTTGTTTATCCTCGCCAGCCATAACCTTCATCGTTGTTCAAGTTGACAAAAGCTGACAAAAAGCTCGTTGACAAAAAGCTTAGTCTTCTCACATTCATGAAGTCTAAAGACGGGTATACTTTGAAATCCAAATTTAACTGAACCTCCGGCATGATTTGAACATCCATTGACCCAGCAGGAGATGACCATTTTCACTTTTTATCACGAAATTAACTCGTTTCAGCTTCTTCTTCTAATATTCTGCCCACGACATGCCCACAGAAATGGCGCCGGGTCGGCAAATGCCCGTATGTTGTGACGTCATGTAGGAACTATGTATTCTTTCAAAATGTGACATTGATGATGTAATATTTGAATATTCTATTCCGATTGGTCTTTTTTCTCACGTTGATTTGCATACTGAGTTGTGATTGGTGCATCTATTTTTACCATCTTTAGCTGTTTTTACACAGTTATATATGTACATTGAGTGTCATGACAGCAATGAAGAATAAGCTCTTAATTAATATGCAACATTTCATTCCTAAATTTGCACAAAACCAAATGCAGATATTTCTTTCTGTAAATGCAAATGTAGTTTGTTTTGTTCTGTTTATGCATGTTCGTGTGCCTGAAGACTGACTGTCCAAGGAAAGTCTGTTTCTTCAGAGCTTTTTGCTCTTGTGTGATTCTTCTAGCTTGCGTGTGTGAAAATCTCTGGGCCGTATGGATCTGGACGGAGCGTCTCGCTATATTATTAATATCCACCTTCAAAGTCAGTGGAACTGATATGTGGAATTTAGTGTATATCCGCGCTTAAAGAGGCGTCACGATTGCTTTTTCAGTCATATTGGCAAGAATGAATTGGAAAATGATGGACAGGCTGTGACCCCACGAGCTGAACTTGATCTGGTGAGTTTCTGCAGGCGTTATCTAGATATGTCCATGTTCTGGAGTCAATAAGAGGTGTTTGCTCATGCTAAGCTCCCCGTCGTGATGCTAGGCTGTTCTGGGCGCTGTTAGCGTGATTGTTAACTTCTGGTGTGAAAATATTCCTTCACTCTTTTGTGAGAACCTAATGTGTAAGTTGCATTTTAGGTTAGGTTATTTCTGTTCAGTCTAATCACAATTATTTGAGATAACTGCATTGTGCAGTTTAAATTTCAATCACATTTTGCTATCCAAATAAGGGAAATTTAAGCGGTTAAAGAAACGCCAATAAATGCACAATATTGTACCTCCTTAATTTATTATATTATATTATCATTCAAAAGTTTGGGGTCAGTAAGAATGATTAATGTTTTTTGAAAGAAGTCTCTTCTGCTCACCAAAGCTGCATTAATTTGATCAAAGATACAGTAAAAATAGTGAAATATTACAATGTAAATCAGCTGTTCTCTATGTGAATATACAGTAAAGTGTAATTTATTCCTGTGATCAAAGCTGAATGTTCAGCATCATTACTCCAGTCTTCAGTGTCACATGATCCTTCAGAAATCACTCTAATATGAGGATCTGATGCTCAAGAAACATTTATGATTATTATCAGTGTTGAAAACAGTTCATATTTTTGTGGAAACTATACTTTTGATCAATTTAACGCGTCTTTGCTGAATAAAAGTAAAAAAAAAATATTTCAAAAACTGGCTCCAAACTATTGAACAGTAGTGTTTAAAATTAAATATGATTAATTTTCACAAGATTGAAGTAAATTGTATGGGCCTATTTCATTAAAATTTGTATCATTACATAGATATGTTTCCAAGTAACAAATCTTGTACTAGGCTTACACTGTAAGTGACACGAACAAAACAGGATTAAATGGTTAATCACAAATATTTACATGACAATTCATCTTCAGCACTGAATTTATGATCATAAATCAGGTCAGTATGATGACATTGACACACGTCCTTCAGCTTTAACCGAATGATGCTTTGCTGCTGATGTCGAAAGCATTCACTGGAGCTGTAACAGCAGGAACGATTACAATAATCAAAAATAATGACGCGTTGAGTGTCCTGGCCTACATTATGGCCCACATACACTCTGTGTAGTCCATGTGAAAGTGTTTGTCCAGGTGAGAGGTCGAGTTCGAGCGGTTCAGGGCAGATGTGGAGCTGAATCTGTCCAAACACTTTCTCTCCTAGCGGAGGAGCTTTAGCTTCGGCTCTGGGCATTTTCTGGCCTCTTCAAACACCGATCATTGACTTTAAAGGGGTGGTTCAGGATTGTGGACATCGGGCCTCATTTCCAAGTGAGCCTGGGTGTTATTTATCAGTGGAGACAGTTTTCAAAAATGTTCATCCAGTCGTTCCAGTTGCATAGTTCGCCGGTGCTATGCTAGCGTGAGTCAACGGTAACTGCTAGCCTGCCATTAAAAACAGTTTTACCCACTCCACAGTTCACCAAAAGCAGATCAATTATAATCCCAGACTATCGATGTAAATGTCTGTTGAGAGAATAATGTTAGAAATCAAACTAACCTTTCATCGCATTGCAATAGTTTGTTCCTTGTATTTATAGCAGAGTCTACAGCAGCGGCGGAGTGATATGTAGTTACCTATGCAACTGATACTTTTCGGCGCAGGACTACTAACCGGAGTAAAGTAAAATCCCGCCGCTGCTGAGAAACTAGTTCCTGTAAATGTATTGCGATCATTGAGATGCAAGAGTAGTTTGATTTCTAACATTATTCTCTCAACAGACATTTACATCGATAGCCTGGGATTATAATTGATCTGCTTTTGGTGAACTGTGGAGTGGGTAAAACTGTTTTTAATGGCAGGCTAGCAGTTACCGTTGACTCGCGCTAGCCTAGCACCGGCGAACTATGCAACTGGAACGACTGGATGAACATTTTTGAAAACTGTCTCCACTGATAAATAACACCCAGGCTCACTTGGAAATGAGGCCCGATGTCCACAATCCTGAACCACCCCTTTAACCCTATATAAACACACAGTAACTGATAGGAGGAGTTTGTCCTGTCCTAAACACCGTCCATTATGGTCTGGATCACTGAAAGTATATTTATAGCATTCCTGCTTGTGGATGATATTTTGGTTGCTGTTTCTCGGCCACGTTCAGGCTGAAACGACAGCTTTAAACAAAAAGGAAAGGCGTTTTGTTGTCATAAATCGATATAAATCGAGGCCTGTTTTCTGACACTGAATCTGAACGGCTCCATGATCCTTCAAGGTGGATCCCACTAGTTTCATATTTGAACCACTTTCTGCTCATTGGTGTTTGTCTGATGGATCTCTGTGTGGTTTCAGGCAGGCTTGATTCGTACTGATGATGAAGAGTTCTTCATCGAGCCGCTGGAGAAAGGTCAGCAGGAGGTCGAGGTCAAAGGTCGCGTCCACGTGGTCTACCGAAGATCGGCCATCAAAAGGGACAAAGGTCAGAGAAGAGATGACCTCCACAATGAAGGTGAGCAGAGGCTAAAAAAATTTTTTCTCTGATTCATTTGTTCTGATTCCGATTTAAAATGTGATTTAGAAAAAAAGCTCCAGATCTGCACAATTTACCCCAAAATGTGTATTATTATGTAGCAATATGATTTAAAAAAATGCTAATTATTAGTATTATTTACAAAATAGGAAATATTACTAATAATATTTCATTGTAAAATAAAAAATTGTACTTGAGAACAATAATAATAATAATATTTTTAACATTAGAAATATTAAAAATAATAATTATTATTATATTTTTATGTATTATTATAATATTTATTACTAAATAAAATATCAAACAAAATAAGAACTATTACTATTGTAATGTATCACTGTATAATAAAAAGTGTTGATTAAGAACAGTAATAATAATAATGAATGAATTACCACGTATTATTATTACTAAATAAACATATTTGACTAAATAAGAATAATTTACAGTACAACTATTAATTATTATATTATTATGTATTATAATAATATTTCAAACTAAATAAATATTAAACAAATTACTCAATAAAATATTAAACAAAATAAGAAATATTAATATTTCACTGTAAAATACAAAATGTGTATTATAATTATATATTATTGTTATTATAATTGTTACTAAATATTTAACAAAATAAGAAATATTACTACTGTAATATTTCATTGTAAAATATTTGTATTTATTTAAGGGCAATAAAAATAACTTAATAAAATAAGAAATAAAATATAATAAAATAAATAAATAAAATAAGAAATATTACTATTGTAATATATTTCACTGTAAAATAAAAAACGTGTATAATTAATATATTTTACGGTATTGTAAAATTACAATAGTAATATCTATGGCTGTTTTATTTTCACAATTTTGTTTTTTTTCGATTGAATGTGACAGAGACTTGAAAAGTAAGATGTGATTGTGTATCAACACACACGTCTTTTCTTTGGTCAGACTGTGTGTTATACCCATAGAGTCATACCTCTAGACTTTAAACGCCTGACATCATCTTCATGGACACACACTTCATTAAAATCAAGCAAGCCTGTGAGACTCACAGAGGGTTCAGATATATTGTCTTTCTGCTCATTATTGAAGCGCTGAGCTGAAGCTGTGATGGAATCACTCGAGGAACTACAGGACTTTATATCATTAAAGCGTCTCGCCGGTGCCGTAAACTCAGATCCGCTTCCACAGCCTGTCCGAGCATCTGCTTTCTCCGGGATAATCCTGTCCAAAACTCTGGAAAACCAGCAGATCTTCTCTGGCCTGACAGATCATTTATCGCAGATTCGTCTGTTCGATTTATTATATCTTTTTGTTACAATTAAACACTCTCGTACAAAGACTATGTTGGTTCCATATGGATGGTAATACTTTATATACTGTATATACAAAACCGAAATTTGTCATTTTATTCAGCAAGGACTCCTCAAACTGATCAAAAGTGACAGTAAAGAAGTTAAAAAAAAGATTATACTTTAAATAAATGCTGTTCTTTTGAACTTTCTATTCATAAAAGAATCTTGAAAATAAAATGTATCACAGTTTCCACAAAAATAGGAAGCCGTTTTAAACATTGATAATAAGAAACGAGCATCAAATCCTCATATTAGAGTGATTTCTGAAGGATCATGTGACACTGAAGACTGGAGTAATGATGCTGAAAATACAGCTTTGATCACAGGAATAAATTACACTTTACTGTATATTCACATAGAGAACAGCTGATTTACATTATAAAAATATATCACTATTTTTACTGTATTTTTGATCAAATAAATGCAGCCTTGGTGAGAAGTGACTCTTTCAAAAAGCTTTGGTACTGAATGATTATCATGTTCATGTACCGTGGTATAATTAAAAGAATAACATGGAAAGAAACTTGATGGTTCGTTCTGAACTTTGTAGATTATTGCTTCAGCACTTCCACTGTTATATAACTGTAACTCAGACACTAAACTGTCACTCTGTCAGTGTTTATTTCCCGTGAAAACCGTCTGTGAATGAAGTATTTCCTGAGAACCCTTGTCCGGCTGTCCCATGGTCCTTCATTTAGACAATGATGCCAGTGATATGAAATAGCAGAAGTGTAGAAATGTGTCCTTGTGTTGTTCATCCTGCGATAGATGTTCCAGTGGACATGAATGCTTTATAATAGATACACATGAGAGTGATGCAGAAACATGGTGTAATACTGCAGATTATTAGGCGCAGTGTGAAGTGGAGTTCTGCTGTTTGTAGGTTACTGTGAGAAACTGCTCTATGAAAACGCTAATAATGATAATTAAAATCCGGGTTTGCAGCTGTACGGTGCCACACCTGCACTCCAGCGAAAGCGTAATGACGGTCAGAAGTCTAGACCGGCCTCTGACGTCTGTGAAATTATGAGAGAATGTCAATGTAAATACCATATGTCGTGAGTTCATGGAGAGTGCCAGAAGACCTGACGTTTCTTTGCTATAATATTTACCATTTCTTGAGCTTACTCGAGCTTCTGGTGTCTGAGATTTCTGACATTCGGTCGTTTGAGATATGATCGTTTTCCCTTTCTGTCGCGCTAGTCGTACTGAACTCTTCATGCTAAATTAATAAATGTGAAATAAACCTAGTGAGCTGCTACTGCCTCTGAAAAGCCTTAAAACACCAGGGTTATTATAGTTAACTAAGACCATTAAAAAAAATGTCATTACTTGAAATAAAACAAACATGAACTGAAAATAAAGAAATAAAATGTTAGCACTTTTTTATTTATCTGGTTACCAACATTTCTCATTTTCACTTAGTCTAATTGATGTATTCAAATAACTTAAATAAAAGCACAAAATATATATATATATATATATATTATAGACATTAAATTTTTTTTAAAAATTGCTAAAACACAGAACTTCAAATACTAAAACTGTAACAAAACAAAAAAAGGCAATATTTCAAAATAAAAACGGACTAAAAATATGAATGAAAACTTAATAATTCTGGTACTGGGACAGACAAATATTGGATCAAATCTTTTAGATTATTATGACTTTTATTTTACCAGAAAAAAAAAAAGAAGCACATTTTACAAGAGCGTCCTGGAGACTGACAGACAGCTCGTTTGAGTTTAAAGGGGTGATGAACTGAGAAATCAAATTTTCCTTGAGCTTTTGACACCTAAGAGGTCATCATATTATAAGAATATCCTGTAAGTTTCAGAACTGAAAACGTCCTTGTAAGTCCAATAAAAGCTTTTATTGACACCAGGCTCAGCAAACGACTCGTTTTTCAAAGTGGGGAACTGTGACGACAAAGAGGATAAAACACCACTCCCGCAGAAGAAGATCAACGCCTACTTCAACACGGCCGGTTTAGCCCCGCCCACCGATTCGCGCATTACACGAAACTCATTATAATATGCAAAACTGTTATCCACTCACAGCAGTGGGCGTTTACTTCCAAGTCTTCAATGCGAGACGCCCATAAAAACCGAGCGTTTTTAAACTAGGGTAGAAAATAGCCTATTACTTATTCATTTTGATGTTTTTGAATGTAAAAACCAAGCGAACATCATAAGTCGACCTCAGACAACAATATAATTTTTTTAAAAAAAAGCCAGTTCATGACCCCTTTACCAGATAACATCCAGCAATACACATATACACACACAAGCAAATACAATCAAATTTCAATATCAATACATAACTAGTTAAAACATCTACATGTTTCATTCTCCAAATCGTTGAAACCGGCTCTCTAAGTTTCAACGTTCTTTGCAAATTATTCCAGCAATTTTAAACGCCTTTTCCCCCAATTCAGTACGTGCCACTGGAACAGACTTAAGCCTGGTTCACACGGCAGGATAATTAGGCCGATTTTAGCCCCGATTTACCCCTTCCGACAATCTTAAGTATGCTCCGATTATCGTAAAATAATCTGATCAGATATTGATCGTGTGTGGTGTGTTAAGAGTGCTCTCAAATCAAGAGTGATCTCAAATCGGGGATATCCAACATGTTGGATTTATTTAGCCCGATTTCTCCTCGTGTGTGGCGTCCCCCGGGGACAGACGAGCACGCAGCCTGTGGACTGTGGCGTGTAGCCAATCAGAAAGCGAGATGACGAGGCGCAGAGGAAGCACCGGGAAACTAAATCAAAACAGCCGTCCATGCTCGCGTTGTCTCCACTTCTTTGACCATCGCCTTTTCTTTTGATAAGGATTTTTCGGTTAAAAACAAACTACAAACTATCGCCACTGCATCCTCTTCGTTCGCCATGATTGTTTACTCTGAAGTCACGTTTGATCTCGAGGGATTTTGCGAGATTTTCCGTCTGACCTGGGAATGCTCTGGAGTCAAATCGGTTCGTGTGTGATGTGTTGATTTTGCCGTGTGGCTGCGCACCACACACTGTACGACCAAAACTGTTAGACCCGTGATTTTTTATCGCCGTGTGTGGAGTCTCTCAGGTTTGGAAAATCGGCCGACAATTTTAAAATCGTCCCGTGTGAACCAGGCTTTAGAATACTGTCATAAGACATAAGACATAATGCCTGGCTCACACTACAGGAGTTTTAGGGCGATTTATGCCCGATTTTCCCCTCCCGAGAATCTGAGAAAAAATCTTGTCGAGAACCTCGATCGGTTCCGATGTTCGGCCCAGATTATCTGGTAATGTGAGGCGAGGCGTTCACAGATCGAATCTTGTCCCTCCCGATCTGCTCTCACACAAATCGGGCTCGCCCCGATCATATCAAACATGTTTGATATTTATCGGGATGAGCAAGATTGTGATTACGTCAGTACTGTCACAATAGCCAATAAGAAACAAGTAGGGCTGTCATGGTGAAGGAATTTCTATTGAGGTTAATTTTGAGTGACTCAACAGCGCGATGCGGGAATTATCTCCATTTATTTATTTATTTATTGCTAAATAAAGCCCTACCTACATAAAACATAAACATAGAGCAGAAAAGGGAAGGATTCCTGTTGGTTTGCATCAATTGTATATTATTATATTACGTGCACTGTCAGCTTCATGAACAGGCAGCTCAACATATAAATAATCCAACCTTTTTTGATTAAAACTATATACAATTATACAGCGTTTTACGTTGGAATAAGTCTCGCCCTTAAATTACTATTATTTGAAGTTAGCATTATACAATAATACGTAGACCTACACCACAAAACTAGTTGAGGATAAATTCTTTAAAATTGGGGAATCCGTTACGGACGTGAGCGCGCTGAAAGCGGCACTGAAAGACTGCTTTAAAACTTTCAGACCTTGAACAGAAAGCACAAAGCCTTTCTTTAAAGTGAATTTCGTTTTGTATTAATTGTATCTTAATTTTAATCAATGTTTTATCAACCGATTGCCTGGATTTAATAAATAAGAAGTAAATATAGCAGATATATAATCACGACACGGAGGCGCCGGCGCGTGGACTGGAGCTTGTCTCATAAATTAACCAAAACTTAGCATAGGCCGCTATAAGGTAGCCTACTTGCCTCACAGACCTGAGAAATATATCTAAAATGTCTACTTCTAAACAGAACATTTCAAAACGAAAGAAAACCGACTACAGACTGCTCTCTGTTTATGTAATCCGTGTGAAATGGGCATTTCTCTCTGGCGCGTTCACTACTGCGAAGATCACGATCAGCATCATCAACTTCATCTTTGCCGGCGACAGTGACACAGAAAACACTTGTTTATAAACAATTAAAATATCTCCTTGCTATATTCGACATATTCATAATCATTTTCTTTTGCCGTTTTTTTGTGACAGCTTGTAGGTGCTTTATTGGCAGCGCCATCCTTACATGTTACATGAACGCGTCACCACAGCATCAGCACTGAAAACATGGTGATTTTTTTACAATAAATTACAAGCTGCTTGTGACGTTATTTAGTTAATCGCCTGTCGCGAGTGCAAATGCAAAGTTGCAAAGCTGATTTAATCATGGTAAAACTAAATCAATTTACAAAATAGTTACATATATATATATGTAGTTAATTATAATTTGTCAGGAATTAGAGGACAAATTGGTGGCGTGCCTGTTGCTGAGTCTCAGCGGCAGAAATCGCGTTCTGAGGCAGGGTGGTGTGCTGACCAGAGGTACACACACACACACACACACACACACACACACACGCGCACACACACACACACACACACACACGCACGCACACACACACACACACACACACACACACACACACACACACACACACACGCACACACGCACGCACACACGCACACACACACACACACACACACACACGCGCACACACACGCACACACGCACACACACACGCGCACACACACACACACACACACACACACACACACACACACACACACGCGCACACACGCACACACACACACACACACGCACACACACACACACACACACACACACACGCGCACACACACGCACACGCGCACACACACACGCACACACGCACACGCGCACACACACGCACACACGCACACACACACGCACACACATACACGCACGCACACACACACGCACACACACGCACACACACACACATATGCATAAATGTAAATGTCTCAGGAAACATGATGCTGGCTTAAAACTTAAGTCGTCTGAGAAGGCAGGATCATTTTGCTGTGTGTCTTCCAGAGCAGACTTCGGATCAGGATCGTTCCCTTAAAACGCTGCTTTCGTAGGCAGCACACAAGCGAGGTTTAGAAACACAGCCGAGTGTCTCATCTCTAACCATCAAACACGGGTCTCTTTTCCTCTTGTGTTCACTTCTCTGCTTCTGATGCTTGACACAACCTTTAATCTTTCACGTCTTCATTTATTTATCAGAATGTGAATAATGTGTGCTGTGATCAGGGACACTCCTGTCTTTATCTTTGGAGACACCAGATGGAGAGACACGCTCCTGAAATAAGCTCTTGTTTTATAATGAATGTTTATTGTTTCATAACACTTCAGAGCAGGCAGATTTCGTTTTGAAGCGCTCAAGCTGTTTCTGTTGACGAAACTTTCTTTAGTCTTGACTCAATGCCGTTATATTAAGACGAGGTGATGAATGTGACTGATGTTTCATTTCATGCTAGATGCTCATTCACCAGTGTTTTAGTGCAACGTACCAGTAGAAATCCCATCGTAAACTATGTTATCGCCCATTGATGTATTAAAAGTTGAATATGCATTGCATTTCCCTAACTATATCATCGCCCAGGTCTAATTTTCTAAATGCATTTATAAGGCATGAAGATATTAAGATATTATAGACCTCAACATCATGATTTTAGTAAAGCTGCTTTGAAACAATGTCTAGTGAAAAGCGCTTTACTAATACACTTGTAAACACTTGTGTGTTTTCAGTCACAGGCTTTGGTATCGCCGAGCTTCCCAACGCTCTCGGCGCGGTGGAGGAGAAACTGTCCGAGACGGAGCGCAAACGCAGACACGCGAAGAAAGACGACTACAACATCGAGGTGCTGCTCGCGGTGGACGATTCGGTTGTGCGTTTTCACGGCAAAGAACACGTGCAGAACTACGTCCTGACGCTGATGAACATAGTAAGTGATGTTGCAGTTTCACTGTATTTAAAGAGGCCATATTGCGCCCTTGATAAAGACCTGATGTTGTTTTCAGGGTCTACTAGGACATGTTGATTATTCTCCTCATATTCTCCATTGTTGCGGCTCCTCTCTTCCCAGTCTTTCAGTAACGCTCTGTTCACTCCCTGTCTCTATGAAGCCCCTCCTTCTGAAAAGCACACTGTGCTCTGATTGGTCGGCTGGAGCAGTGTGTTGTGATTGGTCGAGCGTTTCGAGTGTGTTTGGGAAATGTCCCGCCCCTTCCCATAACCGCCAGTTTAACACACTACTGACTAACTCAACCAGGCCCCGCCCCTTTATTCTGCGCATGAATTATTATAATGAGGAATATTGTGACGTGTTCCCGGAAGAAACTCAAGACTACAATGGAGGCGTTTCAGGAGTTCAGAAACACTGACACTGATATAGAGAAGAACTTTGAAACATTTTTAATGCTCAAACATCAACATTACACACTAAAGAAAGATGAACATGGAGAAAAGCAGAATAGGACTCCTTTTTAATGAAGAAATGCACAGTAAATAACCTCTTCCACTCGATTAGTTTGGTTCTCAAACCAAATGTGCACAAGCACCAACTCTTTACCCATGGTTATGTTGCTGTCGGAAACCTGTGGGAGGATTACTAGAGAGAAAGAAAGAGAGAAAAGACTGTTACACACACGTCCCACCAGGTCCTGCCACCTTAATCTACTTACGTACGCAAAATCCCTCCAGTCAGATTTCCAGAGGATCTGGTTTCACTCGGTGACAGTTACGGTTAGGAGCGCAGCGGTGGACTGATCCCATTCACACACACACACACACACACACAGGAGCGCAGCGGTGGACTGATCCCATTCACACACACACACACACACACAGGAGCGCAGCGGTGGACTGATCCCATTCACACACACACACACACACACACACACACACACAGGAGCGCAGCGGTGGACTGATCCCACTCTAGACCAGTGACTGACCTGATGGAGACCAGGGTTCATGGGTCCAACACACACACACACACACACACACAGGAGCGCAGTGGTGGACTGATCCCATTCACACACACACACACACACAGGAGCGCAGCGGTGGACTGATCCCACTCTAGACCAGTGACTGACCTGATGGAGACCAGGGTTCATGGGTCCAACACACACACACACACACGGCCTGAAAACACACACACACACACACTCACATATACACGGCCTGAAAACACAAACACACGGCCTGAAAACACACACACACACATACACTCACACAAACACTCACATGCACACACACACTCACACACATACACACACACAAACAAACACTCACATACACTCACACAAACACTCAAACACACGGCCTCAAAACACACTCACACTCACATACACACTGCCTGAAAACACACACACACACACACACACTCACACACACACTCACATACACACACACACACTCACAAAAAAACTCACATACACACACGCATGCGCACACACGGCCTGAAAACACACACACACACACATGTTTAGCTAGCTAACTACATGAGGACATTACATAGAAGTATATGTTTTATTTTGTGAAATATTATTGTAATGTAAATCAGCTCAAGAAAAATGTAGGATTATTATTATTTTCTTAGTTTCGAAGTCACTTGTGCTGCGGACGACGTTCCCACTGGGAGGGTTTGTTGGATTCGGCTCGCTTCTAGTGACAGTTTCATCCTCAAACTATAGCTATACACAGAGTCTCTGGAGTGTTTGTTTGTGCGTTGAGCTTTATAGTGAAAGGCGATGTGTAAAGAAACCCAAATAAATCTCCTCCATCATGCTTTCTTTATCATCTTTATCCTTGGCTGATCAGCCGACGTTTGCATGTTCAGAACAGGATTTAGATCCTCACTGAAGTTATGTATTTTTGACATACGGAAGCAAGACGAATCACTCTCCACTTTGTGTTAAGCTTCTCTGCTCGGCATTGTGGGTGTTTTACCGTCTGGAGACTGATTTCTGGACAGCGGACAATGCTTGCGTTGAGAAACGGCAGGTTTTGTCCTGCTTTACGCTGACTAGAGATGCTCAACGCCTTCAGAGAACAGCTGCGTTTCTCATCACTGTACGAGGAAGTCAACATGTGTTTGAGCGTTCAGGAGTTCAACTAGTCCGGTTCTTATATCAGAAGATTGGCCTGAGTGAAAACATTTAATGTCTGCGTGCTAAATATTACTCATTAAACTAGATCTAACTTTGTTTACTTCACTCTAGGGCTGCACCTTAATGTTGACGAGAAGAGGCGTTGTCACCCAAATTTTAATTAGTTGGTTAGTCGCAGAAAAAGTCAGTGTCGGACAGGTCGTTAATATGGCTGGTCCATGTGGTAATTATGTTAAAAATGTTTCCAATCCAATCATTCATTGACCTCAAACATGGCTTATAATTTGAAACTTGTTAGGAAGTAGCCCAACGTTAGCCACTTTACATGGTCTCTCGCTAAATTAGTACCGCGTTTACTGCATGACCTTTAACTTAAAGCTGCAGTTAGTGATTTCTGAGAAACGCTGTTGAATGTGGATCGGACTGAGCAGCACAACACACTTGTACCCAATCAGCAGTAGGGGGCGTGTCCACTCATGATGGGGGAGGAGAGAGAGTGAGCCAATCAGCAGTAAGGGGGTGTGTCCACTCCTGATGGGGGAGGAGAGAGAGTGAGCCAATCAGCAGCAGGGGGCGTGTCCACTCATGATGGGGGAGGAGAGAGAGTGAGCCAGTCAGCAGTAGGGGGCGTGTCCACTCATGATGGGGGAGGAGAGAGAGGGAGCCAATCAGCAGTAGGGGGTGTGTCCACTCATAATGGGGATGGAGAGAGAGCCAATCAGCAGTAGGGGGCGTGTCCACTCATGATGGGGGAGGAGAGAGTGAGAGCCAATCAGCAGTAGGGGGCGTGTCCACTCATGATGGGGGAGGAGAGAGAGGGAGCCAATCAGCAGTAGGGGGTGTGTCCACTCATAATGGGGATGGAGAGAGAGCCAATCAGCAGTAGGGGGCGTGTCCACTCATGATGGGGGAGGAGAGAGAATGAGCCAATCAGCAGTTGGGGGTTCATTCATGATTGGGGAGAAAAGAGAGTGAGCCAATCAGCAGTGGCGGGCGTGTCCACTTATGAAGGGGGAAGAGAGAGTGAGAAAGTGAAGAAAGACTGTTGAAAGAGAGATGGCTGAGAGACATTACAAAAAAGAAAAGGTCAGAGCAATATCACTGGGTTTTGATCAGGCAAGAGCTTTCAGTCATATATACTCTTGTGTACTGTATTTAAATTTTTTGATCTTCCTTGTTATTCGTTTGTCATCTTCGCATTATTTCGCTTCGCTTCAGCCATGATAAAGAGACATCCACTCTTGCATTGCATGTCAGTGCATTTTGGGGGCGGAGCAATGAAGGGAGGGGCGTGTCTGTTTGGGTTGATGTCAAATATAAACAGTTTTTCAGAAATCACTTACTGCACCTTTAATGTGCATTTCTCTCTATAGGCGCATCCACTATAATGTGGAGAGAACAAGTCAGCAGCGATTTCAACGGCGAATCGACAACAGCTTAGAAAACATTAGTTTATTAATAAATTATTCTCCTTTCTGTTTTTTCCAACACATTGATAACCATTACTTTTTCTGGTGCTCTGCAGCTTTATGTGTGCGCTTGAGCACTTAATATTTATTATTATTAGGACCGTTTTAAAACTCAAACCCTTTCTATATGCCACCAAATCATAAACATTCAACTAGTTGACTAATGGCTTAAATAAACGACTACTAGTCGACCAATGGCTTAAATGAACGATTACTAGTTGACTAATGGCTTAAATGAACGACTACTAGTTGACTAATGGCTTAAATGAACGACTACTAGTCGACCAATGGCTTAAATGAATGATTACTAGTTGACTAATGGCTTAAATGAACGACTACTAGTCAACTAATGGCTTTAATGAACGACTACTAGTTGACTAATGGCTTAAATGAATGACTAGTCGACTAATGGCTTAAAGGGTTAGTTCACCCAAAAATGAAAATTAAGTCATTAATTACTCACCCCCATGCTGTACCAACCCCGTAAGATCTTCGTTCGTCTTCGGAACACAAATGAAGATATTTATGATAAAATCTGAGAGGTTTTTCACTCCTCCATAGGCTCCCTAAGGGAATGAAACCTGACGGCCCAGAACGTCAATGAAGAAAATGTTTAAATATTCCATGTCACAACAGTGGCTCAACTATAAGTTTATCAAGTGGCGAGAATACTTTTTGTGCGAAAAAACAAACAAAAATAACGACTTTATTCGACTATTCCTTTTCTTCCTTGTAGGCCTGAAACGAGACTTTAAGAGAAACATGGAATATTTAAACATTTTCTTTAATGACTTTCTGGGCCGTCCGGTGTCATTCCCTTAGGCAGCCTATGGAGGAGTGATCAACCTCTCAGATTTAATCATAAATATCTTCATTTGTGTTCCGAAGACGAACGAAGATCTTACGGGGTTGGTACAGCATGGGGGTGAGTAATTAATGACTTAATTTTCATTTTTGGGTGAACTAACCCTTTAAATAAACGACTACTAGTCGACTAATGGCTTAAATGAACGACTACTGCTCGACTAATGGCTTAAATGAACGACTACTGGTCGACTAATGGCTTAAATGAACGACTACTAGTCGACTAATGGCTTAAATGAACGACTACTAGTCGACTAATGGCTAAATGAACGACTACTGGTCGACTAATGGCTTAAATGAACGACTACTAGTCGACTAATGGCTTAAATGAACGACTACTGCTCGACTAATGGCTTAAATGAACGACTACTAGTCGACTAATGGCTAAATGAACGACTACTGCTCGACTAATGGCTTAAATGAACGACTACTGGTCGACTAATGGCTTAAATGAACGACTACTAGTCGACTAATGGCTTAAATGAACGACTACTAGTCGACTAATGGCTAAATGAACGACTACTAGTCGACTAATGGCTTAAATGAACGACTACTAGTCGACTAATGGCTTAAATGAACGACTACTGCTCGACTAATGGCTTAAATGAACGACTACTGGTCGACTAATGGCTTAAATGAACGACTACTGGTCGACTAATGGCTTAAATGAACGACTACTAGTCGACTAATGGCTTAAATGAACGACTACTAGTCGACTAATGGCTAAATGAACGACTACTAGTCGACTAATGGCTTAAATGAACGACTACTAGTCGACTAATGGCTTAAATTAACGACTACTAGTCGACTAATGGCTTAAATGAACGACTACTGGTCGACTAATGGCTTAAATGAACGACTACTAGTCGACTAATGGCTTAAATGAACGACTACTGGTCGACTAATGGCTTAAATGAACGACTACTGGTCGACTAATGGCTTAAATGAACGACTACTAGTCGACTAATGGCTTAAATGAACGACTACTAGTCGACTAATGGCTTAAATGAACGACTACTAGTCGACTAATGGCTTAAATGAACGACTACTAGTCGTCTAATGGCTTAAATGAACGACTACTAGTCGACTAATGGCTTAAATGAACGACTACTAGTCGACTAATGGCTTAAATGAATGACTACTAGCAGGAGAAACTGTGTGTTTTTCTATCCAGGTGTCTGTCAGACATTCATGTTCTCTTGTGACTGATGGCCTGACGTGTGTATATGTGTCCTGTAGAGACTGAGGCGGCTTTCCAGAGCTCACTCGGCCCTTGCGCCGTAAATAAACACAAACGATCCTCTCATGAAGGTCGTCGGACGGAGTCTCACCTCATAAATTCGCAGACACTTTTACAAATAATGGAAGTGCATGCTTTCATCACGGGGGAGGCGCTTTGCATGTCTCCTCTCAATCTGGAGAGGCTGTTTACTGATCTTCAGGGCAGTCAGTGCATGTCTGGATCACAACACGCCGCTCCATATCCGCTCGCATCGCTCCAGACGAGTGTCAGCACGACGGGAAGCCGATCACGTCACGCAGAGTCTGCAACCTAAACCTGGACGCAATTACAGCCTGTGTACATTCCCAGATGGAGGAAGAGTTGTTTTAGCTAGTTCTAAAGTTTGAAGTGTGTTGCATCGCTGACAGACGTTCGGGGTATTCACACAGAACGCATTTTTTTTGCGTCTAGAGATGCATTTTTTTTAATATAATTTTTTATGTTATGTCGTGCAAGATGCTGCAAAAGACATGAGCACAACAGTCAAACAAGCCCGTCTAAAGCATGTTTACATAGAAAAACAAGGGAATGGAAAAAACGTGTTCTTAATGCACATTTCTGGTCTTATTGTGAACGATTCATCCGTGCATGTTTTATTTACATTGCAGTCCTGGTCTTTGTGATTTTGCATAAAAATATAACTCGCTCTGCATATTGAGCAGTATTTCTAACAGTAGTTGCTATACGTAAAGTCATAGGTTTGATTCCCAGGCAATGTCGCTTTGGATATAAATGTCTGCTAAAGGCATAAATGTAAATGTGCGTGTAAACAAGTTTCCTTTTCAGTGAAAGTCAATGGGATCCAATGTTGTTTGTCACATTCCTCACTGCATTTTTCTGTTAAATATCCAGTTTTACTTGGAAATGTCATATTGCTAAAGTAAAATTGGTTCCAAGTTCCGATTTTAGAGCAGAAATACTTTTGCGTTTTATTTGACCAATTAGCATGTTTCAGGCAGTCAAGCACTCATAACTCATTAAACCAGACGTGAGTGAAGTGGTCAGAGAGTTTATTTGCGCTCTGACGCAGGACATGACAACATAGGATGAGTGGTGTGTGAATAATTATAATCCTCATCATTTGTAAAGAACAGAATTTAAGAGGTTGTTGGAGCTGCGTGTTTCAAGTAGTTCTCCTGAACATTTTATATAACATTAAAATTGCTCCTCAGCCTTTCTGGAGTCTAATGCAGGATCAGTTTATGTGTGTTTCCGAAAGCCCCTCTGTAGTGATTTGGTCACAGATGGTCAGGAGAAAAACATGCTGTAAATTTAGTGTAGGGCTGCACAATTAAGGGACAAAAAAAATATTTAATTGTGTAATTGTGATTACGATTTAAAATGCAATTTGAAAAATTGCTGTGCTTGTTTGTAGAGCTGCACAAATAACTTATAATAATAAGAATATAAACTTTCTAAATCAAAACAAAATAAGACCTATACTGAAAATTACAAATATATTATTTAATAAAAATAATATAATAATAATCATAATTTGGCCAAACTTTTGTGATTATAAATCAATATGGCTATAAAAAATAATAATTTTAAAATGCAATAAAAAATGTCTGTGCTTGTTTGTAGATCTGCACAATTTGGCCAAAATAGTACTTAACTCAATATAGCTATATAATAATTGTAATTATTACTATTATTAAATAAAAAAAATATAATAATAATATAATATTAGTATCATAAATCAATATAGCTATAAAGTAATAATAATAATAATAATTAGTTGTAGTAGTTGTTGTAAATAAAAATATAAAAAGAAAAAAGAAATGTCACTATTGTAATATTTCACTTTAAAATAAAAAATAGAGTATTTCATAATAATAATAATAATTTTATTTTACATACTTATTATTTCATTTGTAAAACAAAATATTTTGACGGAAAACCGCAAGAATCCCTTAAAGCTCTTTTTGTTTGTGAAGATGATTGTTTCACTCTGAAACACGCAGCGCATATGTTATTATTATTATAATTATTGAATTAAATCGCCACATTGTGATTTCAGCTTTACTTCTTCAGTGCTTCATGCCTTTGTTTGGATGGTTTTTGATAGTGTGTCCCATTGTTTATTGTGAATTTACTGCCTTCCTTCAGTTCTTTGCTCTGTGTGTGAACATCTGGAGTGTTGTTATCACAGGTGTGCCGTGAAGGTGACCTTACCGAGAGGGCAACTCAAAAGGTTTAACCTTAACCGAGTCCTTCAGCGCTATCTTACCCATAATCCCCCAGTCTGATCTTCAACCCTCACACTGGGCCAAACCAGCATGAGGCACAAAACCAGAGCTGGGAGGAAACAAGGCCGTGTGTTTAACCAGAATGCGTTTGTAAACTCTGTGACCCCGGCTGCAGGATCAAGTGTTTGTCAAGTGTCTTTCCTGATATATGGAAAATATATGAGTGCTGTTTTCCCTCCGCGCTCGAACCCGATCGGACACGGCCAGAGTTTGGTTTAAATTCCTTTAACTGCGTGTCACACGTCAGACTTTGAGCCCAAACAGCATTTTTATGTTGGTCAGACATTTTTGGCATTGCATAATAACAAACTGTGGTGAAGTGTGGCTTTTTAAAGAAGAAGAAGAAGAAGAAGAAGAAGAAGAAGAAGAAGAAGAAGACGTTGCAGAAAATACTCACCAGAATCAGAGTCACTCTTCATTGACCTCAAAGAAATTCCATGTTTTTTCAATTTTGTTGTGGCTTTTCCATACGTGCCCTTGCAGCACATTGGGAAGTTACAGCCAGAAAAACATTTTTGACATTGTTTTACTAGAAAATACCAGTGTACTTTAGTGTGTTACTTGGTGTTTGTTTGTATTTGTGTTACAAATAATTCACTTGTGTTACATTAAGTTGTAAGTAAATCCTACCTACAGGTTTTAAACTGTAATAATATTTCACATCTTTAAAACAGCTTGAATGTAACTCGACACCCTTGCCTCATTTAGTATGCGCGGTTCTATGAATATGCAAATGAGCCCTGCCTCCACTCACTCACTCAGCTCAGAGATCCACTGGTTGACGATCACACGTTGATCTGATTGGTTACAAGGTCGTTTGTGACGTCAGAAACACCAGCGATTTCAAACCGTGTGTTTGAGACTGTCTTTGGTTCACTGCAGTTTTAAGCAGGAAATACTCAGCAATGCTGTCGACTTATGAACTTACACACGGTGTGTCTTAAAGAGTATTAAAAACACCACATAGACACATAAACAACATTAAAAGCTGGATTTTCCACCACAGTTAACATTATGTAGCCCAGGCAGAAATTATGATGGAAATGAGAGGATTATAAAGAATTCTGAAATATAGTATTTTTAATGTGTTCTGGCGTGTTCTTGCATTTCGGTAATGATGACAGTAGATGAACTGAGTAAGAAAACTGACCGCCGTAGATGAAGACTCCTTGTGGCGACACTGAGCATGCAGGATTTACTGGTGTTTCGTATATGCTGTGATGGGTTTGAGAACGTACCAGCATGTGAATGTGCTTCCAGAAGCGTGTCAGGTGGTCTGGCGTGTCGCCGGGCAGAATAATGTTCCACTGGAAACAGAAATCTCTCGTCAGTCTCTCTGTTTCCAGCTGTGTTTATCAGACTGTATTTCACGTCACACACACACACACACACACACACACACACAGTGTGTTATATAACAGTTAGATACACACCTGCCTGGAGCACGTCATTAAACCGCGTTCATTCACGTTCCTACATCCTCCGAGACTTAACAAACATGCCGCCGTTGTCTCATCGCAAACACTTTGTGTTGTGTTTGTTATAAAAACATTGGCTTGGATCCCTCACATTTTCTTTAGAAATTAATTAGTTTTTTATTAGAATTTGTTGCTTCTTTAGTCAGTGTTATAAATGTGGACATTTTGTACCTTAAATGATGGTAACGTGCTAATAGCCAGTCGAAATGTTCCAATAATTAATTTTTTTTAATGTTTTTGATAGAAGTCTCTTCTGCTCACCAAGGCTGCATTTATTTGATCAAAATGAATGTAAAAAAGTGACATATTTTTACAATTTAAATCAGCTGTTTTCTATATGATTATATGGTAAAGTGTAATTTATTCCTGTGATCAAAGCTGTATTTTCAGCATCATTACTCCAGTCTTCAGTGTCACATGATCCTTCAGAAATCACTCTAATATGAAGATCTGATGCTCAATTATTATCAGTTATTATTGATGCTCAGTTATTAATTTGACGTATACGTCTATTGTATTTGCATACCGTAGTACTGCAAGTTATTACTGTAGTGGTTTTTGCTACTTGTTTGTTAGTTCATGTTCCTTCCTGACGCATTTATTGAGTTGTTTAAATCAGAGTTGACGTTCATTTCTCTGGCGGTTGTTGACAGCTGTGTTTGTGGACGACTTCTTCATAATCCCAAACCTTGACTCAACACAAAACACAAAAATATGAACTGTTGGCATTACGAAAATTAATTAAGATGAGGGTAGAAATAAAACTAAAATTATTTTCATTATTTTTATTAATTATCTCTTTTACCGTCAATTGTTTCACTCTTGACTGTGATAATTTTGTAATTTAAATAATTTTTGGTTTTTGGTTCTTACATAAATAAATAAAAAATCATCAAGCTGCTTTGTGGATATCACCCAAAATGTTCAGTCAGTAAAATGGCTCTTAAACTCTGTTTTACTTGGACTTTAAGGGTTTTCAATGAGTTCTGCATAGATTTTGATGCATAGTTTAGATTTTGAGCTTCAAATTCATTTTGATTTCATTTTTCCCCCTTCTTTTCTGTGTCCGCAGGTTGATGAAATCTACCATGATGAGTCTCTGGGAACCAACATCAACGTTGTGCTGGTCCGAATGATCCTGGTGGGATATCGTCAGGTGAGCGTCGAGCACAAACACTTATTTAAAGTCCCCTGTAGTCAATCATTTGATCCATTAAACCCATCTTTGATCACCAAAATCACATATTTAAGCGTTTTTACTTTGAATAAAAAATGTCTTAATGCCTTAAAACAGCTTGAATGTAACTCGACACCCTCGCCTCATTTAGTATGCGCGGTTCTATGAACATGCAAATGAGCCCCGCCTCCACTCACTCCCTCAGCTCAGAGATCCACTGGTTGACGATCACACGTTGATCTGATTGGTTACAAGGTCGTTTGTGACGTCAGAAACACCAGCGATTTCAAACCGTGTGTTTGAGACTGTCTTTGGTTCACTGCAGTTTTAAGCAGGAAATACTCAGCAATGCTGTCGACTTATGAACTTACACATGGTTTGTCTTAAAGCGTATTAAAAACACCACATAGACACATAAACAACATTAAAAGCTGGATTTTCTCCACATTAAACAGTATAGACAGAAACCATTGACCCTTCAGCTGTACAGTATAGTGTAAAAATCAATTCATATTGTAGCAATTCAGTTAAAAATATTAATGGAGCTGCTGGTCAATCATGTTTATGTACAGTGTTCATTATATCAGGATCAGTCGATCACCGACAGCAGATACTGTGCGTTTGCGCCTACATGCCTTATTAAAGAGCAGTTATTAAAGCTTTCTGTGAAATAGTATGGTTATTATTTGGCGAATAACTAGCCATCTGGAAGAAGCAGCTGTGAAACACACTCCGTTATCAGAGGAGGAGGACACACACAACCTGCTTTCACATGCGTTTGCAGCTGGAAATAGAAGAGAGACTGGGCTTGACAAACACTTCAAGCTTTATCTGAGTTTATTCTAGAGTTGAAGTTCAGTTGACGGAGAAGGTAATAGAGTTCTCCGATGTTACACAGAACTTCATCAGCTTTTTGGTGGCAAAAAAATCCAAAAATGTGCACGTCATCCAGTGAAGTTCTACTGTGACTATAACTAAACGCCACTAAACGGTCAAGGTGATGAAAACAATATGAGACGGGAGGAAATTTACTTTTCGATACTTTGCATTCACTAGCAAAACGTTTGCATCCTCTTTTGCATTTGAGATAAAAATGTTAATTAATAAAACGTAAAGTTTTGAAAGTCAACGCAAAGTTGTTTGGTTGGAATGCACAAGTTTTGAAAGTCAACGCAAAAGATTTGAAGGTGAAAGCAAAGTTTCTCAGGGGACCCGCAATCTTTTTTCCATCACCACGTCCCTTCAGGGCTTTGACGGATTTGCGAACACACAATTCAGGCCTGTTTGTGAACCAATACCAATGTGGAGATGAATTGAAAGTATTTATTTTCCATTCAAGACAATGAAGTAAAGTAGAATGTGAAATCTATGCATCTTCTGGTCATATGTTTCCAGTGAGTAATGCAGAGTTGTGCTGTCAATCAAACAAGCTTCTAAACTTTAAGTGTGATTCTGCCTGTGAGTGACTGTATAGGTGTGTGTGTGTGTGTGTGTGTGTGTGTGTGTGTGTGTGTGTGTGTGTGTGTGCGCGCGCCAATGTCCTAATTCCCAGCAGGAATGATAGGTTTCCACCTGACTCTCTGCCGTGTGTCTTGAAAGATTAATGCTGACATTCAGTGCCAGGGTGAATCCACACACCGATCCAGTGTGTGTGTGTGTGTGTGCGTGGCCTCATTACACACGAGATGCTGCATTAATCCATTACTGCAGATTGACTTATGTTGATTCCAATTTAGAGCCGCACTGCATGTTTTCTTGTGTGTACAATTATTTTTAATTTCCATTGCATTATCCAAGCTGAAGGCACTTCGACATCATTTATAAACATGCGTTTCTTGTCACCACACGTATGTCCCTCTCGCACGCTTGCAGCGCTTCTGCGATTGGCTGGAAGTTGAGAGACGCAAAAGTAACAGTGCTGAAGAATATGAATTGAGGTTGACATCTAGGTTGAGAGTCATCTTCATAAATTCATAAGCGTTTGCTCATTGTGCGGTAGATGCTGTCCGTCATTTTAGATGGCAAGACGTCAAACTGCAGTGAACTCTGAGTAAAATGTGATTTATGATTTTAAGCAGTGAAACCACAATGAGTAAAAATTCTGCTTAAACCTGGAAATGAACAAAGCCTTCAAAGCATTATGATTTAAACACAAATATAATATTTGCACAATTACTTTCTTAAATTGTGTTGGATTTGTTCATGCGCCGCTGTCATTAAATCCGAAATGTTTAAAGACGTTCTTAAATCAATGTTGATGTTTTCGCTTAAATTGCTAGGCTGACATTATAATGACAAAAAGTCTGTATTAAATGAGATAAAAATGCCAAATTGAAGCATTTTTATCCAAATTACTTTTGGACTTCACTATATACATGTAGCAAAGTTAGATGTTATAGGAAGAAGGAGGCGGGAACCGGCGAACACTCAACAACTTTTAATAATAAAATAAACAAATACAAAAACACAACATAAGTCCAGGCCTGGTCCTCTCTCATCCTTCACTGTCGTCGCTCCTCCGTGAGAGATACGAGTCGCTCATTATCAATCACGCCGCCGGCCTCGTCCTGCTCGCCACAATACTCTTATAATCTTATTTTAGTCATATTTTAAGACATTTTAAGGATATTAGAAAAAGATAGATCATTAAAACTTGTTTAAATGTTCATTTTTTTTTGCAAATGTTTTTACAATTGGCTGCCACCCTGAAGAAAAAAAGCCTTGATATTGTAAATTATTTATTTACAATATATTTAATTATATTATGTTAATGCATGTTCTACAGTGACATTTCAAGAACACACTAAACCACTGGTATCACTTTACAATAAGGTCTCATTTATTAGCATTAGATAATGTATTAACTAACATGAACTAACAATGAGTTACAGTATTTATTAATCTTTGTTAATGTTAGTTAATAAAAAAACAGTTGTTCATTGTTTGCTCATGTTAGTTCACAGTGCTGACTAACTAATGTTAACAAATACAACTTTTGATTTTCATAATGCATTAGTGAACACTGAAATTAACATGAGCTAAGATGAATAAATGCTGTAGAAGTATTGCTCATTCTTAGTTCATGTTAACTAATGAAACCTTATTGTAAAGTGTTACCGAAATATTAAATATGTACATATATAAAAATATTAAATATACAGTACACACACGCACACCTGTACTAGGGCTGCACGATTAATTGAATTTTAATCACGTTCACGATTTTGGCTTCCCACGATTAAATTTGTACATACTACATAATAATATATAATTACTATATAAGAGGCATGAAAGTTCGATTAATGGACTCCAATAATCAGTACCACAAACGTCTTGTTTTGAACTATTTTAATAAATAGAAATAATTCAAGCAAACTTTCATATAACGATTCAATTTATGCAGTACGATTTCACAACTACTCACTGACACTGTACCACAACATTTTACATTTCTTAAGTGTCAAATAACAATGACTCTGAATTTCATCCATTAATCGAACTTCCATAGTGCAGTTCTGCCTTGACATGTTCTCATGGTTACGTTATGTTATGGAATATTTGTTTTTTATTGATTGTATATTTTGCGCGTTTTATTCACATCCATTATGCAGGTACAATGCAAGTTTATATTTTGCTTCCTAAAATATATTTACACAATGTAAATGTAAATTAGTGCCCTGTTGAAGTTTTGCTACATTTTATTTATTGTTTTCTTTATTTTTATTTATTCTTTAAGGAGATGCACTGAATTCTAGTGAATAAGAGGACCTATTTTATTTTGATGCACATAGCTGTACATTAGCAGGAATGTAGCACAATATGGATGTGAAAGCAGTAATAATTAGCCTATGTGACAATAACATTTGTTTTGGTTAAAATCAACAAATAATCGTGATAATTAATCGTGATCTCAATATTGATCAAAATAATCGTGATTTATCATTTTGGCCCAAATCGTGCAGCCCTAACCTGTACAGTCACTCACAGGCAGAATCACACTTAAAGTTTAGATTTAGAAACAAACATTTTTGTTGTAAATTATTTATCCCATTGTCTTGTGTTAATACTCTTAAAATGGCTTAAAATATATATTTAAGTATAATAGATATATTCATATAATATTCAATGTCATTCTTTTTGAGTTTTCCGTGTGATCTGGAGTGGGTTTTGGGCTATAAACGTGTGTGTTGTGATGATGGATGATCATTGTGTCTGTTCTGGCTCAGTGATTTCAGGCCCGCTGGGGTTTGCTGTGTTTAGTCTGCTTGTGTCACAGTGAGTTGTTGGTATATTTTGGAAGCTGAACAGAAAGCCAGTCAGTCATCGAATTTCAGCTTCAGCTCGGTCTCAGATGGGATTTTACCGGCGGGTATTCATGCTAAACAAACAGCAAAGTGTCCTCAAATAGCCCTCGTTCTCCCAGAGGAGCGCTGGTGCTCAGAGACCTCTCACGTGTTCTGCTGTCTAAAAGGAAACATTGTGGCAAGGTTCTCTCAACGTTATATGAACAAACGTTCTTCCCTGTAATGTTAATACAACGTTATCTGGTCTTTAATAATGTTCTCAAAACATTAGCACAAAAACATTATTTATACCCAGTTCATGGAACGTTGTTCCCTTTCAAGGGCACTCGAGCTGCGTCGAACGCTGCGGGAACGCCTCTGCGTTGTGCGTCATGAAGCACGTATGGAATCAGCCCAATGGAGAGATGAAACGTCATAGGCGGGTGACGTCATCGACCAGGAAACTATAAAGCACCCCAAAAACATAAGCGCATTAGCTTCTGTGCCTTCAGTCGCGCTACATGTGAATCTGTCCCTGTCTGATATTGTTTGTCTTACATACCCTGCACCACACAAACAATTTATCCTATATATATATATATATTGAGAGATTATGGCGGACGAACAGCAGTTTAGAAAGTGTGTTCCTCCCTGCTCGCGTTATTTAACGAGCGGGGATACACATGATCTTTGTGTTGTTTGTTTGGGAGTTCAGCATGCCCAGTTTGCTCTCGAGGGAGCAGACTGTGAGCATTGCGAGCGTTTGCCGTTAAGGACGCTCCGCTCCCGCCGATCGCTCTTTGAGGAGAGCGGTTCGGTGCGCGCTCCCCGCGGTTCGGGTCCCGCTTCTGCCGAGGCAGAGCGGCGGCGCTTATCGTGGGGATCGCAGATGGATCTCTCAGCGGGGGTTGAGACGGGCGCTGCCTTATCTCTCCCTTCACCTGTGAGATCCAGTGCCTCATTCCTGGGTTCGGAAGCACGCGCTGCGGTTTCTTCCGCTCAGGATGAGGCACCCGTACTACAGCTATCCAGTTCTGAGGAGCTGGATGTTGTTAGTGTGGAGGGAGAGACTGAGGATTCGCCACCTCACTCTCCCGAAAGTGATGAGCTTATGGAGGTTTTAACACGAGCTGTTGAAAAACTCAGTATTGAATGGCCAGTGATTAGACAGGAGTCTGTGTCAAAATCGAAACTGGATGAAAGATTTTTGCCCTCACGTGTTCAGCCTCCACGCCGGTGTCTGCCGTTCTTTCACGATCTCCACACTGAGGTGTCGAGATCGTGGAAGAAACCGGTTTCATATAGAATATTTAGTCCCCAGACATCAACATATTCAAATATAATGGGGGCTAGATCATATGGTTATGGCGCTTTGCCTCGCGTGGAAGAGACGCTCGCGAGCTATCTCTCCCCCGAGGCGGCGTCATCTTTTAAAACACCGGTATTACCCACCAAGCCCCTCAGAAATACATCTGCTTTGGTGGGTAAAGCGTATTCGGCTGCAGGTCAGGCTGCGTCATGTCTGCATACAATGTCAATCTTGCAGGCATACCAGGCTGACCTGCTGAGGGACGTGAGTGAGAGTGAGGCAGTCAGTACTGACGTAGTTCGAGAACTGCGTCAGGCTGCTGATTTATCCCTGCGCGCCACCAGAGAATCGGCCAAGCTAGTGGGTCGATCTATGGCAGCTCTGGTGGCCGCAGAAAGACATCTCTGGTTAAATCAGACAAATATGAAAGAGAAAGAAAAAGCTTTTCTTTTAGATGCTCCTCTCTCTCCATCGGGGTTATTTGGCGAAGCTGTTAATTCTGTTATAGACAAATTCCAGGAAGAGAAAAAACAAGCTGCAGCTTTTCTCCCGTTAAAAATTCACGTCCCTGGGGCTGCTGGGCGGGAGCAGCCCCGGCCGTCTACAAGCTCATCCCATAGGGCGCAGCAGAAGCAGAGTGTCGCGTCTCGTGCTCCCCCTGCTGGACAGTGGGCTCAGGCGCGGCACTCTCAGCCGAAGTCTTCTAGCAATAGACCTGATCTGAGGACAGTGATATTGTCTAAGAAGGCTTCAGCTAAGAAGAAGTCCTGACGCCGAGGCGTTCAGGATGCTGAGGGTGGTCCCCACCGAGGCGGAAAGGAGTTCACCTCTCTTTACGGTGCCCATTCTTCCTCGGTGCCCTCAGGGGGCCGTTCTGCCAACCCCGCCTTCATGCCGGGGCGTAGGCGGTCCCAGCGAGCGTTTTCCCGAGGGACGCTCGCTCCCTCTGAGGAGGGTCTCACAGCAGTCAAACCAGTCGTTCCCTGCCGGTGCGCCGTTACAGGGCGCTGTGTTTGCTGCTCAAGTTACACCAGAGGCCAGTCTCGAGAGACTGGTACCCTTAGTAGATTTTCTGGCAGAGTGGAAAAGCCTTCCAAGAATATCTCATTGGGTCCTGCAGACAGTAGAAAAAGGATATGCTATCCAGTTCAGGTGTCGTCCACCAAAATTCAGAGGGGTTCTGCACACAGTGGTGGGCCCCGAGCAGGCTCTGGTAATGGAACAAGAGGTGAAAACGCTCCTCCAAAAGGAGGCTATAGAACGGGTTCCTCCTCCCAGTTTGGAGTCAGGTTATTACAGCCGATATTTCATCGTTCCAAAGAAGGATGGGGGGTTGCGTCCAATTTTAGACCTGCGCCTGTTGAATCGCTCGGTAGGGAAGCTAAAATTCAAGATGCTCACTATCAAGCAGATCGTGTCTCAAATCAGATCCGAGGACTGGTTTGTCACGATAGATCTAAAGGACGCATACTTCCACATTTCCATCCTTCCACAACACAGGAAGTTCCTGAGGTTCGCCTTCGGGGGCGAGGCGTACCAGTACAGGGTTCTTCCGTTTGGCCTAGCTTTATCACCCCGCACTTTCACGAAATGCATGGATGCAGCACTAGTGCCTCTGAGGCTTCAGGGCATTCGTATTCTCAATTACATCGACGATTGGTTGATTTTGGCTCAGACGGAGCAGATGGCGGTTCGGCATCGAGATGTCGTCCTCGCTCATATCAGAAAGTTGGGGTTGAGGCTGAACGCAAAGAAAAGTGTACTATCTCCTTCTCAGAAGACCACTTTTCTGGGTGTCGTTTGGGATTCGGTCTCGATGCGGGCGCGGCTCTCTCCGACCCGCATCGCTTCGATTCTCTCAGCTGTGAAACAAGTAAAGCTAGGCCAGCTACTCACTGTGAAGCAGTTTCAGAGACTGTTGGGTCTGATGGCAGCAGCGTCCAACGTTATACCTTGCGGCCTGTTGTACATGAGACCGTTACAGTGGTGGCTCAGGACCAAGGGATTCTCCCCGAGGGGAAATCCGCTCCGCACGTTCAAAGTCACGCGGCGCTGCCTTCGTGCTCTGGTCATGTGGAGAGAAACTTGGTTCCTATCCAAAGGTCCTGTGCTGGGGGCTCTTTGTCGTAGCATAACGCTAACGACGGATGCTTCCCTCACAGGGTGGGGGGCGGTCATGAGTGGCCGCCCAGCCCAAGGTCTGTGGCAGGACCATCATCTATCGTGGCATATAAATTGTCTAGAGATGTTGGCTGTGTTTCAGGCTCTGAAACACTTCTTAGCAGGCCTGAGGGGCCATCATGTGTTAGTTCAATCAGACAACACGTCGGTGGTCTCTTATATAAATCATCAGGGGGGCCTGCGGTCTCGCCGGCTTTACAAGTTGGCCCGTCAGATCCTCCTGTGGTCCCAGGGGAAGCTACTATCACTGAGAGCAATGTATCTTCCCAGGTATTTAAATGTGGTAGCGGACTCCCTGTCGAGGCAGGGGCCGAGGCCAGGGGAATGGAGACTCCACCCCGAGGTGGTGGAGCTCCTTTGGTTGAGTTTCGGTCGCGCCGAGGTGGACCTATTCGCTTCCAGGGAGACCACGCATTGTCATCTGTGGTTCTCCATCAGTCATCCAGCCCCCCTGGGGTTGGATGCTATGGTGCAGCCGTGGCCGAGGTCACGCCTGTACGCCTTTCCCCCGATTGCTCTGCTACCAGGAGTTCTGGAGAGGGTTCGCCGGGACGGGGTCAGCCTACTATTAGTAGCCCCGTTTTGGCCGGCCCGAGTATGGTTTGCGGACCTGATTTCTCTCCTGGACGGCTCTCCCTTGGAGCTCCCGGTCAGGAGGGATCTACTCTCTCAGGCGGGTGGCACGATATGTCACCCCCGCCCAGAATTGTGGAAACTGTGGGCTTGGCCTCTGAGGGGGCCCAGCTCATAGAGTCTGGTCTCTCAACCGAGGTTGTTGAGACCATTCTTCACTCCAGAGCTCCATCCACGAGGAAGCTTTATGCCTTGAAGTGGAAACTTTTCACTTCTTGGTGTGGAGAACACCTGCAGGACCCAGTTAACTGCCCAGTGGGTGCAGTGCTGGAGTTCCTGCAGGAGCGCTTCTCCACAGGGTTATCCCCCTCCACACTAAAGGTGTATGTGGCGGCACTAGCTGCTTACCACGTCCCTTTCAGTGGAGTTTCTCTTGGGAGACACCCGCTTGTAACTCGTTTCCTCCTTGGCACTTTGAGGCTGAGGCCAGCAGTTCGTACGAGGGTGCCGACCTGGGATCTGGCCATTGTATTGGAAGGTCTTTCCCTAGCTCCTTTTGAACCTATCGAAGAAGTTCCTGAGAAGTTTCTCACTTTTAAAACTATCTTTTTACTTGCTATCTCCTCATTAAAAAGAATCGGAGATTTGCAGGCTCTGTCGGTGTCACCCTCGTGCCTGGAATTTTCGCCTGGCATGGTTAAGGCTTTTCTGCATCCTAGACCAGGTTACGTTCCCAAGGTCCCTACTAATGTTATTAGACCTACGGTTCTGCAGGCTTTCTGTCCTCCTCCATTTATGTCATCGGACCAGGAGAAACTAAATTTACTCTGCCCTGTTAGGGCGTTAGACGCTTATGTCCACAGAGCTGCCCTGTGGAGGAAATCAGAACAACTATTTGTATGTTTCGGGCCATCCAGGAAAGGGTGCCCTGCGTCTAAACAGAGAATGAGCAAGTGGGTGGTCGAGGCTATCTCACTTGCTTATGAGTCGGCTGGTCAGCCTTCACCTTTGGCTGTTCGAGCCCACTCTACTAGGAGTATGGCTGCTTCCAAAGCTCTATTGTCGGGGGTTTCCCTGAGTGACGTTTGTGATGCGGCTGGATGGTCTTCACCGCATACTTTTATTAAGTTCTATGACCTAGACTTAAGTTCTACCCCTGGGGCACAAGTGCTCTCGTCCTCTGTGCGCTAGTTCTCACATGGCGGTCATTTGGTCCTATGGCGACGTGGGTATTCGCGTTCCCGCAGCGTTCGACGCAGCTCGAGTTCCCTTGAAAGGGAACGTCTCGGTTACGTATGTAACCCTAGTTCCCTGATAGGGAACGAGACGCTGCGTCGTTCCGCCATACTCCCGGCACTCCCGTTAGCGCTTCCTTCAGGCCTATCAGAAGCTAATGCGCTTATGTTTTTGGGGTGCTTTATAGTTTCCTGGTCGATGACGTCACCCGCCTATGACGTTTCATCTCTCCATTGGGCTGATTCCATACGTGCTTCATGACGCACAACGCAGAGGCGTTCCCGCAGCGTTCGACGCAGCGTCTCGTTCCCTATCAGGGAACTAGGGTTACATACGTAACCGAGACGTTTTCCTGAAAAGTTTCAGTTGGATGTTCATTTGACATTTTTTAAATGTAACAACTTGTTTTGGAATGTTCAGAACACATTGAAAAGTAACATTCTATAATGTTTGAAGAATGATGGAATGTTCCGTTAACGCTTGAATAACCAATAAATAAATAAATAAACGTTTAAAAAACTGTAACGTTTTTGAATGTCAGAGAACATTCAGAAATAACGTTTATATATAATAATAACTTAATAGGAACGTTAGCCAAGCTTTCTTTTGTCAGATGATTCTCCTAAAATTCCTGAAGAGAAATGAAATTAAAACGAGTCAATAGTTGTCATCCAGCAAAGACGCCTAGAGCTATAAGATGAATGTGGAGCAGCTCAGATCATTTAATGAAAAATGTTTGACCTCATATTGACTTTTGATTGCAAACTTATGAGACAGTATTGACAAACTGTGGAGACACGTGAGATTAAGACTTCAAGCATAATCGAAGCCAAACTGGTGTGACGTCATTTTAAACAAAATCAGCCCAAAACGAATTTTGTTTCAGGAGTTCGAAACAGCTTGCCAAAGCAAAACTCCTTTACTCCGACTCTGAACTACCATTGGTCAGTGTGGTGATGATGTAATAGGTGGGGGCGGTTCAGAGGCTCCGCCTTCTTTGAGGTGTAAATCTTCTGCGGTTCATTTCTTCTGTTCAGACCAAGTGTGCCGCACAAGTGCTGAAAAGTGAAGCCAAAGCGCCTCGATCGGCCCTCGGTGGCTGGTCCCAGTATAGCTTATAAACCCAGAGTCTCGATCGCCCCCCGGTGGCTGGTCCCAGTATAGCTCATAAACCCAGAGTCTCGATCGCCCCCCGGTGGCTGGTCCCAGTATAGCTCATAAACCCAGAGTCTCGATCGCCCCCCGGTGGCTGGTCCCAGTATAGCTCATAAACCCAGAGTCTCGATCGCCCCCCGGTGGCTGGTCCCAGTATAGCTTATAAACCCAGAGTCTCGATCGCCCCCCGGTGGCTGGTCCCAGTATAGCTTATAAACCCAGTCTCGATCGCCTCCCGGTGGCTGGTCCCAGTATAGCTCATAAACCCAGAGTCTCGATCACCCCCCGGTGGCTGGTCCCAGTATAGCTCATAAACCCAGAGTCTCGATCGCCCCCCGGTGGCCGGTCCCAGTGTAGCTCATAAACCCAGTCTCGATCGCCTCCCGGTGGCTGGTCCCAGTATAGCTCATAAACCCAGAGTCTCGATCGCCCCCCGGTGGCTGGTCCCAGTATAGCTCATAAACCCAGAGTCTCGATCGCCTCCCGGTGGCTGGTCCCAGTATAGCTTATAAACCCAGAGTCTCGATCGCCTCCCGGTGGCTGGTCCCAGTATAGCTTATAAACCCAGAGTCTCGATCGCCTCCCGGTGGCTGGTCCCAGTATAGCTCATAAACCCAGAGTCTCGATCGCCCCCCGGTGGCCGGTCCCAGTGTAGCTCATAAACCCAGAGTCTCGATCGCCCCCCCGGTGGCTGGTCCCAGTATAGCTCATAAACCCAGTCTCGATCGCCTCCCGGTGGCTGGTCCCAGTATAGCTCATAAACCCAGAGTCTCGATCGCCCCCCGGTGGCCGGTCCCAGTGTAGCTCATAAACCCAGTCTCGATCGCCTCCCGGTGGCTGGTCCCAGTATAGCTCATAAACCCAGAGTCTCGATCGCCCCCCGGTGGCTGGTCCCAGTATAGCTCATAAACCCAGAGTCTCAATCGCCCCCCGGTGGCTGGTCCCAGTATAGCTCATAAACCCAGAGTCTCGATCGCCCCCCGGTGGCTGGTCCCAGTATAGCTCATAAACCCAGAGTCTCGATCGCCCCCCGGTGGCTGGTCCCAGTCTAGCTCATAAACCCAGAGTCTCAATCGCCCCCCGGTGGCTGGTCCCAGTATAGCTCATAAACCCAGAGTCTCGATCGCCTCCCGGTGGCTGGTCCCAGTATAGCTCATAAACCCAGAGTCTCGATCGCCCCCCTGTGGCTGGTCCCAGTATAGCTCATAAACCCAGAGTCTCGATCGCCCCCCGGTGGCCGGTCCCAGTGTAGCTCATAAACCCAGAGTCTCGATCGCCTCCCGGTGGCTGGTCCCAGTATAGCTCATAAACCCAGAGTCTCGATCACCCCCCAGTGGCTGGTCCCAGTATAGCTCATAAACCCAGAGTCTCGATCGCCCCCCGGTGGCCGGTCCCAGTGTAGCTCATAAACCCAGAGTCTCGATCGCCTCCCGGTGGCTGGTCCCAGTATAGCTCATAAACCCAGAGTCTCGATCACCCCCCGGTGGCTGGTCCCAGTATAGCTCATAAACCCAGAGTCTCGATCACCCCCCGGTGGCTGGTCCCAGTATAGCTCATAAACCCAGAGTCTCGATCGCCCCCCGGTGGCCGGTCCCAGTGTAGCTCATAAACCCAGAGTCTCGATCGCCTCCCGGTGGCTGGTCCCAGTATAGCTCATAAACCCAGAGTCTCGATCGCCCCCCGGTGGCCGGTCCCAGTGTAGCTCATAAACCCAGAGTCTCGATCGCCTCCCGGTGGCTGGTCCCAGTATAGCTCATAAACCCAGAGTCTCGATCGCCCCCCGGTGGCTGGTCCCAGTATAGCTCATAAACCCAGAGTCTCGATCACCCCCCGGTGGCTGGTCCCAGTATAGCTCATAAACCCAGAGTCTCGATCGCCCCCCGGTGGCCGGTCCCAGTGTAGCTCATAAACCCAGAGTCTCGATCGCCCCCCTGTGGCTGGTCCCAGTATAGCTCATAAACCCCACCTCCCCATGTAGTCTAATGGGACGCGATGGAAACTTAACAATCAAATTACACTTCAAATACATTATTTTCAAAGATGTTTGCTGTCATTTTAGGTAGTTTTTAACACGCTGATCTTAGTTTTAGTGTTCATTTTTTTTAATAAGTTCGATCTTGGTTTGTTATTTAATGCTATAAAAACAGGGCTGTGACGTCATGATTGACAGCTGTGATTGACAGCTTCTCTAAACAAAGTCACTGAGGCACCAACAGACTTTTTGGGGGATTTTCGGGAGGAGATTGGAGCTTCAACTTTAATTTCTACATGTCCATAACTGTTTATTTCACACTGTAAACTTTGTACTAACCGTTTCTGCGGGAGTGAGGGCGGGACCTTGATATCGCGACTCCACGTTCACTAATGCGCAGGATCAGGTCCCAAATCTGCGCAAGATGTCTCCGCCATATTAGGACATTGGTGGCTTCACTTTTCACAAATGGAAGAGAGTGAAGGGGCGTCGTCCATCTTTTTTCACAGTCTATGTTTCAGACGCGAGTAAAATATGAAGACACTGGAGAGACGCTTTATAGTAGAAACTGAAGTTGTAAAGCGACACTGACACTGTTTTTCATGTTTAATACTGTAAAGTTGCTGGTAAATAATCGTGATGTGACAGGAGTGCCGAACTGCAGAGCTGCTGCAAACACATCCAGATCACGTGATCAGATGCTTTTCTCACCGCTGTCATTGTTATGTGTTTATCTTGTTTATTTAGTAGCTAATCTATTCTTCTTACATAATAAAATAAAGGATGCTCAAGTCGGTATGTGATGTCCATGTATTGATGTGTTTGTATGTTATAGGCAGGATAATGTGCAGTCCCGAGCATCAGGGCACTAATCATCCCGTCAGGGTTTATTTTACGATAATGACCGGTTGACTGCATATCATCCCTTATTTGTGTCCAACATCCTTGTGATCACGCAGAGTGTTTGTAAAGTAGATCGGAGTGAGGCTTTGATGCATCACTCAGTTTCTCATGTGGTAATGATCAGTCCAGACTGCAGGCAAACGTTTGTTTTAATGTTTAGTCTGGTCTGAACCGGAGCTTCTCAACTAGTTCTGCTTCAGGACATCACATGCCGGCATTACATATTTTATTTCAATTTATTTTATTTTATTCAATGTAATTTTATTTTAGTTTTTTTTTTTTTTTTTTTTGGTATTTTATTGTTTATTTAATTTAATTTTTAATTTAACTTTATTTTATTTGAGGTTTTTTTGTTTTATTTTAATTTTCATTCAAATTAATTTAACTTTTAATTGAACTTAATTTAAATTTCATTTTAATTTAATTTATTTAATGCTATTTAATTTAAAAAATGTATTGCCACAAAATTTACATTTACATGTATGCCTTTAACAGACGCTTTTATCCACAGCCCACCGGCGTAGCCTAGCATTACACACCATTTTATTAATTTTATTTTATTTAACTTTATTTTATTCAACTACATTTTTTATTAAATTTTATTGTTTATTTTATTTAACTTTTTTTAATTGAATTAAATTGTTAATTTAATTTAACTTTATTTTAGTTTAATTTAACTCAATTTTATTTCTTTTCTTTTCTTTTCTTGCCACAAAATGGACATGTACATGTATGCCTTTAACAGACGCCTTTATCCACAACCCACCAGTGTTGCCTAGCTGTCACAAACTAGTCTTGGGTGCATTTCTCAAAGCCAACTATGGTCGCAAGTTCCTTCGTTACCAATAGAGTTCAATGGAAATTGCGATCATAGTTGGCTTTGGGAAACGCACCCCTGGGCTAACATGTTTCTCATGTTTCGGCTGTTCTGTGTTCTAGTCCATCAGCCTGATCGAGCGAGGGAACCCGTCCCGGAGTCTAGAACAGGTTTGTCGTTGGGCGAACACCCAGCAGAGACTCGACCCCGATCACGCCGAGCATCACGACCACGCAATCTTCCTCACCAGGCAAGACTTTGGTCCCGCAGGTATGCAAGGTACTGTGTTTCTCTCGATCGAGGCTGTGCAGAGTAAGTGCTTCTATACGCTTCTGTTCTCCAACGGATGCCCAGCACATAAACACCTGCTAACTGAGTCACACACCTGTACACTGGGCATCCATGCTAACTCGTAGCAACCACAAATACTCTTTGACCGCTATGTTGCGAAGGAGAGTTTTTGGCATGTAGAGGAAAAGAAAACATGATTATCAGTAGCTGTGCGCTCTCAACTATACTAATCTGATACTATCTCAGTGAAATTAACCAATTTAAATTATTGTGATTCACAATCTCCAATGTTAAAGTTATTCTTGCATGCATGTTATTTAAAATAAGTAGTAAAAACGTTAGGCATCTTAATCAGGGTAGAAACTAATTTAATTTGGTGTGAATAAAAGCGAGTCTGTGAGGGACAGATTAAGTCTGATAAATGCCTGAAGACTGGCCGTACATCTATCCGCCGCTGCTGTCGTTCTCGTACATCTGTCCCACGACTGAGATCCATAACTGATCAAATAGGTTGGAATAACATTGAATTGCTGTTCCGCAAAGATATGTTAACACGATGATTTTTAAACTATGAACTTGCTTATTTTGTTTCATCAAGTGGTCCCTTTTTGTGGTTTATTTTAGTTAAGGTTTATTTATAAAAAAAAAAAAAAAGAGGGCCCAATGATTTCCACGATGCTGAAAACACGGATGTAATCGAGGAATTCAGTCATAAAAACTTTCTTCATATCATAAACAGAAACTTTAAGGTCATCACGGCGACCCGTCAAAATAAAGGTTTGGTTTAACTTGAAGAAATTGTGACAGAAATATATAATACTATTGTACAGTAGAATGTATGTCTTAATGTAATAATAATAATAAAAAAATGATTTAATAAATGAATAAATATAAACATTTTCTTCCATGTTTTCATTTTAGAATAAAATTTTTAAAAAGCACTTTGTTTGCCAAAAAAAGGGTTTCATTTTCATTTGATTAAAAGATCAATTAAAATACACAGAATTTCTGAAGAAAAAAAAATTCAAAGGGATATCATAAAAAAGATAAATTAAGTTGTTTTATGAATACAATTAATTAGACATGCTTTTGTTTATTAAAATTGAATCAAACCATTACAATAGAATCCAGACATTTTTTAACGGAAAAATAAAATGGAATTTGAGAAAAAATAAAATGTATCTCATAGGACCTTAAAATTAAATTTGTGCTAAATTCTTAATAAATTAGTATAAGTTTCAAAAATAAGTTTCACTTGTATAAGTTTGAAAAAATAAAATGGAATTTGGGAAAAAAAATCAATCGGATTTCATAGAGCCCTACTCTTCTAGATTGTGTAAATGTCTTTACATTAAATGCAAAATATGAGTATCTTTTCTTGTCTTTTAATGGATGACGGTTTAGAGAATCACATTAACTGTCAGCATGATCCTCTAACCACACACAAACACAAACAATCCTCTCTTGCTGTAGGATTTAAAACTTCCTTTTGCTTTTAAAGTATGTTTCTTTCATCTTCCTTTACAATGAACGTCTTGTTCGACAGCGATTCACACATCACCTTCAGTATACGAGGAGTGTTTTACGCTCACGGTTTCCCAGCTGAACCATCAGGCTCGTCCCGTGTGTGACTCTCTCTCACGCTCCGTCCTGCTCTTGTCAGTCAGTGTTTCTGAAGTTCAGGGACCGGTTTCTGATGGATGTGTGTTTGGGTTTCGAGACTCATGTGTGATGTGTTTTCTGTCTCACTCGTCTGCTGTTGCTACGCCACGCTCTCTGTTGTGCTCATAACATCATCCGACAGCGTTCACACCACAACCTTTCACCCCTGAGGGCAAACATCACACTCCCGTCGCGAGCTTTAGCCCTGATCCAGGGCCAGTGATAGGCAGAGGCTTACAGTGACTCCTGCGCTGGAGGGGTTTGGGAAACGGCCAACACCTGAGCCTGATATTAGTGGATCTCCTGATTCAGCAGATCTGCATTAATAACAGCTGGATCTTGGTTTATAGCCGTCACATCATTGTTCTTCACCTTCAGATGTTGCTCATCCACCGCAGGGGATCACAATAAATGTTCCATGAATACATTTTTATTTTATTTTTTTTACTTTTTTTTTATGGGCTTTGCAACCTTTGCAACCCTCTTATGATGGTACACACCATAATGTGTGTTTTTTTAATTGTCTAGTAATAAACATTTATATATATATATATATTTATATTAAACAAATTCTAATGTAACACATTTAATTTAATATATTATATTATATTAATATAAATATCAATATATTTGTTATATAGAAAAATACATCAGATTAGAAAATAAAAATATAAACATTATTTTCTAGCAATAAATTAAATTGCTGAATTATTTTCTAAAAATAAACTATATATATATATATATATATATTCAAATTAATAGATAATATATAAAAATATTTTTTATGGAACATATTAAATAATAAAAATAATGAAAAACTAAATTGGTTAAATTTAACAGTATAGGGTCTAAAGTTTAGCTTTTGTCTGGGAACAAATGTTAATTTATTTTTTTATTATTGTGTGTTTAGTATATAAACACACAATTATAATAAATAGTAAAGTACATCAAATAAATTTTGAATTTAGCTTTTGTTTCCCCCAAACTAAAAAAAATGACAAATGCATGCCACACTTTGCGTGAAACCTAAAAAAAAATATTAACATGTCTTGTGTTCCTAACTTGCTATAATGGTTCAGATTTATGTTTTTATGTTAAGTTTATGGCAATACTATATTTATGGTTGTTAGAGGGCAATGATGTTGTGAAGCTTTAATATCAGTCACGATATCCTGATTTAATGTCATCTAATCACTGTGATTACAGCATTAAAACGCTACGCTTTTCCAGGGCAATGCGAGAGCTGGGTTCTCCTGCAGGACGTGTGTGTGTGTGTGTGTGTGTGTGTGTGTGAGGACAGATCAACGCTAGCAGCAGACATGCTTGTTTCTCATGCAACCCTCCGGCTGGCTAAATATGTGTTGTTCGGTTATGCAAAAAATCCAATAATCCTCATCACTCTACATGGCTGAACGACACTGGGAATATCAGCAGTGTTAAACATGTGATCATCAAACGATCAGCCTAGTTATCACTGATGCTTTAAAACAGCAGCGGCTTCATAAGCTTCTCATAATCTGCATCTTCTGCTTTTCACCTGCATGCCAAAGACTGTCCGGTGATTTCAAGAGCATGAACATTTCATTCAGAGGAGTTTAACCCGTGAGACTAAAGCTCGAGCGCTGCACATCTCTTGATCGAGTGTCTTCTCTGTGTGTGTTCGGGCTTTTGTGGCGTGTGTGTGTCTTTGTGGGATTGATGGGTAAAGCTTTTCGGGTTGCTTGTGCGCTTCAAATGTTAAGAGTCTTCAGCTTCTTATTTACCCTCATAGAAACGTCACAATGTTTGAGGAGTTGCTGTCTTTTTTCTTTTTTGACATTTAGCTATAATGCAGCTTTGCTTTAAAACAACAACATAAGTATAAATGCATGCTAATATTAAGTTTTTAAATGAATTGAATGGATGAATGGAATACGCACTACCGTTCAAGTTTGGGGTCTGTAAGAAATTAATACTTTTATTCAGCATTCAGTTTACCAAAAGTGACAGTGAAGACGATTATAATGTTACAGAAGATTTCTATTTCAAATGCATTGCATGTCATTCAACAAGCAAATTTGTATTGGCCATAATTGTAAATTATTCATGCTGCAAATGAGTTTGCATGCATTTTGACTGCTCTTTATGAAGGATAGTGATAAAGCGCTGCTCGTAAGAAGATACTCATTCAGCCAGTGTATGAAGCATGAGGATGATAAAATACATAAAGCATCTATTATGTGCCCAACATGCGTGAAAATGAGAAAGAATACAAAATTGTCAGTTGAATTATGAATGTCCCGGTATCCACTAAAATATAAACAGTTTTTAATAATCATAAATGTTTCTTGAGCATCAAATCATCATATTAGAGTGATTTCTGAAGGATCATGTGACACTGAAGACTGGAGTAATGATGCTGAACATTCAGCTTTGATCACAGGAATAAATTACACTTTACTGTATATTCACATAGAAAACAGATATTTTGACATCTAAAAAAAGAAATCAAAATTTTTACAGTATTTGTGATCAAATAATGCAGCTTTCCAGTCCGACCCAAAACTTTTCTGTGTGTAATTACAATCAACATTGCTCAACTTTTTGTCTCAGTGCATTCTGGGATTCCCTTGTTTCTGAGTGCAAAAGAAGTTAACTTTGATGGCACTACAATACCTTTCTGAGCAGCTTTCAAATACGATGCCTAATGCGACAACTCTTTGCTTTTGAAACAGAGCAAGAAAAACAGAGAATGATTCTTTCTTGAATAATCACATTTTAAAGGGATAGTTCACCCCAAAATGTAAACTCTGTCAGTAATGACTCTCCCTCATGTTGTTCAACCCCGTAAGACTTTCGTTCATCTTCGGGACACAAATTAAGATATTTGTGATTAAATCTGAGAGCTGGATCACTCCTCCACAGGCTTCTATTGTAATTGAAACTTGCCGGCCCAGAAAAGTTATTTTGCGCTGCGCTGTTACGTGAACTCACTCGAGGCCCACAGAGAAGAACACGAATAGTTGAATAAAGTCGTTATTTTTGTGTGTTTTTTGCGCACAGAAAGTATTCTCGCCGCTTGATAAACTTAAGGTTGAGCCGCTGTAGTCACTCGGACTATTTTAACGATGTCTTTAATAACTTTTCTGGGCCGGCAAGTTTAAATTACAATAGAAGCCTATGGAGGAGTGATCCAGCTCTCAGATTTAATCACAAATATCTTAATTTTTGTCCCGAAGATGAACGAAAGTCTTACGGGGTTGAACAACATGAGGGCGAGTAATTACTGACAGTTTTCATTTTGGGGTGAACTATCCCTTTAAGATCAGAATTGCTCTTGAATGAAGGCAGGAACAGTGAGGTTGAAGAAGACCACGTGTGTGTGCGATTTGACTGTGACCCGCCGGCTCTTTGAACTGAAGGAATCTTTGACGTTCCTATTGAAACTGATTGAGTTCTAAAAAGTCCCACATTCCAGTTGATCACGGTTTCTCTTTGATGTGTGTCCCAGGTTACGCCCCGGTTACGGGCATGTGTCACCCGCTGCGAAGCTGCACGCTGAACCACGAGGACGGATTCTCCTCGGCGTTTGTGGTGGCGCACGAAACCGGCCACGTGTGAGTTTACATCCACTTCTCACACTCGACTCAACTAAAAAAATTAGAATATGGTGCAAAAGTTCATTTATTTCGGTAATTCAACTTAAATAGTGAAACTAATATATTATATAGACTCATTACATGCAAAGTGAGATATTTCAAGCCTTTATTTGTTATAATTTTGATGATTATGGCTTACAGCTTATGAAAGTGAAACAAGAAGCGGACAGGAAAAAGCAAACATTAATATTAATAATATTAATATTCCGCTGGTTCTCTCTTGTTTTTCAGCACAACTACGCAATATACTTACACAATCTTTTAAACGCTTTTAATAATATTGGCTGAAGATGTCAATTTTCCCTGACTTTTTGCAACATGAATATATATATGTATTTCCAGTAATTTCTCATGTTTACGAGATGAGCGCACATGAACTGTGTTGTGATTAGCAGGAGAATTCGTGAGTTGGAGACCTGTCATTCGACAATCATTTTGTAATTATGTTGTAATTGTAAAATGTTGCGTGCACTAATTAGTTTGCATGCATTTTGTCTGCAGCTCCTGAAATATGGCAATAAAGCGCTGCTCATTCAGCCAGTTTAATATAGCATCATTTAGTGCGACAGCGTGAGAATTATAAATACATAAAGCATCTATTATGTGTCTAATGTGCATGAGAAAGAGAAAATTAAAATAGCTCAGCGTGAATAAATGATTTGGATGCAACTAATAATTACAGCTCATAAGTGTGAACATTAGGGCTGCTCAATAGCGCCTCCTGTAGGACAGGACAAACACTTGCTTCTTTTGCCACTCTGCCAGATGTGTTCAGGTCCTATGTAACTGCAAAAAATGATGCTTTTCTATCTCATTTTTGTCTTGTTTTCCAGAATAAATATCTAAACATTCTTAAAGCAAAATGCATTTACTTGAGAAGCAAAATTATTTAGGAGTTTAATGGAAACAGCCATCAGGATGTGGGTAGTTTATGCATAAAAAAAAAACATTGGATCAGAAAAATAAACAATTCAAAGGGAAAACATTAAGGTTATTTTTCTGAACCCACTGACATATTTGGTCTTGTTTAAAAGCACAAACTCATTTCATTTTGATACATTTTTCAGGAAACAAGACTCAATAACTCTGCATATCCAGTAAATGCATCTTGATTCAGATATATGTAGTGGAAAACAATACAATCAGTAATTAAATCAGTTTTTGCAGTGCGGTTTGGAGAATAGACGTGAATCATCTGTTTTCTCACGATGAATCATCACTGAAGACTGTAGATGTAATGTTTGCTGTGTCTCTATAAACACTGACAGAGGTCACATGACCTGCCGGAAAGCTCTTGTTTCACATCATAATTGATGATGTCAGCAGAATGCAGTTCGTCTCGCTCGTGACTGCACATGCTGAGGGAATAGTTGGACGTTTTCTGCTTTATCACTGGACTTTATCAAGTCAACACAAACACTGTTTGCCAAGCCTCTTACTTCCACAGTCGGACACGTTTCGGACTGAATCGGGATACTGAGCTCGAGACTTTTTAGTTTTATTCAGTCGGGATGTTTTATTCATGATGAATTGGATTGGATGATGAAAAGTGTCTCTATATGACATATGGTTAAAAATTAAGAGGGATTGTTGGCATCAAATGACTTTGTGAAAGGAGAGACCTTTCATTAACGGTATTAGATTTTGATGAAAGATTATTTTTAAAAAAGTATCTTATATTAAGACTGGGAACTTAAATTAATTAAGAAAGTAAGACCATTTTGATCTTTGAAGTGATTTAAGAGATTAGAATATATACTCTACTGTTTAAAAGTTTGGGGTCATTAAAATTAACAAATAAACAATTATTACTTTTATTCAATTGATCAGTAAAGACATTTTTAATGTTGAAAAAGATTCTATTTCAAATAAACACTTTTCTTTTGAACTTTCTGTTCATCAAATAATCCTGAAAAACAAAAGGTGTCATAGTTTCCACAAAAATATGTGTTTTCAACATTGATAATAATCATAAATGTTTCTTGAGCATCAGATCCTCATATTAGAGTGATTTGTGAAGGATCATGTGACACTGAAGACTGGAGTAATGATGCTGAACATTCAGCTTTGATAACAGGAATAGATTACACTTTACTGTATATTCACATAGAAAACAGCTATTTTAAATTATAATAATATTTCACTATTTTTACTGTATTTTTGATCAAATAAATACAGCCTTTATGAGCAGAACATGATTCATTCTTATCGACCCCAAACTAGTGTAATTTATCTGACAACATTTGATCTGGCCACATACAGTAAGTACATTTATACTAAATAAACATAGTAATGAACAGCAGCATTATTACATTATTAAATATTACAAAGATTTAAAAAGCTGCGCTGGATGTTTCGCACTGGAAAGAATCAATGAGTCGATTCATTCGAACGAATCATCCCGAGCTTACAGGAGGAGACTCTTGCTGCGTCTCAATCCGACTACTTGTACTACGCTCTAAAAGTGTGTACTCTTTTTGTGAATAAAAAGTAGATACTTTTAAGTGTGTAGCAAAAAGTAGACAAGCTTTGGGACAAACTATCACGTCATACATGTCTTTAACGGTTGCTCTCTGTCATCCTGTCACTGTAAACTGACCTGTCAATCATCCTGTCACTGTAAACTGACCTGTCAATCATCCTGTCACTGTAAACTGCCCTGTCAATCATCCTGTCACCGTAAACTGCCCTGTCAATCATCCTGTCACCGTAAACTGCCCTGTCAATCATCCTGTCACGTAGACTGCCCTGTCAATCATCCTGTCACCGTAAACTGCCCTGTCAATCATCCTGTCACCGTAAACTGCCCTGTCAATCATCCTGTCACGTAGACTGACCTGTCAATCATCCTGTCACCGTAGACTGACCTGTCAATCATCCTGTCACGTAGACTGACCTGTCAATCATCCTGTCACCGTAGACTAACCTGTCAATCATCTCAGTAAACTGCCCTGTCAATCATCCTGTCACAGTACACTGCCCTGTCAATCATCCTGTCACCGTAGACTGACCTGTCAATCATCCTGTCACGTAGACTGACCTGTCAATCATCCTGTCACCGTAGACTAACCTGTCAATCATCTCAGTAAACTGCCCTGTCAATCATCCTGTCACAGTAAACTGCCCTGTCAATCATCCTGTCACCGTAAACTGCCCTGTCAATCATCCTGTCACCGTAAACTGCCCTGTCAATCATCCTGTCACGTAGACTGACCTGTCAATCATCCTGTCACCGTAAACTGCCCTGTCAATCATCCTGTCACGTAGACTGCCCTGTCAATCATCCTGTCACCGTAGACTAACCTGTCAATCATCTCAGTACACTGCCCTGTCAATCATCCTGTCACAGTAAACTGCCCTGTCAATCATCCTGTCACCGTAAACTGCCCTGTCAATCATCCTGTCACCGTAAACTGCCCTGTCAATCATCCTGTCACGTAGACTGACCTGTCAATCATCCTGTCACCGTAAACTGCCCTGTCAATCATCCTGTCACGTAGACTGACCTGTCAATCATCCTGTCACCGTAAACTGCCCTGTCAATCATCCTGTCACGTAGACTGCCCTGTCAATCATCCTGTCACGTAGACTGACCTGTCAATCATCCTGTCCCCGTAGACTAACCTGTCAATCATCTCAGTAAACTGCCCTGTCAATCATCCTGTCACCGTAAACTGCCCTGTCAATCATCCTGTCACCGTAAACTGCCCTGTCAATCATCCTGTCACGTAGACTGCCCTGTCAATCATCCTGTCACGTAGACTGCCCTGTCAATCATCCTGTCACCGTAAACTGCCCTGTCAATCATCCTGTCACCGTAAACTGCCCTGTCAATCATCCTGTCACGTAGACTGACCTGTCAATCATCCTGTCACCGTAGACTGACCTGTCAATCATCCTGTCACGTAGACTGACCTGTCAATCATCCTGTCACCGTAGACTAACCTGTCAATCATCTCAGTAAACTGCCCTGTCAATCATCCTGTCACCGTAAACTGCCCTGTCAATCATCCTGTCACTGAAAACTGGCCTGTCAATCATCCTGTCATGGTAAACTGACCTGTCAATCATCCTGTCACGGTAAACTGACCTGTCAATCATCCTGTCACCGTAAACTGCCCTGTCAATCATCCTGTCACCGTAAACTGCCCTGTCAATCATCTTTTCACAGTTAAAATCCTCCACATTTAATTTAATTTAATTTAATTTAATTTAATTTAATTTAATTTAATTTAATTTAATTTAATTTAATTTCCTACTGTATCGGAGAGAAATGCAGAGTCACGTTGATCAGCAGTCGCTGGTGTTTACAGAAGAGACTCCTCATATTAATGCATAATGATGCATTTAAAAGTTAATGGCCGAATGGATCTTTATAAAAGTCCACATTGTTATTGCAGATATAATATAACACGGATAACATTAGATAAATATGTCTGTATCAGGTTAAACTTTGATTAGTCACTCAAATCTGTATCTAAACCTCTCACCGTCGGTCGCGCATATCCGCCAGGTTTTGTAGTTTTTTGACACATTTTACTCGTGTTTGTAGTTCCTCCTCCAAAGCGCAGTGGATTGTGGGTAATATTAGCCTCTATAGTGAGCACGGATCCACACTTCGAAAATCCACTGGCAGTAGTAGACCATCCGGGGACTTCTGGGATACTCTTTTCAGGATACTATGCTTTAGGACACACTTATTGTAATCTCACACGCTGTTTAGGATGGATAGTGGACAGTGAGACGCAGCACATGCTTGAGAATCCTCAACTGTGTTGTGATGGTTGTGCTGAATGTTTCAGGCTGGGGATGGAGCACGACGGCCAGGGGAACCGGTGCTCAGACGAGACCAGTATGGGCAGCATCATGGCTCCACTGGTCCAGGCCGCGTTTCACAGATACCACTGGTCCCGCTGCAGCAAACAGGAGCTCAACCGATACATACAGTAAGAGCCTCATCTTCATCTCTGCAGTCGGGGTTCTGGAGATCATGCGGATGAGATTGCATACAGACTTAAAGGGTTAGTTCACCCAAAAATGAAAATGATGTCATTAATGACTCTCCCTCATGTCGTCCCAAGCCCGTGAGACCTCCGTTCATCTTCAGGACACAGTTTAAGATATTTTAGATTTAGTCCGAGAGCTTTCTGTCCCTCCATTGTAAATGTGTGTACGGTATACTGTCCTTGTCCAGAAAGGAGATAAAGACATCATCAAAGTAGTCCATGTGACATCAGTGGGTTAGTTAGAGTGTTTTGAAGCATCGAAAATACATTTTGGTCCATAAATAACCAAAACTACGCCTTTAATTCAGCATTGTATTGTCTTCCGGTTCTGTTGTGGATCCGCGTTCAGTGACGCCGCTGACGTAAGATGCTGCTGACGTGTGTCTGGTGCGCCCGAGCTTCGTTTACAGTCTGAGGGAGACGCACGCTGGAAACAAAACAATCTCCGCAAACATGTCTAAGGATTTCCACACAGAGGAAGACTTGCATTTTTTTGCCCAGCCATATTTATTTGAACCCGAATACACGGACGCACCAGACACACGTCAGCAGCGTCTTACGTCAGCGGCGTCACTGCGGACTCGTGAACGCGGATCCACAACAGAACCGGAAGACAATACAATGCTGAATAAAGTCTTAGTTTTGGTTATTTATGGACCAAAATGTATTTTCGATGCTTCAAAACACTCTAACTAACCCACTGATGTCACATGGACTACTTTGATGATGTCTTTATCGCCTTTCTGGACAAGGACAGTATACCGTACACACATTTACAATGGAGGGACAGAAAGCTCTCGGACTAAATCTAAAATATCTTAAAATGTGTCCCGAAGATGAACGGAGGTCTGACGGGCTTGGAGCGACATGAGGGAGAGTCATTAATGACATCATTTCCATTTTTGGTTTAACTAACCCTTTAATCTCTCCAGACGGAAAGAAATGAGATTAATATGTTTGGTTTCATTGTGTTTTAGTTTGGTTTTGCCTGTGTTCTCAGTCTGCATTGGTTGCTGATTAAGTTACACACCTGTTCTACGTTATGTTGATTAGATCTCTGCAGGGACGTGCACAGGGGGGTTGCTCAGGTTGCCCGGGCAAATACCCATATGCCCTTCTCGACTCACGTTGCCCTTCCGAGGGAAAATAAATAAATAAGTAAATCGTACAATGGATGCAGAATTTCACGTAGGCCTAGATAAAAAATAAAAAAAAATTGCAAAGCCTCATTCACTTCCATTCGGGCACCGAAAGTAAAAGTCAGTAGGGGAAGGGCAAACTCTGTTTCGTGGCTGCAGCGCTGCACGCGACCGGTGTAGCAGTCGGTTAGCAAAAGGTTAAAAAAGGATTGTATTTTTCCCCGAAATCTAAGCGTTTAAAAAAAAAAAAAAAATTATTAGAAGCGAGTTTTTCCCCATCTGTCAATTCAATCCAGATTATTTATTTTCAAATTTAAAATAAATAAATAAATAATAATTAAAAAACAATAAACAATAATATGAGGAACTCTTTTTCTCATGTGTATTTTGGTGACATTTAACAATATTGTTAATACATTTTGTATACTGTTTACAAAGTTGTATATCATAAACCTGTCATCTCTGACATTTTGCAATCTTTATAAATAATAATAAGACCATAATATGAGCCATTGAGTTTGGACATAAACACGGTCAGATAAGGCGATTTGTATGGTCAAAATTCAACTGAATATATCCTAGGGATGCACCGAAATGAAAATTCTTGGCCGAAACCGAAAACCGAAAAAGAGGAAACCAAGGCCGAAAACCGAAACACCGAAAGAAATGATGCCAATTATTAGTACCATTGCATTTATGGCTATGACTGTGTACAAACTTTACTAAAATCAAGGCAATGCAATTGCATAAATTAATATAAAATTTTCAAAGAATAAATCAATTACAAATTATGCAAATGTTTATTTATTTAGCACAATGCACAGTATAAAATAAAATTCAAACTTAAATGTTTAACTTGACCCCACTCATGTGTACATTAAATAATAATCTACTGGCCTGTGGAAAGGTTTTAAAATGAAATGTTCTCTAAAACAAAGCCGAGCACGAACTTCTCATCACACCAGCACCCAGTATGTACGTCTAAATTAGTTGCTTACATTTAAAAAAATGAGCATACAATAGCATAAAAAGCTTTTTTAATGAACAAAGGTCCATGTTTAATACAAATGTACACGAAACTTAATGAAATATGCTTAGTGAAATTAGAAAATAATTAAGAGAGCGTTAATTTAGTTGTATACATACATGTTCCCATATACATATTTTTTTGTAATGTCAACAAATAATAATCCCAGGGTTTACAAGATTATTTTTGTATTGGTGGTGGAATACTAAAAAATAAACATTTGTCACGTGTTTATGATATCTTTCTTCTTCTCACCTATTCCTGATGGTTAGAGGACAGTTACTTGAGTCGCTCCCTGTTGTTTCAAAGAATAGTACAGCGGCGAGCGCGTCAAGTATAAGCGCCTCGACCGTTTGGAGCGGTGCGTCTGATCGGGGTTATTAGATCTAATCACAATTATTTGTACAACCGCAATAATTGTGCAGTTTAAATTCCTAACACATTTTTACATAAAAAAAAGGAAATTTAAGCACTTAAAAATGCCATCAAATGTACAATATCTTGTCTACTTTTCCTCCTTTTGAAAGAATCTATTATATTGTATTATAAATAATGAATTATATTAATATTATAAATTTTCACAGCATTAAAGTAAATCATATTTATTATCATTTGTAAATGCATTTTGATATATATTAAAATGCATTTAAAAATTATAATAAATATGATTTACTTTAATGCTGTGAATAAATGCTGACTTTATATATAATAAATATATATATATATATATATATATTAGAATGCATTTAAAAATTATAATAAAATAGGCTCATATGATTTACTTTAATGCTGTGAAAATTAATACTGTAAGTGACATGAACATAATAGAATTAAATTGTTTATTGCAACTATTTATGACAGTTAATCATCAGCACAAAATTCGTGACCGTGACAGGCTTACTAACACCAAAGATGTTTTACATATTCCCAGAGTGCTCTTTCTGACTCTGAAGAGATAAAAGTCATATCAGTCCCAAAGCATCACATGACTGGAGAAGAATGAATTGCACTCCTCATATGATGCTTTTATGATGCTCTTTTGTCATATTTTGGAGCTCAACAGTCTCAACCCCCATAAAAACATCCTGCAGAGTATCGTTTGCGTCCAACAGAAGAAAGTGACGCGGGATGAGAGTGAATCGGGCAGGATTTGTATGTTTTGATGAAGTTGATCAGCATTTTTGAGCAATGCTTTGATAAAAGTGATGTATGTCTCTCAGCTCGTACGACTGTCTCCTGGATGATCCGTTCGAGCTGAAATGGCCCAAACTCACGGAGCTTCCCGGGATAAACTACTCCATGGATGAGCAGTGCCGCTTCGATTTCGGTGTGGGTTATAAGATGTGCACTGCCGTGAGTATCTCTGATTCTGGGAATATAGACTCAAGGTCAAGCGGCTGGATTTGTGTGTTTACTGTTCTCCTGCACGTTATTGGATTGTGATGATATACAGGTGAAACTCGAAATATAGAATATCTTGCAAAAGTTCATTTATTTCAGTAATTCAACTTAAAAGGTGAAACTAATATATTATATAGACTCATTGGGTCTCATTCATGAAACATCCGTAAATACACGAGTAAATATGAGAGTGATTTGCGTGTAAAGAGACCTTCCCGAAAACTCATCTCCTGATTCACAAATACTTAAACGTCAGATGTGAGAGTAAAATGTGTGTGTGTGTTAATGAATTCCAATCAGTCGTAAACGGGACGCATGTGCACGCTCATTCTCAATTACCATAAATCCCGCCCATTAAATCCGACTGACAACTATATATGGGCATCATATTATTTGATTGATTTGATTTTTCTGGTAAATTTACGATGAAATAACCACAAAAAAAGGAGTAGGCTGAAGCCGAGGCTTATGTTTGCCTACACTATTTATTTATTTACCCTATATTATGACACCAAACGAAGGATTTCAACATGTCTTCTCAAAAGCGAATGAAAAAGAAAAATTTCTCAGATGCAGAAATCAAAGTTTTATTATCAGAAGTTCATTCAGAACAGCACATGTTATTTTCAAGCGTGGGCTACATAGTGGCGTATCAGGTCCTAAAAGAAGCAAGCTTGGCAGCATTACAGATGCAGTTAATGGAGTTTCATCTGTCAATCAACTCCCAGAAGTAAAAAGAAAAACCGTATGTAATTAATATATATAATATTTTTCAAAATGCTGTGTAAATATGTACCCGATTAAGGTGAATTAAAATGCAGCCTTAGTTATTAATGAGCAAAGCGTTCGGATGTTAAACTCAGTATTTACGCGTGGCTGGGAGCAGGTGTAGATTTCTTTCGGACCAACTAACATTTGGAAAATACGCACATTTTGATGAATCCGAAAAGTTACGCCAGAACCGCTTCACACACGATTTACACAAAACTTCGTTCTGCTCATGTTTCATGAATGAGACCCAATACATGCAAAGTGAGATATTTCAAGCCTTTACTTGTTATAATTTTGATGATTATTACAGCTTATGAAACCCCAAATTCAAAATTAGAATATTGTGAAAAGGTTTTCAATGCTTTACGCCATAATCATCAAAATGATAACAAGTAAAGGCTTGAAATATCTCACTTTGCATGTAATGAGTCTATATAATATATTAGTTTCACCTTTTAAGTTGAATTACTGAAATAAATGAACTTTTGCACGATATTCTAATTTTTCGAGTTTCACCTGTATGCGAAAACTCAAAACTCATCTCTGAAAATTGACGTGCAAAAAGAATCTCTTCCGTGACACTTTACCTCTTAAAAAAAATATATATATTTTTTTTTTTCATTTTTAATTTATTATATATATATATTTTTTTTTCCATTAATCCTCCCTGGTCTGGCTTCTGCTTGTCTGAGCGATGCCTGAGCTCTTGCACTTCTTGTGTTGTTTGTGCCTCTTCACGATGACTCGCTTGCTTTAGTCCTCATTTGTAAGTCGCTTTGGACAAAGGCGTCTGCTAAATGACCAAATGTAAATGTGTGTTATTCTCGTCCTCCAGTTCCGCACGTATGACCCGTGTAAGCAGTTGTGGTGCAGTCATCCTGATAACCAGTACTTCTGTAAGACTAAGAAGGGTCCGCCGGTCGACGGGACCGAGTGTGCGCCGGGAAAGGTCAGACTTCTCCTCTAACGCTTCAATATCACATTTCTCACACTGCATTTATAATATGATTACATATTCAGTTGGCTCAAGAACAAACTGACCTTGCTTTGGAGGAAATGTTCAACTCGCATGAACTTGTCTTTAACAAGCGGCTATTTTTTACTTCAAACAACCGATCATATCTTCACTGATGCTTTTCCGGACTTGTTCACTCACGCTTAGAACAAAACTGATCATTATCATAATCCCTTAAACGCGTCTGGACTATCAGACAATCAATCATGTTTTCATTAATACATTTTTAATACAGAACAAGGCTGTCCAATGTTTAAATCTCTTAATATAACAAAACCGGCCAATATTTAATCTCTTAATGAAACAATATTAACCAATATTTAGTCTGTTAATAAAATAGTATTGACCAATATTTCAATCTCTTAAAAAAAACAATATTGACCAATATTTAATCTGTTAATAAAACAATATTGACCAATATTTAGTCTGTTAATAAAATAGGATTGACCAATATTTCAATCTCTTAAAAAAAACAATATTGACCAATATTTAATCTGTTAATAAAACAATATTGACCAATATTTAGTCTGTTAATAAAATAGGATTGACCAATATTTCAATCTCTTAAAAAAAACAATATTGACCAATATTTAATCTGTTAATAAAACAATATTGACCAATATTTAGTCTGTTAATAAAATAGGATTGACCAATATTTCAATCTCTTAAAAAAAACAATATTGACCAATATTTAATCTGTTAATAAAACAACATTGACCAATATTTAATCTGTTAATAAAACAACATTGACCAATATTTAATCTGTTAATAAAACAATATTGACCAATATTTAATCTGTTAATAAAACAATATTGACCAATATTTAGTCTGTTAATAAAATAGTATTGACCCATATTTAATCTGTTAATAAAACAATATTGACCAATATTAAAATCTCTTAATAAAAGAATATTGACCAATATTAAAATCTCTTAATAGAACAATATTGACCAATATTTAATCTCTTAATAATTTTTTTAACCAATATTTAATCTCTTAATACAACAACACTGACCAATATTTAAATCTGTTAAAGGGACAAATTTTGAAACAAAAATGAAGTCATCGTTTACCCACCCTGGTGTTGTACTGGTGCCTTTTGCCCTTTCGCGCTCGTCCGTATAATAGCGACCAGCATCGAGCTTTTTAAAAAAGCATCGCAGAACGATCCTTTGTGAAACATGTCGTATATTCCAAGTGTCAATTCATATGTAGAATTAGAATAAACAGCAGGCATGATGCATCATGTGTTCGTGCTCCTGGTTAGGACACAATGTTGGTGTGTGTGTGGTAAAGGTGTGTGTTAGTGATGCTAGTGAATGTGTGTGTTGCAGTGGTGTTTTAAAGGCCACTGCATCTGGAGGTCGTCCCATCAGCCGTACGGTCACGACGGAGGCTGGAGCTCCTGGGGGAAGTTTGGCTCGTGTTCTCGGACCTGTGGAGGAGGAGTTCGTTCCCGTAACCGGCAGTGCAACAACCCTGTGTGCGTTTCACAAACCCAACCGTGAGCCAGTCGCCGCGCTTACATTACCCTTCAAATTGCACAAATTGAAATTGCGAATTGAAAATACGCCCAATGGAAACACGTACATTTCTCAAAAACTTCCATATATCGCAAACAAAGTTTTTACGCTCGCATGAGGAGGTTTTACAGGCAGTTCGAAAAAGGATTATTTCTCAAAACTGCAATTAAAACAGTTTTTGCGCATTTACAGTCGCCTGACGTAGATGATGCGGTGTGTTCGGACAGAAGTTCTTCATTAAACTCATAAAAGACAACAGGATTACGGGAATACCGGATTGTAAACCTCTAAGAAACGCCACGACCACGAGCTGAAAGCAGATATGAGGGAGAAACACACAGAAACTCCTCATACACACCGCACGCGTGAGCGGGAGTATTCACACCGGAAGCGTTTGTGCAGCAGCTCCAAAGATACATATAACTGAGCATTTCTTTACAAATACAACTATAAATTTGTTTTTAGAAGTTGGTCATTAATAAACTTGATAGTCTTGAAGTTTGTTGAGAGGTGTACAACAATTGCATGTAAATGGTAAACAACAAAGACAACCAAGAAAACAGCTCTGATCTGGTCTTTCAGTCATACTTCGATATGTTTACAACACAGCAAACATTAACTAAAAGAAAGCTTATATACACACACAGCTCTGGAAAAAATGAATAGACCACTGCAAAATTATCAATTTCTCTGGTTTTACTATTTATAGGTATGTGTTTGGGTAAAATTTTTGTTTTATTCTATAAACTACTGGGGGTGCTTCAGCAAGTATTATAGAATTATAGAATAAAACAAAAATGTTAATTTTAACCAAACACATATCTATAAATAGTAAAACCAGAGAAATTTTGCAGTGGTCTCTTATTTTTTTTCCAGAGCTGTATATTCTGACTAGTTTACACGTTTTTTTTTTTTTTTTGTATAAAACACCATATACTTTCTATGGAAGCTTGTTTCCGCCACAGAATGAAAAATAAAAAAGGTAATTGTGACTTTTTATCTCACAATTCTGACTTTTTTTCTCACAATTGCGAGATATAAAGTCAGAATTGCATGATATAAAGTCGAAATTGCGTGTTGTAAAGTCAGAATTGTGAGATATAAACTATTCTGAGGGGGAAAAAGGTCAGTCTTTTTTTCCTTAGAATTGGCCTGATAACTCACAAGAAAAGATATCAGAATTTCGAGATGTAAACTCGCACTTGTGTGTTATAAAGTCAGAATTGTGAGATAAAAAGTCTCAATTCTGTCTTTTTTCTCACAATTGCGACTTTATTTCTCATAATTGCGACTTTATTTCTCAGAATTGTGACTTTATTTCTCACAATTCTGATGTCATATCTCGCAATTGTGAGATAAAAAGTCGCAATTATTTTTTAATTTTTTTTATTCAGTGGCGGAAACAAACTTCCATGACTTTCGCCCAAACTGAATAATAAAAAAGCAAGTTTAAATGGGTACAAAAAATCCGCGCCGCTCACGCTTGCGGTGTGAAACGGCCGTAAGTGTCTTTCCTTGTTATTAATGCTTGGATAACACGACTGCGTCTCCTTCCATTAAAAATAAAACTGTGGTGGCTGTGATAGTACCAACATCCGTTGCTATAATTGTTAGAATGACTCACGAGAGGAAAAAATGACGTTTTACAGTCCCTCCAGAAAAACGGCATTATGCGATCGCATGATTCAGTGCATAATCAGCCAAAGTCCGCATATAATGCGGGGGCATTTTTGCAAATACGCCGCACTCTCGCCGCATAAATTGCTGATTTTCGTGCAAAATATGCGGGCTTGCATGATTTCATAATCCTTGCATTTTTGTTGCAAAAAGTCACATATATCTTTACAGAAAGCTGAAAAATGTTGCGTTTGCTTCACACGAGAGCCGCCGTTTCCCCCTGTTGCCATGGGAACGTTATGAAGTGACGTAATCACGCGACGTGAACATCATCGAAAAGCTGTAAAACAGGAGCACACTTAATTTTTTTATATTTCATTCATTCATTTTTACAGAAGTTGTAGCATATTCCTTTTGTAAAGGTACAGAACATGTTTGACTCATCAGTGTTTTGTGAGTTTGATGTGTTTAAACTGAAATAAAACAAGATGAGAACTGAAATATTCCAGCACTTTCTGTGATGTATATGCTTTTGCTTATCATAAGAAATGACTCTTTACAGTAAGGTATGAGCCGAGTGAGAACAGGGCGTTGGGGAATCACTTTTTTTCTCTTTTTCATCAAACCGCAGTTTTTGCAAGTTCCCGCAATTTCATCGCATAAAATTGCATAAATATCCCGCATATTCCATCGCATTTTTAAAGAAAACGGGCCGCATAATCAAGGATTTTTGACTGCAACAATCACAAAAAAACTGCGTTTTTCTGGAAGGACTGGTTTTAGTCGCATAACATCAATGAATGGAAACGCGGTCATTTCACAGTAGTTTTTTATCGACTTTTAGAAAATATCTCAAACGTTTTGCGCAAATGTGTAATGTAAACGTGTCTAGTGACGCCTCTCTGAGGATCTGATGCCTCTCTGCTGACTCCGGTCTCTGTCTCCACAGTCCTGCGTATGGAGGGCGAGATTGTCCCGGCTCAACCTTCGACTATCAGGTGTGCAACAGCGAGGACTGTCCCGGCCCGTTCGAGGACTTCAGAGCGCAGCAGTGTGTCCAGCGCAGCAACAAATACCACAATAACCTCAAACACACGTGGCTGCCGTACGAACACCCTGATGGTGAGAGAAACACGGCTCACTTTTACATATTAATATTTGCATCCTGGAGTCGTTTTTCTGGAGCAGGGATTCCCAAACACTTTTTGTCAGCTGAACCCTTTTGACATGGAATATTTTCTTGAAATAATTAAACTATTTCAAATCATTCTTATAAACAATTTAATCGTTTAAATGATGATTTTGATCCTTTATCAACACATTTGCATGTGCTGGTAAAAAGCTAAAATATTAAAATATAAGCCTTTCTTTAGTTAGAGTTCTATTTTGATTTACATTTTAATTAATTATTATATTTTCCTCAAACAAACCCAAGTTTAGGAAACCCTGTTCCGGAGCATTTGTAAAAAAAAATTAAAAAAATTCTAACCATATAAAAAAACACAATGTGTTTCTTGGTTTTGAACCATTCAATTTTCTTGATATTTGAACAGAATATTATAAAATACACTAGTACCATTGATAAGTTTGGGGTCGTTATGATTTAAAAACAAAACAAAAATGAATACTTTTATTCAGCAAGGATGCATTAAATTGTTTAAAAGTGACAGTAAAGACATTTAGAAAAGAAATGCTGTTCTTTTGAATTTTCTGTTCATCAAATAATCCTGAAAAATAAAATTTGTCACAGTTTCCACAAAAATATGAAGCTGTTTTCAACATTGATAATAATCATAAATGTTTCCAGATCCTCATATTAGAGTGATTTCTGAAGGATCATGTGACACTGAAGACTGGAGTAATGATGCTGAACATTCAGCTTTGATCACAGGAATAAATTACACTTTACTGTATATTCACACAGAAAAAACAGCTGTTTTAAATGTAAAATATTTCACATATTTATTTGTTTTATCAAATAAATGAAAATAAAATGATTTAAAATGTTACAGACCCCAAACTTTTGAACGGTATGTTAAAAAACGGTAAGTACTAAAAAAAAACGTTTTTTCCTCCACTTTTGTTGTCCGGTTCGTGTATTAAATCTCTCTGAAAGAGCTGAGGACTCACTGCGACCCTAAAACAGCAGAAACGAGTGGGACGCGGGAACACAGCGTTCCTGCCAGACACCGGATCGACAAAATAAAGACACTGTGAGGAAGAAATGAAGAGAAAAACACTCTATACATCCACATTTACTGAGAAATCTCTTTAGCGTATTATATCTGTGAGTCACGTCTCTCCCCTTGAGACGCTTTTCTCTCTTTTGTACATCTCTGATCTGCGTTTCATGAGCGTGGAAGTACTGTAGGAAGTCATTTACCAGACACTTTTATTTACAGACACTTAGAAGAATCTCATGTCTTTTAGTTCGTATCTGCAGCTTTGAGCTCGTCTGTACATTGAACTGTGATGTAAGTCGATAAAGAGAAGAGCCTTTTGATTTGTTCTGCCTTTAACACAGGGCTGGTTTGATGGTGTGATGTTGATGTTTCATGTGTGTGTATTTCAGAGGCTCATAAGTGTGAGCTGAGCTGTCGCTCTAAAGAGACGGGGGAAGTCGTCTTCATGAACCAGGTGATGCATGATGGGACACGCTGCAGTTACTCTGACCCGTTCAGCGTCTGCGCTCGAGGAGAGTGTCTGGTGAGAATTATACACACACACACACACACACACAGAATAGCGATAAGTAATGCTGAATGATATACACTACAGGTGAAACTCGAAAAATTCGAATATCGTGCAAAAGTTCATTTATTTCAGTGATTCAACTTAAAAGGTGAAACTAATATATTATATAGACTCATTACAGGCAAAGTGAGATATTTCAAGCCTTTATTTGTTATAATTGTGATGATTATGGTTTACAGATATGAAAACCCCAAATTCAAAATTAGAATATTGTGAAAAGGTTTTCATATCTGTGAGCCATAATCATCACAATTATAACAAATAAAGGCTTGAAATATCTCACTTTGCATGTAATGAGTCTATATAATATATTAGTTTCACCTTTTAAGTTGAATTACTGAAATAAATGAACTTTTGCACAATACTCACTCTCTCTCTCTCTCCCTCTCTCTCCCTCTCTCTCCCTCTCTCTCTCTCTCTCTCTCTCTCTCCCGCTCCCTCTCTCTCTCTCTCTCTCCCTCTCTCTCCCTCTCTCTATCTCCCTCTCTCTCTGTCTCTCTCTCTCTCTCCCGCTCCCTCTCTCTCTCTCCCTCTCTCTATCTCCCTCTCTCTCTCTCTCTCTCTCTCTCTCTCTCCGCTCCCTCTCTCTCTCTCTCTCTCCCTCTCTCTCCCTCTCTCTATCTCCCTCTCTCTCTGTCTCTCTCTCTCTCTCTCTCTCTCTCTCCCGCTCCCTCTCTCTCTCTATCTCCCTCTCTCTCTGTCTCTCTCTCTCTCTCTCTCTCTCTCTCTCTCTCTCTCCTCTCTCTCTCTCCCTCTCTCTCTCTCTCAGCATGTCGGCTGTGATAAGGAAGTGGGATCGTACAAACAGGAGGATAAATGTGGCGTATGTGAAGGAGACAACTCACACTGTCGCACTGTCAAACTCACACTCACCAAAACCCCGAAGAAGACAGGTACACACTCACACACACAAGCCTAATTATTCATTAACACACATGCCTCACATTCATATTATGGTAACAATTTAAGGTTAATGCTAGGGCTGTCAAACGATTAAAATATTTAATCGGGATTAATCGCATTAATGTCATAGTTAACTTGCGATTAATCGCAATTATTTTTATCTATTCAAAATGTCTCTTGATTTTCTTTTTGTCCCATTATTTTTTCTCCTTTTAATGCTCTTATCAACATGGAAAAGTGGATCAGCTTGCTTTGTGCAAATGTTTTTTATTGAAAACAACATTGACATACACTGTGTTCAATTTCACACTAGCATTCTCACTTGGAGCAAATAATCTCTCAATGTAACACTGTCCATTAATAAAAGGGTGAAAGAAATACTGACGAGGTCCTGATATTGACGAGGGGGCGGAGAATTCGCATCAACTGTGTGTGTGTGTGTGTGTGTGTGTGTGTGTGCTTGTCCATCATCAAGCGGTATTTCAGACTGGACGCGCTGCGATGATGATAGCTCAGTTCACAACGACAAAACACACAGATCACTTTGGTCTTGTCAATGGAACCATTTGGCAACTTTTTAAAAGTAAACTTTCCATTCAGAATCTTATCGGCGTCCATTTCGGCGTCTCGCGCTCGTCATCCACTCAAAGCGTAACGTTAACCTACTATTTGGCCGGCTCGCAAGCCCAAACAAGTGTGTGCGGCGCGCCTGTTGTTGTGTTTCCGCTCTAGCTAGATCCGCTTGCGCTTTGGTCGATGAAGCAACACAACGTCCTCGCGCGGCGCAAATTGAAATGAATGGGTTTCATAGCATAGCGTCCTGTTGTAACAGCATGTGAAAAAAAACTACAAAGTTTGCTAGGCCAAAAAGACCGTTAATCGCGCGATAAAAAAAATGGCGCCGTTAAAATGGGTTTGCGTTAACGCCGTTAATAACGCGTTTAACTGACAGCCCTAGTTAATGCATTAACTAATTATTAGGGCCAAATGAAATCCATTCTATTTCTTCCCAAATTCTGTTTTATTTTTTTTCTAATTCCATTTTTTTCCATTTACATTTTTCTTGTTTCCGTGTTTTTTCTTCTTTTTTGTAATTTTTTTTATGGACTCGGTTTGAACGGTTAAATTAAATGTTACTGATCCAAAAGCAAGTCTAATTATTTGCAATTATGAAACTTGTGCAATTTAACAGCAATTTACAAACAATTGAGCAAAAAAAAAATTTTTTAGGGCCCTATGAAATACATTTATTTTTTTCCTTAAATTACTTCTTTTTTTTTACCAAATTCAGTGTTTTCTGTTTTAATTTTTTTCGATTCCATTTCAATTGTTTAATTACATTTTATTAAACACAAGGCAAGGCAAGGCAAGGCAAGTTTATTTATATAGCACATTTCATACACAATGGCAATTCAAAGTGCTTTACGTAGAAGAAATTAAAATAATCAAAACAAATAAGAATAATTAAAACAGTTTAGAATAAAAAATAAAATAAAGTAGTACTGGTCCACCCCTATCTGAGATGGAAGAGATTGAGCCGGTTTACACTGGACCTCTAGCCCAGGGACGTCCTCTGCTGGGCTGGTGCTACACCAGTAATGCCCAGCGGCCCCACAGACACGCTTCACTGTCTGCTGCCGTTACCCTTAACCACGCTCTCGGCGACTTCTTTACTCTCAGCAGTAGAACTAACTTACTCCTTCACTCGCCTCATCGGAGTGAAGACTCTCCCGCTCTCCTTCAAAATCTCTAACAGAGATTATTAAAAAAAAAGAAAGAAAGACAAAAGCAGTACAGTAAAAACAGTCGGACGAACAGTGGCACAGTGCTCATTCAGTAAATGCACAGCTAAACAGAAGTGTTTTGAGTCTGGATTTGAATGTGACTGTAGGAGCACATCTGATCTCCTCTGGAAGCTGGTCCAGCATAATAGCTAAAGCAGACTCTCCTTGCTTAGAGTGAACCCTTGGTATTTCTAGCTGATGTGATCCTAATGATCTGTTAGGTTTATATTCGGTTAGCATATATGCAATGTATTGAGGTCCTAACCCATTGAGTGATTTATATACCAGCAATAATACTTTAAAATCAATCCTAAATGTAACTGAGAGTAACTGAGAGCCAGTGTAAAGACCTGAGGACTGGTGTGATATGTTCATATGTTCTGGTTCTGCTCAGGATCCTGGCAGCAGCGTTCAGTATGAGCTGACACTGTCTTATGGTGTTTGTAGGAAGGCCAGTGAGGAGTCCATTACAGTAATCCACCCTGCTGGTGATGAAAGCATGCACAAGTTTCTCTAAGTCTTGACTGGAAACAAAGCATCTAATTCTTGCAATATTTTTCAGATGATAGTATGCTGATTTAGTTATTGCTTTGACATGACTACTGAAACTAGGGTCTGACTCTAGAGACACACCAAGATTCCTGACTTGATGTTTAGTTGTTAGACCACTAGCGTCAAGGTATGCGTTCACCTTGAGAACTTCATCTTTGTTTCCAAACGCAATAACTTCAGTGACAAATGCATGTCTGATTAATTGAATTCATAAAAACAAGTTAATTTATAAAAAAAAATTAAAAAAAACGTTTTGCAAGAATTTTATGTTCCCTTTCGAGGGAACTCAACACTGCGTCGATGAAATCGACAATTTGGGGACGCTCCCTTAGCGTGCGCCTCTGAAGTATGAATGAAACTATTCCAATCCTGATTGGTGTTGCGTCATGACGTAACATGTGACGGCATAACCGGATGCATAAAAGCGACGCCGGAACAAACACAAACTAGCTTTAGCTCTTCAGCAAGCGCTCTGTGTTGAAACTGTCTGTCTATTTGGTGTTGTTTGTCACAGAAGGTTACCGGTATTATGGCCAGCGAACAATTTAAAAGATGTGTGCATCCCTGCCCTCGTTATATCACGGGTGGGGACACACATGCTTTGTGTGTAAATTGTTTGGGAGCGCAGCATGCACAGGCAGCTCTCGAGGGGGCTGCTTGTGTAGACTGTGAAGCACTTCCTATCCGAGTGCTGCGCTCCCGGCTGGCGTGCTTTGATGAGCACGGTCAGGCTCGCGTTCCCCATGGTTCCGGTCCCGCGTCCGTTGAGGCGGCGCGGCGATTGAGATCGTGGGGTTCGCAGCGGGATCTTGCGGATGAGAATGAGGCTGCTGAGGCACCTTCTCATTCTTCATCTGAAGATCCCGTAGCCCCTGAGAGTGGTGCAGGAGCCCGCATCGCGGCTTCTCCTGCCCACGATCAGGTCCCAATGCTTGAGCTCTTTGCTTCTGAGGAAGTGGATGTGCTCAGCATTGATGCGGATGACCGTGATTTCAGCACGCCAGTTCACGGCCAAGGTTATCAGGAGCTGGTGGAGGTTGTGACTCGTGCTGTGGCCAGACTTAATATCAACTGGCCACATGATGAGCAGGGAACGCAAGTGAGAAGTAAACTTGATGAGCGTTTCCTGCAGCACAGGTCACAACCTCAGCGCCGGGGTTTGCCGTTTTTCCCCGATCTCCACAATGAGATCTCGAGATCGTGGGATAAACCGCACTCGTCCCGTGTCTCCAATCCCAGTATGGTGGATTACAGTAATGTTATGGGGGCACGGGACATGGGTTATGGGAAGATGCCTAAAGTGGAAGAGGCTCTATCTTGGAAGAGGTTATCTTTCCCCTGAGTCGGCATCTTCCCTGAAAACCCCGGCGCTGCCTAGTAAGCCCTGCAGAGATACATCTGCTTTAATAGGCAGGACTTACATGGCGGCAGGTCGGGCTGGTTCATGTCTGCACTCGATGGCTATCTTGCAGGCATACCAGGCCGATCTCCTGAAAGATTTGGACGAGGGGGAGGGGCCAACTCCTGAAGATATTGCGGAGTTGAGGAAAGCCACAGATCTGTCTCTCCGGGCCACAAAAGAGACGGCCCGCGCCATTGGCCGCTATATGGCAGCTATGGTGGCCACGGAGAGGCATCTGTGGCTGAATCTATCTGGTATTAAGGAGAAGGATAGATCCTTTCTGCTGGATGCGCCGCTTTCGCCTTCTGGCCTGTTCGGTGACGCCGTTACATCGGTCGTCGACAGGTTTCAGGAGGCGAAGAAACAATCTGCGGCGTTTCAGCAGTACCTCCCCCGTAAAGCGAAGTCCAAATCGAGTAGGGTGGGGCCAAGAGATCAGCCCCAGCCATCAGCCAGCTCCTCACACCGAGCAGAGCAGAGAGAGAGCGTTTCCTCTAGAGCCCCTCCTCCTGGAGCTTGGCAACAGAGGAAACCCTCTCAGAAGTCGAAGTCCTCCAGCCAGAAGGGCGACCTGAGGGATGTCATTCAGGCTAAGAGGGCTTCGGGGAAGAGGTCCTAACCGAAGTGGAAGAGGTCCTAACCAGCTTGCTTGGAGTTTGCCCCTGGCAGAGTAAAAGCTTTTTTGCACCCGAGTCCGGGCTACGTGCCTAAAGTTCCATCGAATACGGCTCGGTCTACAGTCCTTCAGGCATTCCATCCTCCACCTCATGTGTCGGCAGAAGAAGAGAAGCTTCATTTGCTCTGCCCCGTCAGAGCTTTGAGCGTGTACCTTGAGAGGTCCTCTTCTTGGAGAAGGTCGGACCAGTTATTAGAATGTTTTGGGTCACCTAAGAAGGGACTCCCGGCGTCCAAGCAAACTATCAGTAATTGGATTGTTCAGGCTATTACTGAGGCTTACAAGGTGCGCAACTTGCCTTCACCTTTAGCCGTAAGGGCTCACTCAACTAGAGGCGTGGCCTCTTCTAGGGCCCTTCTGTGAGGCAGCCGGTTGGGCTACTCCACATACTTTTATTAGGTTCTACAGTCTCCATCTTCCTAGTACGCCAGGCGCACACGTGCTCAGTCCTTGCTGAGTGCCTAGACAGTTTCACTCCAGGACAGGCCTATTCGGTGCGTGGCCTAGTGGGCATTCGTTCCCCAAAGTGTCGATTTCATCGACGCGGTGTTGAGTTCCCTCGAAAGGGAACGTCTTGGGTTATGATTATAACCCTTGTTCCCTGAGAAGGGAACGAGACACTGCGTCGTTCTACCACGCCCCTTGAGGCCTGAGAGCGGCTTGCTTCATCGCTAGGCTAGTTTGTGTTTGTTCCGGCGTCGCTTTTATGCATCCGGTTATGCCGTCACATGTTACGTCATGACGCAACACCAATCAGGATTGGAATAGTTTCATTCATACTTCAGAGGCGCACGCTAAGGGAGCGTCCCCAAAGTGTCGATTTCATCGACGCAGTGTCTCGTTCCCTTCTCAGGGAACAAGGGTTATAGTCATAACCCAAGACGTTTTATGATGTTATGTTTTGTTTTGTTTTTTTTTTCAGAAATTTTTCTATTTATTTTTTAATCAAATTAAAACGAAACCCTTTCATTTTTGGCAAACAAAGTCCTGCGCAACAGAGGTTTACTGTTAAAATAAAAACATGGAAGAAAAATTGTGTGATTATTCCTTATAAAATAAAGTTTTAATAATTTTTATTATTATAACCTCTACTACATTAAGACTTACATTCCACTGTACAACAGTAATATATTTCAATTACATTTTTATGACTGAATTTTGCAATTCCTCGCAGATATCATAGGGCCCTACAGTATTTATTAATCTTTGTTAATGTTATTTAATAACAATACTGCTCATTGTAGTTCATGTTAGCTCAGGTACATTAAATAACATTAACAGATACAACTTTTGATTTCAATAATGTATTCATAAATGTTGAAATGCACAATTACTAAGATGCTTTTCATTGCTAGAAACTAATGTTAACCAATGGAACATTATTGTAAAGTTTTACCAATATTTTCATATTTGGATGAATCTGACGAAAGCAAGTCTAAACGTCTCAGGTTACGTATGTAACCCTGGTTCCCTGAGAGGGAACGAGACGCTGCGTTTGAGACGCGGTGGGAACGCTCTGCGTGATTGCGTCATGAAGCACGTGTAAAATCAGTCCAATGGAAGCCCGATACGTCATGGGTGACGTCATAGACCAGGAAACTATAAAGCACCCTTGAAAACAGACCGCGACAGCTTCTGAAAAAGTCTGAAGCAAGTCGATCAGGGCATGCAGGAAGTATGGCAGGCAAACGCAGCGTCTCGTTCCCTCTCAGGGAACCAGGGTTACATACGTAACCTGAGACGTTCCCTTTCAAGGGAACTTCGAGCTGCGTTTGAGACGCGGTGGGAACCCCATACCCACTACGCCATAGTGACAAATGCCCGTTCTGTGTGAAGTCCTTGCGCACACTAGAAGCAAGCAACCTCGCCCCAGGAGTGGAGAGGTCAAGGTCATAAAACCTGACAAATGTATGTGGAGAGGACCAACCTGCCGCATTACAAATGTCAAGAAGGGAAACACCCGAAATTAAGGCCGTAGAGGCCGCCATACTCCTAGTAGAATGGGCCCGTACAGCCATAGGTGAAGGCTGACCGGCCGCTTCATAAGCTAGTGAAATAGCCTCGACTATCCACTTGCTCATAACCTGTTTAGATGCAGGGCACCCTCTTCTGAGTGACCCAAAACATACAAATAATTGCTCTGACTTACGCCACAGGGCAGCTCTGTGAACGTAGGCATCCAATGCCCGAACTGGACATAACAGGTTCAATTGTTCCTGATCTGGGGTATTAAAAGGTGGAGGAAAAAGGCCTGCAGCACTATTGGGCCCCCAACATTGAATGGGACCTTAGGAATATAACCTGGTCTAGGGTATAGAAATGCTTTCACCATACCAGGTGCAAATTCCAAACATGACGGAGCAACCGACAGGGCGTGTAAATCTCCAATTCTCTTGATAGATGAAATAGCAAGGAGAAATAAAGCTTTCAAAGTGAGGAATTTTTCTGAAACCTCTTCAATGGGCTCGAACGGAGCCAGAGCCAGACCCTCAAGTACAATGGCTAAATCCCAAGCCGGTGCTCTGGAGTGCAGTGCAGGTCTCAACCTCAATGTACCACGGAGAAAACGAGTAATCAGAGGATCTCTCCCAATAGAAGTACCCCCCAGAGGGGTAGGAGATAATCCAGCAGAGAAACGGTCTTGCAGAAAATCGAGAACTGAACCAACAGGGCAGTTAACAGGATCTAACTGACGCTCACCACACCAGGTGGAGAATAATTTCCATTTCAGCGCATACAGTTTTCTCGTGGAAGGGGCTCTGGAATGGAGAATGGTCTCAACGACCTCAGTCGAGAGACCGGATTCTATGAGCCTGGCCCCCTCAGAGGCCAGGCCCACAGTTTCCACAACTCCGGTCGAGGGTGAAATATCGTGCCCTCTACCTGGGACAGCAGGTCCCTCCTGATTGGAATCTCCATAGGAGAGCCGCTCAGAAGAGACACCAAGTCCGAGAACCAAACTCGAGTCGGCCAGAAAGGGGCTACTAGTAACAGACGGGCCCCTTCCCGGCGAACCCTTTCCAGAACCTCCGGGAGCATAGATATCGGGGGAAATGCGTACAGGTGCAGCCTCGGCCACACCTGCATCATCGCATCCAGTCCGCGAAGAGCTGGCTGCGTGAGGGGGAACCATATAGAGCAATGCGTTGTACAAACGATGTGAAAGGTCGACTTGACTTTAGTTAGACCAAAGTTCTCCCTAAGAAGCTCCACCACCTCGGGGTGAAGTCTCCAATCCCCTGGGCCTCAGCCCCTGCCTCAACAGGATATCTGCTCTGATATACGAGACCATCAGTGTGTTGTCCGCCATTCGCCGAGCAACCACTCATGATCGCCCCCACTTGTGAGGGAAGCATCCGTCGATAGCAATATGCGTCGACAAGAAGCCCCCAACACTGGGCCTGGGCGAGGAACCAAGGTTCTTCCACATGACCGAAGCACGAAGGCATAGCCGCGTGACCTTGATCATGCGAAAATGTATTTCCCCTCGGAGAAAACCCCTTGGTCCTGAGCCACCACTGCAGGGGTCTCATGAACAGAAGGCCAAAAGTAAAACGTTGGACGCAACTGCCATGAGGCCCACCCGTCTGAAACTGTTTCACAGTGAGTGACTGGCCTAGATATACCCCATTACGTTTGCTGTAGAATTGCTACACCTAGAAAAGTGGTCCTCAGAGCACACTCTTCTTGGCGTTGAGAGGCAACCCCAACATCCTTAATGAGACAGAACGACATCTCGATGCCGAACTGCCATAAACTCAGATTGAGCTAGGAACAACCAATCATTGATGTAGTATAATACGCGAATGCCCTGGAGTCTCAGAAGAGCCAGAGCTGCATCCACGCATACTGTAAAGGTGTGGGGTAATAAACCTAGGCCGAATGGAAGAACCCAATAATGGTATGCTTCGCCCCCGAAAGCAAACCTCGGGAACCACCTCATCCTCTTTCGGAAACAATGAAGTAATGGCTGTCTGCTGGGAGGAGGAACCCCTTCTACAGCTCCTTTTGCAGAAGTGATAGTACTTCCTGCTCCATAACCAAAGCCTGCTCGGGGTCCACCAATGAAAGGAGGACCCCTAGAAATCTGGGCGAACGAGAACCGAACTGAATTCTGAAACCCTTTTCTATAGTGTGCAGGACCCACTGAGAAATATGTGGCAGTAGTTTCCACGCTGCCAGAAATTTACTAGGGGAACCAGTCTCTCAAGACTGGCCTCTGGATTTATTTGAACAGTCACTACGGCGCCCTGAAGCGGCGAACCGGCAGGGAACAACCGAACTGACCATTCTACGACCCGTATGGGGATGCTGACACCTCGGTGCCCTGAACGGCGAACCGGCAGGGAACAACCGAACTGCCAGCGCTGCAACCCTCCTCAGAGAGTTGCACCCCAGAGGAAAAACGATTTCTCAAAACCGTCCCTTGGTTGAACAGTCACTACGGTGCCCTGAAGCGGCGAACCGGCAGGGAACAACCGAACTGACCGCTCTACGATCCTCCTCGGAGGATCGTATGGGGACGCTGACACCTCGGTGCCCTGAACGGCGAACCGGCAGGGAACAACCGAACTGGCAGCGCTGCGACCCTCCTCAGAGAGTCGCACCCCAGAGGTCGCCGAGGAGAAACGATTTCTCTAAACCGTCCCTGCCCCGGAGGAGCCCTCAGAAGCCTGATAGCCTCGTTTTCATGCGACAGGACTTCTTGTCTAAGCTTTATTAGAGATGATGACAGTCTTCAGATCTTGCCTACCTCTAACTAGCTTAGTTCCTACGACCCTCCTCGGAGGATCGTTGAAAAAAGCAGGCACTTCGGCGCCCTGAAACGGCGAACCGGCAGGGAAACCGAACTGACTGCTCTTCTTTTTTTCTTATTTGAAGGCTCGTTTGGGGACACTGACACCTTGGTGCCCTGAAACGGCGAACCGGCAGGGAAACCGAACTGGCAGTACTGCGACCCTCCTCAGAGAGTCGCACCCCAAAGGGCGCTGAGGAGAAACGATTTCTCAAAACCGTCCCTACCCCAGAGGGGACCACCCTTAGAAGCCTGATCGCCTCGGCGTCAGGGCTTCTTCTTTGTCAAAGCTATTTTAGAGATAAAACAGTCCTCAGATCTTGCATGTCTCTAACTGGCTAGACTGCGACCGCCACCCAGGTACCCCTCAATTGCGGAGGAGCCCGAATGGCGACGCTCTGTTTTGCACTTTGTGCTGAGAGGAGCTTAATATCTCAGGAACATTAGATTGGTGAGGAAGAATGATGAAAGGTTTATATCTCAGTTTTCTTGAAAGCGGAGCGTCCAGAAGAACAGACATAATTATATCTTTATTTTCCTTTATCTTTATATCAGAAAAACTTATATATATATATATATACATACATATATCACTCTGTGGCCACCAGCAGGAAACAACCGAACTGGCAGCGCTGCGACCCTCCTCAGAGAGTCGCCCCTCACATTCATCCATGTCCTTACATACTTTACCCACCAGCGCTGCCTAATAAAAAATGTATTCATTATTTAAGATGGCTGGTGGGTAACGTCGGGGTTAATAACGATGACGCCGACTCGGGAGAGAGAAAGCTCGTAAGCGTCTCTTTAACCCGAGGCAATGTCATACTATGATACTTAATACCCAAACATTACTATAGTCAGACATCTGGGGATTAAACACATAAAATACAAACCGGTTTATTCCACGATCTCGACACCTCAGTGTGGAGATAGGGAAAAACCACAGTCCCCGACGAGGAGGCTGAGATACAGAGTTTTCTCTGTTTAAGATACAGTTCATCTTTAACAAACTCTTCTTTATTTTCAATCTCATAATGTTCAGCTGGCCAGTAAATATTTAACTGGCAACAGCACTAGATAAAACCTCCTTTTTTTCTTTAAAAAAGCTCCTCTTTATTCAACAGAGTTATGAGCTGGAAAATGTATTCATTGAAAACTCAAACATCTGCCTTTTTATAAAGATTTGTATTTGTTTTGTTCTCCTTCTTTTAAAACAAAACACTAACGATACCAATTCCTCGGAACTGGAAATCGCAGCACACTAGATCTGGCATGTGAAAGCTGAGAAAGGGCGGAGCCCGTCCCAACCCCCGCTGTCAGATCCGTTTACGAACCCCGAAATACGAGCCGTCTCCGAGCCTCGGCAACAGAGAGACCCGCTCGGGGAACGCGAACCGAACCGTCCTCCTCGAAGAACGCCCGGCGGGAGCGGAGCGTCCTCACGGACAGCTTCTCGCAATGCACAGTCAGATCCCTCGAGAAATGACTGTTGCATACTCCACTCCCAAACAGCAACAAAAAGCTGATGTGTGTCCCCACCCGTGATGTAACGAGGGCAGGGAACAACACAACGTCTATAATATTGCTTTGCTCGCCATAATGATAGATAGTGATATATATATTGGGCTTGACAAACAACAATAAATAGACAAGGACAGAATCACAGAGAGCGCTTGCTGAAGACTACAGAAGCTGTCGCGGTCTGTTTTCAAGGGTGCTTTATAGTTTCCTGGTCTATGACGTCACCCATGACGTATCGGGCTTCCATTGGACTGATTTTACACGTGCTTCATGACGCAATCACGCAGAGCGTTCCCACCGCGTCTCAAACGCAGCTCGAAGTTCCCTTGAAAGGGAATCATATTTCTCGTCTGAATAATAACAATGAGATTTTTTTTTGTTGCATCATGGAGATGAGAATTTGAAATGATTATGAAAATATCTTTAGTGCTCAAATATTCTTAATTTGCTTTATGCGAAATGTAATGGCTGAGCTGGAGGTTTTCTCCGCGAGGTCCATCGACTGTGTTGTTTCTTGATCTCTAGGGTTGCTGAAGATGTTTGATATTCCCGCGGGCGCTCGGCACATTGTGATTGAGGAGAACGAGACGTCGCCTCATGTGATTGGTGGGTTTGTACCTGCAAATCTTTCAGTAGAAATCAATGCTTTTCTCCAGTGGCACAAACCCAGGGCTAGTCATGCAGACCAATCACTGCCTTCCCATCATGCTTTGTGTGCGTGCATGTGTCGTTGTACATGTTCTGACAGCTTAGCTTCAGCAGGTTTTCTGAAGGTTTTGTTTTCTTTCTTTTTCTTTCCTTTTTACGATCATGTTGAGAATCTGAGAAAAAATATGAAGCGTGAAATGTGAAGTACAAAGAGTTTTATTTTACTGCAATCAAACAAGTTGGACATGTATGGAAGCTTGTTTCCGCCACAGAATGAAAAATAAAAAAGGTAATTGCGACTTTTTATCTCACAATTCTGACTTTTTTTTCTCACAATTGCAAGATCAATCAATGAATCAATATAAAGTCAGAATTGCGTGGTATAAGTCGCAATTGCGTGTTGTAAAGCCAGAACTGCGTGAAATAAAGTCGCAATTGCGTGTTATAAAGTCAGAATTGCGTGTTGTAAAGTCAGAATTGTGAGATATAAACTATTCTGAGAGGAAAAAAGTCAGTCTTTTATTTTTCCTTAAAATTGGCCTGATAACTCGCAATTGCGAGTTTATATCTCACAATTCTGAGAAAAGATGTCAGAATTTCGATATAAACTCGCAATTATGTGTTATAAAGTCAGAATTGCGCAATGTAAACTCACAATTGTGAGAAAAAAAGTCAGAATTGTGATATAAAAAGTCTCAATTCTGTCTTTTTTTCTCGCAATTGCGACTTTATTTCTCAGAATTGCGACTTTTATATCTCGCAATTGTGAGATACATTTTTTTTTTATTTTTTTTTTATTCAGTGGCGGAAACAAGCTTCCATGCACATGGGTTAATGTTGGCTATGTTCAGAATAGCACACTACCATTCTACTATTTATAGTGTGGTTGTTAACTAGAACTTAAACTATTAAAAAACATTTTCATTAACTGAAATAAATATTACATGAAAAACTAAACTAAATAAATGTTTTAATGTTTTCTTGGCAAATAACTGGAATAAAATGAGTTTATAAAAAAATATTTTAAAAAATTGTGAATTAAAATACAACTGAACTAAAATAAAAAAGTATAAATATTATAAGACAACTTAAACTAAATTAAAATTTTTAATGTTTTCTTGGCAAATAACTGGAATAAAATGAGTTTATAAAAAATATTTAAAAAAAATAGTGAATTAAAATGTAAATGAAATAAATAAAAATAAATTATAAATATTATAAGAAAAACTTTAACTAAATGAAAATTGTTAATGTTTTCTTGGCAAATAACTAGAATTAATGAGTTTATAAAAATATAAATAAAAAATGTATGAATTGAAATACAACTGAAATAAAAAAAGTATAAATATTATAAGACAACTTAAACTAAATTAAAATTGTTAATGTTTTCTTGGCAAATAACTAGAATTAATGAGTTTATAAAAATATAAATAAAAAAATGTATGAATTGAAATACAACTGAAATACATAAAAAATAAAGTACAACTATTATAATAAAAACTTAAACTAAATAAATTCGAAATTGAAGTAAACTGCGTTAGTAAAACTGAAATAAAATAAAATTTTACCTAAATTAAATATTTAAAAACACTAATAAAATAAAAAACATAAAATGACCTAAACTTAAATTAAGTGTAAAAAAATGAAAACTGAAATTATAAAAATAAAAACCAATTCAAGATATTAATAAAAACTGTAATAGTATACTAAGATATTTTACACAAAATTGAAATAAACGTAAAATAGAAGTTAAATATATGTTATAATCCTTCAGTTTAGTTTTTTTCTCACTAAACTAGTATATACTGCACAATATCGATTATCTTCAGTCTGTCTTCTCCTTTCACACAGAGTTAACATGATCTGAACTGAAGTTGTATAATATTCTCTTCTTTCCACGCTTGTCTTCCTCAGCCGTTAAAAATCAGGTCACCGGCAGTTTCATCTTAAACGCCAAAGGAGAAGAAGCCGAGTCCAAGAGCTTCATAGAGAACGGGCTGGAGTGGGAATACTCCCTGTCGAGCGGGAAAGAGTTGCTGAAGACCGCCGGGCCGCTGAACGAACCCATCGTGGTTCTGGTGAGAGACTAAGGAGTAGCGCTTTAATCAGGAGTGTGTTTCCCCGAAGCATCGTTAGCAAACTGTGCACGCAAGTCCCGTCGTTATCAGCTTCCCCAAACCACCGTTCCAACCAGTGTTGGGGAAGTTACTCATAGAAACCAATTCATTACTAGTTACTAATTACCTCGTCAACAGTGTAATTAGATTACTCTCTCTAAAAAGTATTTAATTAAGCCTACTTATTACTAATTACTTTCCAAATCCCATATCAACCTCAACCAGCTGAATAATACATGAAACTGTCAAATAAATACTATAAAATGGCATGAATTATGCTTAAACTGACCAAGCAATTTAAGGTTATATAATAAACATATTTTTTTAACATCAGACGATACATTTTGATGGCTAACCCATAATTGTTTTATATAAAATTGTTCTAGTTTATCCCAGTAGTTCTTAACTAAACCAGTGGGTCATACCAGTACGATCTCATGGCTTTCATACCGTATGTCGTATATAAATAAATATTATATGTCAAATATATATGTAAATGTAAATATTCTATAAAGATTATTATAATGTCGTATATATAAATCGTACAGTTTAGCCACCTCATAAAATACATACGAAGATCGGACTGGTCTGCACACAGTATTCAGCTCAATTATATCAGAAGTAACTGTAACTAAATTACAGAAAAACTAAGAGTAATCCCGTACTATACTTTTTCGAGAGAAAAGTACCGGTAATTAAAATACAGTAACTAATTAGTCATTTCAGAACTCTAAGACAAATGAGATTCAACAGAAAAGCATAAGCTATTATCTGGTGGTTGAAGATAAAATAAGATTCTGAATGGAAAGTTTACTTTTAAAAAGTTGCAAAAAGTTCCATTGACAAGACCAAAGTGATCTGTGTGTTTTGTCTTTGTGAACTGAGCTATCATCATCGCAGCACGTCCAGTCTGAAATACCACTTGATGATGGCCAAAGCGCACACACACACACACACACACACACACACACACACACACACACACACACACACGCACACACACACACACACACACACACACACACACAGCTGATGCGACTTCTCCGCCCCCTCGTCAATATCACGACCTCGTCAGTATTTCTTTCACCCTTTTATAAATGGACAGTGTTACATTGAGAGATTATTTGCTCCAAGTGAGAATGTTAGTGTGAAATTGAACACAGTGTATGCCAGTGTTGTTTTCAATAAAAAACATTTGCACAAAGCAAGCCGAACCACTTTTCCATGTTGATAAGAGCATTAAAATGAGAAAAAATAATTGGACAAAAAGAAATCAAGAGACATTTAGAATAGATAAAAATGTGCGATTAATTGCGATTAATCGTGAGTTAGCTATGACATTAATGCGATTAATCGTGAGTTAACTACGGCATTAATGCAATTAATCGAGAGTTAACTACTGCAATAATGTGATTAATCGCGAGTTAACTATGGCATTATCGCGATTAATCGCGAGTTAACTATGACTAATGTGATTAATCGTGAGCTAACTATGACATCAATGTGATTAATCGCGAGTTAACTACGGCATTAATGCGATTAATCATGAATCAACTGTGACATCAATGCGATTAATCGCGAGTTAGCTATGACATTAATGCGATTAAGCGTGAGTCAACTATGACGTTAATGCGATTAATCGCGAGTTAACTGACATTAATGAGATTAATCGCGAGTTAACTGACATGAATGCGATTAATCGCGAGTTAACTATGACATTAATGCGATCAATCGCGAGTTAACTACGACATTAATGCGATTAATCGCGAGTTAACTATGGCATTAATGCGATTAATCGTGAGTTAACTATGACATTAATGTGATTAATCGCGATTAAATATTTTAATCGTTTGACAGCACTAATATATATACATTTTTCTTCACAAAACTAAGTGTTTTTTATAGTTTATTTATACTATTACTTAGTAATAAGTTACACCCAACACTGGTTCCAACGAATATTCGCAAACAGCATCGCAGAGTTGTGTGTGTGAGCGACTCTCGTTTGAGCGATTCTCGACCTGTGGTTAAAGCAGAGTTTCATGTTTGCATGACATGTGGACTCAATAAATCCTGATCTTGAGCAAAATAAGCAAGCTGACATTCAGTGCAACCTGTGTCTATATACATACAAATGTCATTTACGTCTTTTAGTTTGTGAAGAGATTTAAAGTGTAGTTTTTTAATAGAGTGCGCATGTGTGAACGAGCTCTAGTGTGTAAGAGCAAGACTATGACTGAATCTGGAAATAAAGCGAAATAATAAATATTCCTCAGATGCCATTATATCAAAACATCTCGCATTAATTCGATCTCAAACAGATTCATTAACAGTAGTTATTACTCCACACGTGCGTGACGTTATAAACCAACGTGGTTGAACGACCACTTTGCGACAATATGGTTGCGGGAAACAGTCGTGACTCGCTGGTTGATTTCTTCAACAATGCGTCGCACTATAGTAGTGAAGCACGAGTTACGCCAGTGTACGGGAAACACACTCCAGACTGGACTGAGCTGATGTGACGGGTGTTGAGTTGAGTTTGTCGCTCTGAGCAGATCGTCCCGCAGGCCGAGGACACCAAGATCAGTCTGAGCTACAAGTACATCATTCATGAAGATCTGCTGCCAGTGATCACCAACAACAACGTGCTTCTGGCGGAGCTGGACACATACGAGTGGGCGCTGAAGAGCTGGTCTCAGTGCTCAAAGCCCTGCGGCGGAGGTGAGCGAGAGTGTGTGCAATAATCACGACTAGAAGAGCTCTCTTCTGCCAGGTTCAGTGCTCGAAACCCCATGACACTCAGACTATTACTGTTGTACGGAAGCGTATTGCATTCACTTGAGGAAAAAAAATCTACTCTGTTTTTCTGAATTAACGAGTCAATTATCTCAGAATTATGAGATACATTTTTCTTGAAAAAAAATTTTTTCACTCTATTTTTATGAATTAATGAGTTACTCATAATTTTGAGATAATTAACTCGTTAATTCAGAAAGACAGAGCAAAAAAAAAATTCATGAAAAATTATCTCGTAATTCTGAGATAATTAACGAGTTAATTCAGAAAAACAGAGCAAAAAAAAAAATTTCATGAAAAATGATCTCGGAATTCTGAGATAATTAACTCGTTAATTCAGAAAAACAGAGCAAAAAAAATTTCAGGAAAAATTATCTAAAAAATTAATAGAGTCGATTTTTTTCCTCAAGTGAATGCAATACGCTTCCGTACTATTGTACTAATCTGTCTTTTTTTTTTTTTATTGAGATGATGTAAAGTACATGTGTTGTTTTAATAGGGCTATATAAATAAAAGTGACATTGATACGAGTTTGGATTAATTAAAAATTAATTAAAAATTTAAAAATTTATTAAAAAAGAAAGAATTATCTTCTGCTGGGTTAAAGAGATGTGTTTTACGTCTATATTTACACTGACAGAGTGTGTACGCTTCCACAAAAAAAAAAAAAAAGGATGCACTAAATTAATCAAAAGTAAAGACAATTTCTATTTCAAATAAATGCTGTTCTTTTGAACTTTCTATTCATCAAAAAATCCTGAAAAATAAAATGTATCACAGTTTCCACACAAATATGAACAGTTTTCAAAACTGATAACAATCATAAATGTTTCCTGAGCATCAGATGCTCATATTAGAGTGATTTCTGAAGGATCATGTGACACTGAAGACTGGAGTAATGATGCTGAACATTCAGCTTTGATCACAGGAATAGATTACACTTTACTGTATATTCACATAGAGAACAGCTGATTTACATTATAATAATATTTCACTGTTTTCAATGGAATCTTGTTTCCGCCGCAGAATAAAACATTTTAAAAGATAATTGTGACTTTTTATCTCAGAATTGCATGTTTATATCTCGCAATTCTGACTTTATAACAACAGTTGGGAGATATAAAGTCAGAATTGTGAGAGATAAAAAGTCAAATTCTAGGGGAAAAAAAGACTTTCCTCAGAATTGCATGTTAAATCTCCCAATTGTGTGTTATAAAGTCAGATTTGCGAGATGTAAACTCGCAATTATGAGAAAAAAAGTCAGAATTGTGAGATAAAAAGTCGTAATTACCTTTTTTATTTTTTATTCTGTGGCGGAAACAAGCTTCCACAGAAAACAGCTGTTTTACATTATAATAATATTTCACTATTTTACTATATTTTTTATGAAATAAAAGCAGCTTTAGTGCAGCAGAAGAGACTTTTCCTCAAAAAAGGTAATGCGACCAATGTGTGTTCCTCAGGGGTCCAGTTCACGAAGTACGGCTGTCGGAGGAAAAGCGACGGGCGATTGGTTCACAGGAACTTCTGCGAGACCAGTAAAAAACCCAAACCCATCCGTAAACGCTGCAACACCAACAGCTGCAGCCAGCCGACGTGAGTCCCTGAGGTGTGTGTGTGTGTGTGTGAGTTCCTGATGTGTGTGTAACTGAGGTGTGTGTGTGTGTGTGTGTGCAGGTGGGTGCTGGAGGAGTGGGGCCCGTGCAGTAAGTCCTGTGGGAAGCTGGGATATCAGTCTCGTGTGGTCCAGTGCATGCAGCCGCTCCTGAACGGCACACACAGACCCGTACACACCAAATACTGCAGCGAGGAGCGTCCCGAGACCCGGAGAGCCTGCAACACCAGCGCCTGCCCGTCCCAGTGGAGGACCGGGGCCTGGGCACAGGTGAGGCGTTATTAACCCGTTTAATCCCACCGGTTACAAGTGACCGTTCGCAAAGACCCGCCCCCTTTAGTTACTGTTGCTATGTCTGACAAGCCACGCCTCTCTCACACGCACCATGTTCTCACGCAGTGAAACACACATCGTGGAGCAGAGGACACTGACAGACAGGACACACCAGCTTACTTTTGATATAAAACTAAGTATTAACTTTCAAATTTGGTCATTTTTTTAAGAAATTGAAACAATAAATACCGTTTTGTGGGATCTTTAGTGTGTCTGATAGATCGCTCAATTAAAGCTGCTTGTGAACCGATCATCTCTTCCTTCTAGTTCATTTATAGCATAAAATAAACAAAAATAATCTTGTTTTAACTGCGGAAAGACATCAGTACACCAATGCTAATCTACCGTACTAACTCTCCTGACTGCTTTGTCGGACAAAAATGGCGGATTATGATTGATCAGATCGCCTGTCAATCAAACTCCCTGCAAAGGGTCAATTGTGATTGCATCTTTTTTCTTATTACTGGAAGCTCTAAAATTGTTCTTATTATTATTTGCGCAAGAAATTAAACTTTTATATAAAAAACTGTATTGTCAAGTCAAGTCACATTTATTTATATAGCACTTTTTACAACACAGAGTGTTTCAAAGCAGCTTTACAGAGATAACAGGAAAATAGTGCAACAAAGTTTGTTTCTAGAAGAAAATCGCGTCACAGTCCAGCTTAAGTAAGTTCAGTGATGGTTCATTTTTGTTGTAAAAAAGTTATTAATTTAGTTAATTTGTATATATAGCTGCTCTGGAGAAAACCGTGATGTCATCGTCCAGCTCAGCTCAGTTCTCATATAATGGTGTCTATGCAGGAGATCAATAATATTGTTGAATATTAAATAAAATGTCTCCAACTAAGCAAGCCAAAAGCCAATGGCGACAAAGGCGAAAAAAAGGCGACGTTTTGTCTGGTTAAAAATGTATCAATGTCATGTGACTAGTTTGAAAGGTCACATGACCAGATCAGTTTACTTCCTGCTTGCACATCTAAAAGATGATGTCTTCCTCAAAATACTACAAAAAGAAGTATGTAAAACACCTTAATTAAAGCTACACTGTGTGATTTTTACCCCCATCTAGCGGTGAAAAGGTATATGACCATCCAGTGAATATTAGTTTCTGTTCCTCTCAATTTCGATTTCGTTTTAACTCCTACGGTGGCCAATGAAGTCCAAGATTAACATGGCTTCCAGTACGACCTCCTCGACACGGTGCCATCGAGTGTTAAAACGCGAAAGGCGAAGCTTGAATTAACGGGTATGTCCCTCTTTGGCTAATGTACTTTCAAGATGGAGGGGCAACATGGCGACCGACATTAGAACCCCTCACCCGTATGTATTTTCAATGGCATATTATACACTCACGAGAATACTTTATTACTTGAACGAAGTAAATATACATTAATGAGCACATATATTTTTGAAAGAACTAAGTGTTTTTAGCTAAGAATAAACTAAAAAAGTTACACAGTGTAGCTTTAACAAATAGAACTATCATATTTTTTACAAATATTCTTTAAAGGGTCTACTACTGATATATTTTAAGAATTATACTCCTACATATATATTTTGTTTGTAAGACGTGTAAATTTGTTAATGTTCACAATTATGACAGGTAGTATAACACGCGAGTGTGCGTGCGTGCGTGCGAACGAGCGAGCGAGCGAGTGAGTGTTTATTTTTTCATTTAGAACTCACAATAAAACTCACTTCCCCAAAATTAGTGATGATCTACAATCTCTGTTTTTTAATATTTTGGTATATATCCTTCTGCTAAGAGAATTCACTGAATGTATTTATTAATATGAATATTTTTAATAATATAATACAAAATAGTAATTTATTTACCATTACAAGCATTTATAATTATTATTATGTGTGTGTGTGTGTGTGTGTGTTTAAGAGAGAGAGCTTTGATGTGGATGTCGCTGCTTTGAACACAGTTTCTGTTTTTTGGTTGTTTTGTTATTGTTTTTCATTTATTCTGATGAGCTTATTCATGAACAATTCACAGAGCTGGAGCAAATTGTCCGCTTTGTGTTGGACTGAACGGCTCTCTGTACTGTAAAAACTGTGTATTCTGGAGCTCGTGTTAATCTGGGTCTGCAGACGAGTTTGTGTGTTTAATGGTGTGGAAACCACAGTACAATAGAGTTTAGACTAGTTTCGTTTCTTTCACTGCCGTTCGTTTTCACGCTTCAAATCCATGATTTTCTTGTGACTTTGCGAAACTGCAGTGTGTGGAAGATGACATCATGTTTACGGTTTAAGGACTAGAGTTCATTAGTTACAGCAAACGGCTGAAAGATTTCCTGTCAACACATTGAAATCAATGACACTCCCTCTCAACACGACAGAGGACAGACAGACGCTTAATATGAAAACCCACCACACACACACACACTCACACACACTCACACACACTCACACACACTCACACACACTCACACTCACACTCACAGATAAGATGAAGCTGATAATCACATAACTTGCCTTCAGTCAGAAGGTCAAACAGATACAAGTTAAATATTTAAGTTAAATAATTTTCTAAATACATAAAATAAATGGGGTGGTGATAGCGCAGTGGATAAGACGCATGCCTTTGGTGTGAGAGACCCGGGTTCGAATCCACTGTGAGACACCAATGTGTCCCTGAGCAAGACACTTAACCCCTAGTTGCTCCAGAGGCGTGCGACCTCTGACATGTATCGCAATTGTAAGTCGCTTTGGATAAAAGCGTCAGCTAAATGACTAAATGTAAAAAAAAAAATGTAAAATTATCATAGAATAGAATAATAAAAAGTACAAATTACATATATGAATATATATTTATTAAATGTACATGTTTATTTAAATATACAGTACATGCATGTACATCACAAGTCTGTTTATTTATTTGTGTTGATTTTTGTCTGATTTAATTTGCTTTCTCGTAGTGTGCTTTTAAGTATTAATTTCTAGCAAAGTCTAGTATTGTTATTATTTTTTAAAGTAATAAAAAGTACAAATATTAAATGGTAACACTTTACAATAAGGTCACATTGGTTAATGCATTGACTAACATAAACATGAGCTTACTGTAGTTATTGTTCTTTGTTAGTTCAAGTATTCGCTGTTAGCTCAGGTGTATTAAATAATATTAACAGATCTTTAAAAAAACAAAAACATATTAGTAAGTCTTAGAATAATAAAATAATAAATAGAATAATAAAGTGTTACCTATTAAATGAATTTTGCTTATAATAATAATAATTATTATTATTATTTGCATTTAAGATTTATAATTCAAAATGTAATTGTTTTAATAAATGAAAAATCAAATGATTTTACTTGTTAAATATCTTTGCAGTATTAAGGTTTGCAAAGATCATTTTGAAGTGGTAATATTGTAATGATCAGCCCACATTTACTTGAACGTGGAGCCATATTTCCTCAGACGTTCATCTGAATGATTAGTGAGTCTTCTCCCAGCAGGCAATTTTGTGTTTAAAAGATGTCTAATAGCCGTCCAAACACAGTCAAGACGTCTGGGCTAAAACAGGGCCAAATTTGGGCTGTCAGTGAAAATTTAATAGATGTCTAAACCATCGCTCAGGAATAGACGAGTCATCAATTAGATAACAAAGAAATTAAATGAGTGAAGAAATGAAACCAAACCCCTTGTAATCACTGTTGACTTTGCTTACATGATGGAATATCAAACATCTCGCAAGTTATTTTGCCAAAAACAACATGTAACCAAATTTTATTTTAAACCAAAGGTTATTTTAGCTAGAAGTGTGTTCCTCATAGCCGGACTATATCGGGTCTATAGTTAACCGAGACGGAGAAATGACGGCTATTGCTTGCTGGGACACGTGATTGTGAATGTGATTGTGATTGTGTGTCCTCCAGTGTTCGGTGAGCTGTGGTGAAGGGATCCAGCAGAGGCAGGTGATCTGTAGACCGTCCGACAGCAGCGCCGGCCCGTGTGACGCAGAAAAACCCCAGTCTGTGTCCATCTGCAAACTCCCTCCCTGCGCAGGTGAACCAGTGTGATCCAGTGTGATCCAGTGTGATCCAGTGTGATCCAGTGTGATCCAGTGTAATCCAGTGTGAACCAGTGTGATCCAGTGTGAACCAGTGTGATCCAGTGTGATCCAGTGTGAATAAGTGTGATCCAGTGTGAACCAGTGTGATCCAGTGTGATCCAGTGTAATCCAGTGTGATCCAGTGTGAACCAGTTTGATCCAGTGTGAACCAGTGTGAACCAGTGTGAACCAGTTTGATCAGTGCGATCCAGTGTGAACCAGTGTGATCCAGTGTGATCCAGTGTGAATAAGTGTGATCCAGTGTGAACCAGTGTGATCCAGTGTGATCCAGTGTGATCCAGTGTGATCCAGTGTGAACCAGTGTGATCCAGTGTGATCCAGTGTGATCCAGTGTAATCCAGTGTGAACCAGTGTGATCCAGTGTGAACCAGTGTGATCCAGTGTGAATATGTGTGATCCAGTGTGAACCAGTGTGAATCAGTGCGATCCAGTGTGAACCAGTGTGAACCAGTTTGATCCAGTGTGATCCAGTGTGAACCAGTGTGAACCAGTTTGATCAGTGCGATCCAGTGTGAACCAGTGTGATCCAGTGTGAACCAGTGTGATCCAGTGTAATCCAGTGTGAACCAGTGTGATCCAGTGTGAACCAGTGTGATCCAGTGTGAATATGTGTGATCCAGTGTGAACCAGTGTGAATCAGTGCGATCCAGTGTGAACCAGTGTGATCCAGTGTGATGCAGTGTGAATCAGTGTGAATATGTGTGATCCAGTGTGAACCAGTGTGAATCAGTGCGATCCAGTGTGAAACAGTATGTACCAGTGTGAACCAGTGTGATCCAGTGTGAACCAGTGTGATCCAGTGTAAACCAGTGTGATCCAGTGTGAACCAGTGTGATCCAGTGTGATCCAGTGTGTTGCAGTGTGAATCAGTGTGAATATGTGTGATCCAGTGTGAACCAGTGTGAATCAGTGCGATCCAGTGTGAAACAGTGTGATCCAGTGTGAACCAGTGTGAAACACAAGAGACCTGAGATCATATGAGACCCTCATGAGAATCAGCAGCTTCAGATTCAACCTCCAAAAATTGTGTTCAGCTTCGATTCTCTGTGTGAAAAACAATCTGATTTCTTAAAAGAGCTTTACAGCCTTTCATATTAATTTGCCTTTCATTGAACAGAAGAGCAGCCGGAGCATCAGCTGACCTCACCTTTGAACAATAACAATGAATTACCTTTAAAACCGGAGGAAATATTTCATTAGAGAAAAAATGAAATTGCAAAAAAATATTATGTTGGCTTGAGAAAGCACAGTGACTTCCTGTCTGACAGAAAATGTGTTTTTTTTTCCAGGAGAGCCGTCTTTACCCAGTCCAACTAAAGATTTACTGGAGAATCTCACCACTGAGGAGGAGAAACTGCCGGAAAACACTTTGGATAAACTCTCTAGTAAGTGACTCGTCAATACAGACGCTGATGGGTCATTGATCCACTTCTGTGTTTATTCACTGCTGTGATCAGCCTGTTCAATCGTTTATTTGATCAAAAATATAGTCAAAATCTGAAATATTTTTACAATATAAAATAGCTGTGAATATATAGTAAAGAGTAATTTATTCCTGTGATCAAAGCTGAATGTTCAGCATCATTACTCCAGTCTTCAGTGTCACATGATCCTTCAGAAATCACTCTAATATGAGGATCTGATGCTCAGGAAACATTTATGATTATTATCAGTGTTGAAAACTTTTTTTGTGTGTGGAAACTGATACATTTTATTTTTCAGGATTTTTTGATGAATAGAAAGTTAAAAAGAACAGCATTTATTTGAAATAGAAATCTTTTGGCTTTTAATGTTTTTGATTTTCACATTGTTTTTTAATATCTTTACTGTCACTTTTTTTGAATGCGTCCTTGATGAATAAAACATTTTTTTTTCTTTCTTTTTTTTTAACTGTGGTGTATGTTCACATACCATTTTTTGCATCGTACTCCAAGCAATACTTAAATCAGTTATGTGTTATATTACTTATAAAAATTATTTTAGATTTAAATTACAAAAGCACAAATAAATACAATATAACAAAGTGTATTAAAGTATGTATGGTTCATGTCCAAAAACGTCTTCTTTCCACTTTGTCTCCTGCAGACGAGCCGTGTCTGGGTGACAAGTCGATCTTCTGTCAGATGGAGGTTCTGGCTCGGTATTGCTCCATCCCGGGTTATCAGAAGCTGTGCTGTGAGTCCTGTAACAGGAAGATGGGTTTCTTCAGTACCGTTTCTCCAGATTTGCATCCTCCGTTCTCTTGGCTTCCGGATTTCACCTTCCCGCCTCTGCTTCAAACGAGTCCCGATCCGACACAGCAAACGTCTACCCTCGTCCACACCACTAAACCCAGCCCTAAAGCGGACTCCAGCACTTCTGTCCCGCTCCAGACCCGGTCGGAGTCCGTCACCTCTCATCTACCTCCAGCGCCGAGCGTTCCTGTCACACGACCCAGCGGACTCCAGAACCAGAACGCCACTTTAGACTCGACCCGGAGGAAAAGGAACTCGCCGGTCACATGATGGTCAATGAATCAGAAACTCAGTTATTGGTTACCTCAGAATGAACCGACATCAACCACAAATCCGCTGCTCTTCCCACTATCCTCTGCTTTACTTGTGGAAACGGAAGGAAACGATGAAAGGTGCTGTTATTTAAACCGTCAATGACTTCCAGATGAATCCGTGTTGTTTCGTGTCCTCAGAACTACTAGAACCCGGTCTTTAGTGTGTGTGTGTGTGTGTGTGTGTGTGTGTGGCTCCAGTACGCCATGTAGATCATAGCAGTGTTACTTTGAGTCTAGCTACGTACGTTTGCTTTGTAACTCTGACGTAGTTTTGTGATTGATTTATGAGCAGTATATTTATACAGCATTTATTAGTCATTGTTAATAAAAGTGCAATTGCTCATTGTTTGCTCACAGTGCATTCATTAGCTAATGTTAAGATTAATAAGTGCTGTGAAAGTATTGTTCGTCGTTAGTTCATGTTAACTAATGTTACCTGTTGTGTAATGTTTCATATGCTATTTTAAGTCTATAGTATATACTGAGCGTATGCTGTATGCTTACAACAGGGTTGTTATTGTTAACTAGAACTATTAAAACCCGTTTTGAGTAATTAAAAAAATCTGAAATAAAATTAAATATAAGATTACAATTTTTAACTTAAAACTGCTGTCTTGCTAACTACCTAAAACAAGTTTAAGTTGAAATACTGAAATCACTAAAACTGAAATAAAAATTAATTTGAGCTATATATAGAAAAAAGTAATAGAAATGACAAACGCACTTGACAAAAGTACTAAAATTGAAATTCTAATTCTTATAATCTTATACTATATTAGTATAATACTAAAACAACTCTAGCTATTATTCTAATCTGTGCATTTCATTTATACTTTAATATTCCATCACTTTTATGAAGCTGAACTACTGAAGTGTTACAAAGCAAGTGTATTCGTCGTTCTAGACGTCTCTGGTGCTCCTATCTGATGTTAACAAACTCACCTGTGAAACAACACCAACCACCTCGAATGCATGACCTGCCGCTCTTCATGTTTTTTTGAGCTAGCTCTGAAAGCGTTGTGATGTTTTCAGGTGGTTTTGTATATATTGTATATAGTTGCAGGTTTGAGGACGGATGCGAGAGCGTCCAGAGCTCATGACAACGTCTCTCTCATGTGGTTTCACCTAATTTCTGTATTGTATAGTACTTGTATATACGTGAATGAGAGCTTTAAGTGTTAATATTTATTAAATTTTTAAGTTGTAGGATGATGAAATACATGAAAATATACACATTGAGAAGAAAACTGGAGTTTTGATGTTGTCTATTGGTTATAGACTTTTTTAAAACGTGTCCCTGATTCACTGTGGTAAGTCTATTATAAGTGTATATATTTTAGACCTGTCAAGATTTTTGCGTGTGTGTGTGAGTCAAAACTTATCCGCATGCAGTTAGAGGGCGAGAAGTTACATAAATCTGTCTCGTTCTCTTTAAGTGAAAAAAATATATACACTGAAGAAATATCAGGTTTGCACTACATCATGCCTTGTGGTCGTGTCTAGGCGCAGGTCCTCCATCTGGTCTGGATACGGCCCGGATCCGGCTGACTACATCATGCGTTGTGGTCGTGTCCAGGCCCAGGTCCTCCATCTGATCTGCATACGGCCCGGATCCGGCTGACTACATCATGTGTTGTGGCCGTGTCTAGGCACAGGTCCTCCATCTGGTCTGGATACGGCCCGGATCCGGTTGACTACATCATGCGTTGTGGTCGTGTCCAGGCGCAGGTTCTCCATCTGGTCTGGATACGGCCCGGATCCGGCTGACTACATCATGCGTTGTGGTCGTGTCTAGGCGCAGGTCCTCCATCTGGTCTGCATACGCCCCGGATCCGGCTGACTACATCATGTGTTGTGGTCGTGTCTAGGCACAGGTCCTCCATCTGGTCTGGATACGGCCCGGATCCGGCTGACTACATCATGGGTTGTGGCCGTGTCCAGGCGCAGGTCCTCCATCTGATCTGCATACGGCCCGGATCCGGCCGACTACATCATGGGTTGTGGCCGTGTCCAGGCGCAGGTCCTCCATCTGATCTGCATACGGCCCGGATCCGGCTGACTACATCATGTGTTGAGGTCGTGTCTAGGCGCAGGTCCTCCATCTGGTCTGGATACGCCCCGGATCCGGCTGACTACATCATGCGTTGTGGTCGTGTCTAGGCGCAGGTCCTCCATCTGGTCTGGATACGGCCCGGATCCGGCTGACTACATCATGCGTTGTGGTCGTGTCTAGGCACAGGTCCTCCATCTGGTCTGGATACGGCCCGGATCCGGCTGACTACATCATGGGTTGTGGCCGTGTCCAGGCGCAGGTCCTCCATCTGATCTGCATACGGCCCGGATCCGGCTGACTACATCATGTGTTGAGGTCGTGTCTAGGCGCAGGTCCTCCATCTGGTCTGGATACGCCCCGGATCCGGCTGACTACATCATGCGTTGTGGTCATGTCTAAGTGCAGGTCCTCCATCTGGTCTGCATACGGCCCGGATCCGGCTGACTACATCATGTGTTGTGGTCGTGTCTAGGCGCAGGTCCTCCATCTGGTCTGCATACGGCCCGGATCCGGCCGACTACATCATGCGTTGTGGTCGTGTCTAGGCACAGGTCCTCCATCTGGTCTGGATACGGCCCGGATCCGGCTGACTACATCATGTGTTGTGGTCGTGTCTAGGCGCAGGTCCTCCATCTGGTCTGGATATGGCCCGGATCCGGCTGACTACATCATGCGTTGTGGTCGTGTCTAGGCACAGGTCCTCCATCTGGTCTGGATACGGCCTGGATCCAGCTGATTACAGTAAACCTCGGAATAAGCAGAAAGACTAACATTAGCGTAGATGCCATTCTTCTTATGATGTAACGGGTACGACCTAATTTATGCAGCCTAATAATCATTTAACTGATTTTAATAATAGGAATGTATCATTTTCTATGTGTAGGCTATGACAAGTTAAAGAGATGTGTTTTTTAGTCTAGATTTAAACTGACAGAGTGTGTCTGCTTCCCAGACAATGTTAGGAAGACTGTTCCAGAGTTTTGGTGCAACTTTAACATAGTAGGATGCCCTGTTACTTTATCCGCTACAGTAAAAGACCTGGGTGTTACATTAGACTGCAACCTGTCTTTTGAAAAGCACATTTCATATGTTACAAAAAACGCCTTTTTCCACCTTAGAAACATTGCTAAGCTACGTAATATGCTATCAGTCTCTGATCCAGAAAAGTTAGTTCATGCACTCATGACCTCGAGACTAGATTACTGTAATGCTTTATTAGCTGGTTGTCCTGCATCTTCAATAAACAAGCTACAGTTAGTCCAAAATGCAGCCGCTAGAGTTCTTACTAGATCAAGAAAATATGATCATATAACACCGATTTTATCATCACTTCATTGGTTACCTATAAAGTTCCGTATTAATTACAAGGTATTGCTTTTGACTTATAAAGCTCTAAATGGTTTAGCTCCAGTCTATTTAACGGATCTTCTATCGCCCTACAATCCATCGCGCTCTTTAAGATCACTAAATTCGAGGCTTCTGGTCATTCCTAGGATATCCAGATCCACCAAAGGAGGCAGAGCCTTTTCACATTTAGCTCCGAAGCTCTGGAATAGCCTTCCTGATATTGTTCGTTGCTCAGACTCGCTCTCACAGTTTAAAACTAGACTGAAGACGCATATATTTAGCGAGGCATTCATATAAATTTTTTATCTTACAGTTACTGTAAATTCGGCCTCTAGTTCATAAACGCCAGAGGAGAACTGGCCCCCGACTGAGCCTGGGTTCTCCCAAGGTTTTTTTTTTCAGTAATAAACAAACATTGTTAAGTTGTTTTGATTGATACTGTGAAGCAGCTTTGATACAATCTGTATTGTGAAAAGCGCTATATAAATATATTTGACTTGACTTGACTAAATAGGAAAAGGATCTACCGCCTGTAGTCATTTAGATTTTTCTAGGTATTATCAACTGGCCAGAGTTTTGAGATCGCAAGAGACGTGAAGGACTATAATGCGTTAAGAGCTCGCTCAAGTACTGCGGAGCTAAACCTTTTAGTGCTTTGTAAGTAATCAGCAATATTTAAAAATGTATACAATGTTTAATAGGGAGCCAATGCAGTGTTGACAGAACCGGGCTAATATGGTCATACTTTCTGGTTGTAGTAAGAACTCGAGCTGCTGCGTTTTGGACCTGCTGTAGTTTGTTTATTAAGCGTGCAGGGCAACCACCCAGTAGAGCATTACAATAATCTAGCCTTGAGGCCATGAACTGAAAGCATATGTCGTAATTTAGATATGTTGTATGACTAAAGTAAAACATTTGCATAAAACATTTTAAAATGTTTATTAACAGAGAATTTGTCAGATTTGTATGTATTATTCAAACAAATATTCATGAACTCATGATGTGCAAAATAGAGTATACCAGCAAATTCATGTTTAATGCAACAGCTGATCTGAACCCGTTTTGATTGATTATGATAGCTTGAGGGGAGAAATTAAAAAGTCAGAATGAATATGGATGCGAGGAAACAAATCAATCTTCACCCATCCCTTGCAGACACTGAAATTGTTGCATAGCTGTGCGCGAGTGTAATAGATTTTTTTTGCATTGATTTAAAACATTTTAAGCGCATCTGTAATGTCAGTCAGCAGAGCTCAGAGACCAGCTCAAGAATTTAGTTAATAATTTATACCTATAACACACATTCATTATTGACAAAAATGTTTATGATAACTATTTAATAATAATAACTTTTTCTGTTTAGCCGCTGCGAACATGCAGTTTGATTTTGTTTTGTATAACTTTCATGTGATTTGAGTAAGTCATTTATTTGAGAATGCGAATAAAAAAAAAATATTTTTAAATGTTAAATAAATAGTGCACTTAAAAAGGCTGCATATTTGACAGATGTGATCACAAGCACAAAGATTGTTTTTTCCGTTTGTGTGATTGGAGGGAAAATGATGACAAATCTTCTGCACGAGCTATTGCTTTTAGTTTCTCAAAAAAATAAAGTGCTGAAATAGTTTGATAAGTTCAGACATCATTATATTGTGGATTTGAGGCATGTCTAAGGTCTTTTCAGTGTATTGAATGGAGTCATTGTCCTCTTCTGATGCTCTCTGAGTCATTCTCCTGCTGTCTAAAAGCTATTCTGCTGATTTTCAGAGACTATTAGAGATAAATGTTCACTCCTGAGATTCTCTCTTTATGAAACCCCACTCTCTTCCAACATGTCATTAGTCCCTTTGAGGTGTCGAATTCACAAACTGCCGTAAGATTATCATCATCATGCTAATGTCACAGATGTGTGAGTGCTGACTGATAATAACAAGTCGTCTGGAAGGTGAAGGTTACAGGAATAGTTCACCCAAAACGATTCGGTCACTATTCACCCTCAATCCCATAAAACAGCCCCTGTTTCCTCCACTAGGATTTTGTGAAGCATGACAACAGACACAATGGTAGTGTGGTGCTGTGAAAAATATTTTTATTGCCATTTCATATGGTCAAATCAATTTCACAAGTAGCCGATTTTCAACTTCGATAACTTCCACATGAGTTTCGTGCTGTTTGTCTGCTGTAGAACTCAAACTCTCCGCGCCTGATCTGAGGTGTATGTTGCATGTCTGTCTTCCTATATCGTTGTCTGCCGTCAGTGTTGAAGCCTGACATCGTCTCATCTCCTGTTTTCTGGGGTTTGTGCGGTCAGGTGCAGACGCAGGTGTTTAGTGAAGTCCGCTTGTGCTCGAGGAAGAGCCTTGTTCACTAGTGACTGTGGCAGCCAACCCTGAAAATACAAGGACACATTCAACACATCTGATACACTTCAACACAATACTAAAGACTGTTGGCAATAAAATTCGACGTGCGCAAAGGTGGAACAGAAGATGCATTATTTATGACTTTAATGCTGCTCAAATCTGTGTAAAGAATCTGTGTTATGTCTACAAAAGTACAAGTTATAATTGCGGTGTAAATGCATTTATGCCAGCAGTTGAACAGTCTTTTTAAAGACACCTAAATGCCATTCAGAAGCGCTTCTGTGCCACTTTGCAGTGTAAATTTGCCACAATTGTATGTAAATACAAATAGCCTATAATGGCTGCAATATTAGGAAAAAAATCATTATTGTCGATTTTGTAATGATTATTAATGTTGAATAAAATACATAAAAACATGTTTTTGTGTCTGGGGGAAACGGCATGTCACACAGACCAAACAAGCTAAGAATCGTTTATAAATTATGGCTATTTTAGTAGCATGAAAAACAAAATGGTTATTCAAGCTTCTAAAAAAATAATTCACAGAAAGTGAGCAAAGAAAGTTATAATTAGTGCAAAATGAATCTCTTACATCGTATCTGCGCTTTCTCATTGATGAGAGAACTTGAGACAGTTCAGATTTAAAGGTTTTCAGCGGTGAGTAAATCTAAATGCCTCTGATTGGCCACTTTATTCATAAGCTCAACAGAAACGTATGTGATTGGTTAATGCTTAATGCTGGGGGGAAAAAAAACATGTAAAAAGAAATCTGATGCAAGTTGACAGATCTAAATGCAATGCCGAAACAGATTTAGTATGTGCAGGGGCATGTTTTGCACCCTTATCTGATCTTTTAGTTTATTTTGGTGGCGTTTTTTGCCCCAAGCCCCCGTTAATTTCCAACCCTGTAATTCACACACGTTTTGTACCTTGACATCCATGTTGAGCAGCCAGATGAAGTGAGTCCGGTCTGGATGATCCTGAAGCGGCTGGAGGATGATGCAGGTGGGTCCGTCTTCAGCCCTAAACAACACACACTCACAGAATGACTGAGAGAAAACACTTTCAGATTGTGTCCTGTTATAGTGTACTCTCATTAACCCAAACCCGTATTAAACAAGCTAACATCATCTACAGTCACATAAGGGCTTTGTGTGACAAACAGACCCAAATCTGTCTATGAAAGCAAAACCATTGCTTTTTCATGCATTGGTCAATTTCACTTTAATGACGCCTTTTTTGGACAGAAAATATCCAAAATGCGCGTTTAAGTGTTTATTTTATGTTATTACACTATCTGTCTGAATCTGCACTTCAGCAGCTTTAAATAAAACAAACTTTACAGTTTTATTCCTATTTATATTCTGAAGGTTTTTACCGAGGGTTTGTTCATACATCATTTAGCTGATATTATACATTAACATTTGAAGCGGATCAAAAAAGTTCATCAGAGTTGTCCTAAGACAAGAACAGGTATTGTTAAAAATTCATGTATAACTTTGATGAAAGGTTTTAATCCACTTCAAATGTAGACTACAGTATATCATATTTTATTTATTTTTTTCAAACATTTTTTGGACTCTTGACTGTATTTTATGATTAAAGAGATTTAAATCTTAAACTCTAATATATCAACAAAATGAAAAACAGCTTTTCCCAATGTTCAAATGAGTGTTTTGGAAATGTATGCAAATGTGAGCAAATATGCAATAATGCCTCATTTGCATACTCAAACATAACATTTCTGAAAACTTGTAAAATAAACAATTGTCTTAATGTACTGTGATAAATCAAATGGGAAAATTCGGTTTATTGGTTTATTAGTCTACACCTGTGGTGTCTCGCCTTCAAAAAAATCTCGAATTAATCATGACGTTGAAATCGTTTTGCAGGGAAACAGAAGCTCAGACATTTCGTCTAAAATGTGATTTGCATTTTACAGAAGACGTCACGTGTTATTGGAACGACGCAGACAGCAACAAAGTGTCGGCTCATATCCGGCACACATCCGGAATGTGTGCAATCCTCGTGTACCAGATGTGGGCCGGATCTGGGCCGACACTGTTGCTGTCTGGGGAGGGGGAGTAAATGAACTACTTTAAATTTATAATCACTTTTTGGCAAAGGCATAATTGGATTAACCCTTTCCGATCTGCGCTGCATTTACCTGACAAACCCCGGCTGAGGCGGCAGGGACTCAAACTGCGTCGCGGCTCCACCCAAATAAACACGTGACTCGCTCTTCGACGAATGTCTGACGCTCAGGAAGTCCCGCTGGCCAATCAGGTTTCCCGCTGTTTCTGCCGACACCTCGTGTGTGACCATGGTGTTCCTCCCCACATGCTTCAGAACCTGCGAAGTACATGTGCTTGTTTAAGGGTGCGTTTAATCACCCAAGTTCGTATTTACAAGTTGCAAAGTCTTATTTACGAGTTGAATGCACATGAACGCCACCACTATGTCGTAAATACGAGTGGGAAACCCCGATCTTTACGAGTTGTGATCGTGTTAGTGAGAAACATGGTTGAATACCATTTAAAGGTATTTAGTAATATTGCTAGACTTTTCTATTCACAGCGCAGTAAGCCAACTGACTGCACAGAATATGAAGGCATTATACTATAACAACACAATAACGTTTTGCAACGTGGCTTCATAAATTAATTCAAAACACAAAAGAGCAAAGTACACCTGATGCACATTTCTTCGTTCTTCATTTTATAGAACTAGAGTTTAAGAACCTTGCTGTATTTTTGTGTAATTATTTAAGAGAAAGTAAACACGACTGGACTTGAACGCCACTTTAGTCACTTTAGCCGGAGCAAGATGTAGATATGGCTTTTACTACAATATGCTTCTAGAAAATGATTAATATTTCGTCGCCCATATTTTCCCACATGTTCCTGGATCAACATCTTTGTTGATCCTGGATCAACTTTCCAATCAACCAATCAGATTTGAGGGACAAGTTTACAGTTTATGTCAAGTTTAGGCTTAGAACCAGGGTGAAATACTTAAACATCAGTGTTATTCACCGATCATTACCCTCTGATTTTAGGGAAAGGTTATGGGTAGGGTTAGGGTTAGGGGAAGGGATTGGGTAAGGACTACATTTTGGGACAGGAATGTTGATCCAGGAACATGTCTTACTTGGCAAAATCACGGTGACCTTTTCTCACTGACATGCCGCAAATTTAAAGAAAGTTCTGAGTTTCCCACACTTGGCACGGTAGTAACCCTGCTGTCAAGTGCATGTGTGAAAGCGTTCATTGTTACGACTGTTTGCTCACTGAAGAAGTCTTACTCGGATGCGTCTGATGTTGGGGTTCCACTCATGCATCTCCTCCACTCTGACGAACAAGATGTCGTGAAGTTCCTCTGGAGACGCGTCCAGCTCGGCCTCCAGTCGGAAAACCTTCCTGTTTCCCATGAGCACTTTGCTATAGATCACGTCTCCGTTCTTCTACAGGGCAAAGACATTCATCAGTCACCGTGAGAACATGTTCTGGCTGACTGCACACCAGGAAAATGCTTCAATTCAAAGACAATCACCTCAGCCATCTCAGGCTTCCACCCATCCTTGGACTCGACGATCTCGAGAGCTTCATTCAGGGCTTCTTCTCCTCGTCTCAGATAAAACACGTCCTCAGGCGTCCTGTGCTCTGCTGGGTCTGTCTCTGATCACAGTCATGGAGAAAAGGAAGAGTACATGTTTCAGATTCTGTGATCAGATGCAAGGAAATGATGGATTTTCTTGAAGATGAAACACTCTAAAAATGTAGTTCTTATTCTTTCAGCAAATTGTTTTCTTTTCTTGTTTGCAGCATAAATAAATTACAGGTGAAACTCGGAGAATGTGAATATCGTGCAAAAGTTCATTTATTTCAGTAATTCAACTTAAAAGGTGAAACTAATATATTATATAGACTCATTACATGCAAAGTGAGATATTTCAAGCCTTTATTTGTTATAATTGTGATGATTATGGTTTACAGCTTATGAAAACCCCAAATTCAAAATTAGAATATTGTGAAAAGGTTTTCATATCTGTCAGCCATAATCATCAAAATTATAACAAATAAAGGCTTGAAATATCTCACTTTGCATGTAATGAATCTATATAATATTTTGGTTTCACCTTTTAAGTTGAATTACTGAAATAAATGAACTTTTGCACGATATTCAAATTTTTCAAGTTTCACCTGTAGATTTATGTAAAAACTACAGTTGAAATGTTTGGTATGAGTATGATTTTTGTTTTGAAAGTAACATACTTTCATTTAGCAAGGATTCATTAAATTGATCAAAAGTGACAGGAAAGACATTTATAATGTTACAAAAGATAAAAAAAAAATGCTGTTTATATACTTTCTATTCATCAAAGAATCCTGAAGAAACTGATTGTGTCACAGTTTCCATAAAAATATTGTTCAAAACTGTCAATTAATAATATTACAGAACGATTTCTATTTCAAATAAGTGCTATTCTTTAGATTTTTTTAGTTATCAAAGAATCCTAAATTTTAAAGAAAAATTAAGCACAACTGATTTCAACACTGATAATAATCATAAATGTTTCTTGAGCATCAGATCCTCATATTAGAGTGATTTCTGAAGGATCATGTGACACTGAAGACTGGAGTAATGATGCTGAACACTCAGCTTTGATCACAGGAATAAATTACAGCTTACATTAAAACAGCTATTATAAACTGTAAAAAAAAAAAAATCACAATTTTACTGTATTTCTGATTAAATAGAAATGCAGCTTTGGTGCAGCAGAGGAGACGTCTTTTAAAACCTTTAACCAGTATTGTGTTTTGAGAATCATCTTTGTTCTCATCTGTAGACATTGCTAGAATACTGTCAGGTGAATATGCACAGACTCACTCGTCTCCTCCTCCTCCTGGTGTCGAGTCCACCTCGGGCTCCATGCGGGACGGCTCTGCAAGTGCAGCGAGATCTCCTGGCCGAACGCTGCGAGAGCGGCACGCTGCAGACCTGAGGACACAAACACACTCAATGCATTTACATCCATGCATTTGGCAAACGCTTTTATCCAAAGCGATTTAAGATACAAATTTACATTCTTATCAGTAATTGCTTTCCCTGGGAATTGAACCCATGACCTTGGCATTGCAAGCGCCTGCGCTCTACTGTTTGAGCTACAGGAAAGGGTTTCACTTTATTTAACACTCATAACACAACACGTATTCATTACTTCACTGAGCTCATTGTTTCTGCATTAAATTATTACATTGTTTAAATTAAAAAAAAAAATTCGCTAACTGTGACTTGTATATGTACATTTCTGAAATGCATAACTTAGACAGGTTCCACTGATAACAGATCACTCTAAATTGTAACGTGGACTCATGCATTTTCTGTAAAGCTGCTTTGAAATGATGTGTTTTGTGAAAAGCGCTATACAAATACATGTGAATTGAATATTATGATGGTCCCTTTAACACATTCTGTTGACTATAAGTAACGCTGCACCTTCATATCTCTCATTAGAGTATTAGTAGAGTATTAGTAGAGTGGTAGGGTTAGAATAAGTTGACATGTTGCAAAGTTACTTAGTCAGTGCAATGTCAGTTGAGGAGCATCACAATAAAGAGTTAGCAGATATTAACCAGACTGTCTACTAATACTCTAATGACAGTTAGTTGACATGTAGTTGCAAAGTTACTTATAGTTAGAATAATGTTCAAAAAGGACCATCAAAATAAAGTGTGAAAGTGTTACTAAACAATAAAACCCAGTACAGAGAAGCTCATGCACATGTAGAGGTGGAGTACCTGCCATGCTTCGTACATGTGGATAAGAGATCCCACAGCAGAGCTTCAGGACGGCCCGCTGCATGTTCACTCGCTCCCGCCGGGATGGCGGAGAGGAGGAGGACGACACACAGCTTTATAGAGCCAGTGAAGGACACAGCACAAGATAACGGCTGCAGCTACAAGATACTGCCGGGGGCGGTTCAAGGCCATTCGAGAGGAAGAAGATCCAGGTTTCTCTGGTAGAGCTGGATCCTCCTATAGCTGAGAGGAACAGATCAGTCAGAAATCACAATTCTGTCACGGTCGTGTCTTTACAAGTCTTGTGAAGTTAATAGCTATGTGTTAATGTTCAGATAGAAATTGAAATTAGTTAGACAGTTAGCTGGTTGGTAACACTTTACAATAAGCTCTCTTTTATTACCATTAATTGGTTGTTTGTTTGGTAACACTTTACAATATTTTAGTTGGTTGGTTTGTTGGTTAGCTGTTTGGTAACACTTTACAATAGGTTAGTTAGTTGTTTGGTTGGTTGTTTGGTAATACTTAACAATATTTGTGTCATTTAGTTTGTTAGTTGGTTGGTGGGTTGGTTGGTTGGTTGTTTGGTAATACTTAACAATATTTGTGTTAGTTAGTTAATTAGGCGGTTGGTTGGTTGGTTAGTTAGCTGTTTTGGTAACACTTTACAAGAAGTTAGTTGGTTAGTTGTTTGGTAATACTTAACAATATTTGTGTCATTTAGTTTGTTAGTTAGTTGGTTGGTTGGTTAGTTGGTTAGCTGTTTTGGTAACACTTTACAATAAGTTAGTTAGTTGGTTAGTTGTTTGGTAATACTTAACAATATTTGTGTAATTTAGTTTGTTAGTTAGTTGGTTGGTTGGTTGGTTGGTTAGTTGGTTAGCTGTTTTGGTAACATTTTACAATACGTTTGTTAGTTGGTTAGTTGTTTGGTAATACTTAACATTAACTATATTTGTGTAAGTTAGTTGGTTGGTTGGTTGGTTAGTTGGTTAGCTGTTTTGGTAACACTTTACAATAAGTTAGTTGGTTGGTTTTTTGGTAATACTTAACAATATTTGTGTTAGTTAGTTAGTTGGTTGGTTGGTTGGTTAGTTGGTTATGTTTTGGTAACACTTTACAATAAGTTAGTTGATAGTTGTTTGGTAATACTTAACAATATTTGTGTTAGTTAGTAAGTTGGTTGGTTGGTTGGTTAGTTGGTTAGCTGTTTTGGTAACACTTTACAATAAGTTAGTTAGTTGGTTAGTTGTTTGGTAATACTTAACAATATTCGTGTTAGTTAGTTAGTTAGTAACCATTTTACAAGATTTTAGTTAGTTAGTTACTAACCCTTTTACAATATTTTAGTTAGTTAGTAAGTTAGTTAGTTACCATGAACTAACAACGATCAATACTTCTACAGCATTTATTAATCATAATGTATAGTTTCAGCATTTACTATCGAAAAAAAAAAAGAAAAGTTGAGCCACAGTCATGTCTTTCCAAGTTTTTCTAAAGTCAGTTAATTGTTAACTGAAGTCAGAAATTGTGTTTTAGTACAATGTCAGTGATTTAGTAGTTTGGTAACCCTTTACAATAAAGGGTTTGTACCATTTGTTACCATAAATTAGACATTACTTAACATTAACTAACATTGATCAATTCTTCTACAGGATTTATTAATCTTAGTTAATGCATAGTTTCAGCATTTACTAATACATTTTTAAGAGCAAAATCACAATTCTGTCTTTCCAAGTCTTTTTGAAGTCAGTTAATTGTATTTCGTTAGTTAGTTAAAAACAGTCAGTCGTTTGGAAACACTTTACAATAAGGTTTAATTTCTTACCATGAGTTATTGACATTAGTTAACACAATCTAACAATAAGCAATACTTCTAAAGCATTTATTAATCTTGGTTAATGTTAATTTCATCATTTACTAATACCTTTTTTAAATCAAAAGTTGTAAACATCAGTTAATGCGCTGTGAACTAAAATGAACAAACCGCTGTTTTAATCAGTATTAACGAAGGTTAATAAATGTTAAACACATATTGCTCATTGCAAGTTCATGTTAGTTAGTGCATTAAATAATGACAACAAATGAGACCTTGTTGTAAGTGTTAGCATTTGTTTTCATATTCTCTCCTAAACACCATCAGAAGATTATTTATACATATTTACAGATCTTTTCTCTCCAAGGTGTTTAAAGCTTTAATATTCCACCATATCTATAGCAGTGAGAGATCAGCAGAACGACCCTAACACTGACCTTGACCTCTGTTAAACCCTGAGAGAAACCTTCACCCCGAATAACATCCACACCTCTGCATGCCAGCCAGCAGAAACACACTCCGCTCAACATCACACAACATCACACATTCACTCGTGTGAAACATGCAGGATTCCTTTCATCTGTTTGCATTGAGAAAAGCACCAGATGCACCCGAAACTCTGCAATTCCAGTGTTTACCTCATCCTCAAATTAAAGTTTTTTCTCATTCATGACTGAAATGATCAGTTAGGCAGAATTAATTCAGTCTAGAAAAAACCATTGTGCAAATGAGGTCTATTACAGCAGAGAAATTACTTCATCTTTTTTTTTTTAACGACTACATATTTTAATTGATATTTTCCGGAAGCCATTCAGTCTGTCCTGAGGCTCTCAGGAGAAAACTCCAGCTCAGAGGATAATAATAGTGTTTTTTGACTTAATATTCCAGAAACATTATGGATTTGACTGCACTGACACTATCGGATGAGAAGAAAACTTAAACTGAATTGCGCTGAATCGTCGTCTTCTCTAGAGCTGCTCCAGCTGAATCGAATTAGTTTCATAATTGAAGTTTGCAACATCGACACTATGTTGTTGAACCAAATTGAATCAGCATTGAACTGACTTGAGCTGAAGAATGTCACTTAAGCTGCTTTACTGCATGCTGAAATTGAATAATTGTTATTTTCCTGTTTATTACAGTAAGTTTTGAAACTCTCTGTATTGTATGAAGCACTGTAGAAATAAATGACCTGAATAAATCTGATCTGACCTGTTATGCATCACATTAGTTTATGTTAAAACTGTATAATCCAAATAGAATCAAATTGTATTCACTATGCAGACACTTGTCATCTTCATTAAGCCCTAAATATTAAGTAAAGTAAGAGAAAATAAAATCATGTCATGAAATTATGATAATGCACATGATGATCATGAAGTCTGTAAACGCTTTTGAAAGAATTTATCAAATGAAAGCTGCATTTTACGTCAAATTACTGCCTAAATGTCATGTTATTTATGAAGAACATTTTCAAGAGAACTCTGAACTCTGAACGCATCCCATTGCCTTTTAAACTTTTCACAACACTTCTGATTTTATAATGTGCTTTTATTCTTCTGAGCTTCTCAGCAAGAGTTTCTGGATCTTTCTACTGCATATCTGCAAGGTTTCGTGGTTTAATGAGTGTGACGTCATTAAGAGCTCGAACTGATTATCTGAGATGTGCCCGTTCCACCTGCTAATGCATGGCAAGATAAACTGCTTTCTCTCACACTCTCTCTGAAGCAAAACACATCAAAGTGCTGCATTCGAGTCTCTGTATTTGTCCTCACTGACCTCAGACCAGTGGCTGTCCTGTTTAGACCAGTGAAATCACTCAAAAACTCAGGAAGCCTCAAAGGAAACAAGGTCTTTTGTGGTCCAGGTCTTCTTGATGACAAAAGAGCATCATCATCATCATCATCTTCATCATCCGTGACGGTTTAAATCCCAGCTGATACATGAAGTCATGAGAACAGCACAAAGGTCACAGGTCAATCACCTACACACTAATGAGGGTGTGTTTACAATCCAGCAACTATAATGCATCACTGTTGAACTTCTCAAGTCTGCAGTGAGGGCTAATTACAATGATGAATAATTACAGTTTATAGTTTGCAAATGAGAAGTGCATGATTTCGAAACCATAGAAACAATAAGTTGGCGTAAACGTCGTCAGAAACATAAAAGTGCACTAATTTACACTAATCTGACACACTGAATAAAGTCAGGTTGAAGATTCTCAGAGGTTTTTAACAGAGGAGATTTTGGATGTCTCTTTTTATCACTCCATCTGTCCACAGACAATCATTTTTATGTTTTTAGGAATATAATGTCATCAGAAAAATGGCAAACCACTGTGTATAATCTTTCAGAATATAGATAGAGTAGGAATAAAACTGTAAAGTTTGTTGTATGTAAAGTGGCGGTTTCTGACACTTTTAGAGATGCAGTATGTAACCCACTGTAACTGAAATCTCCTGATGCAAATAGATCAAATGCAATAAACACTTAAAAGTGTCTGTTGGATGTTTTCTTTCCACTAGTCTGAAAGAAGACCAGTGCATTAAAACAAACAAAACAACAGTGATTTTGTCTGCAGTGTTTCATTACGATTTCTGTAAGAAAATATTCATAACCACTTTCAACTACTTAGGCTACATTATCCCACAAGTTCCCAAAGATGTGTAAATCCCGAGAAATTACCATTTTAAATAATGTCTCGTCCCTTGTCATTGTCGCCTATAAATTACGCAGAGCCATAGAGAGAATGTACATTTCCAGAAGAAAATGTGAAGTGGTGCTTACAGTGGCAAAACTCACCGCTAGGCTAGGGTGTGGTACATGATTGTATACGAGCCAATAAACACGTCTGTATGATGTTCTGGTGCTGAGATATGGCTTATTCACGTTGTTCGGGTGGTTGCTAGGGTGTTGCTAGGGTGTTCTGGGTGGTTGCTAAGGTATTCTGGGTGGTTTCTAGGGCATTGCTATGAAGATGCTAGGGTGTTCTGGGTGGTTGCTATGGCGTTGCTAGGCGGTTGCTAGGGTGTTCTGGGTGGTTGCTATGGTGTTGCTAGGCAGTTGCTAGGGTGTTCTGGGTGGTTGCTAGGCGGTTGCTAGTGTGTTCTGGTTGGTGGCTATGGTGTTGCTAGGCGGTTGCTAGGGTATTTCGGGTGGTTTCTAGGGTGTTTTTCTGAGCGGTTGCTAAGGCATTTTTGGTGGTTGCTATGGTGTTACTAGGTGGTTGGTGGTTGTCACAGATGGTTACTATGGAGTTTTTACGTAGTTCTTAAAATGTTTAGTAACGAGGGCCTCTAGTCTCTCTATGGCTCTGAAATGCAGTAGCACCTCAATGCAGTACATGAGATCCACGGGGAGGAGTCGGATCAAGATCCAAGGGGTGGAGATGGGTAGGATTAGGGTTGGGTTTAGGGATTAGGGGTTTGTTTAGGGATCAGGGGGCGGAGTTGGCTAGGTTTAGGTGTATGTAAGGTGGGAGGAGTTGGATCTGGATCCGACTCCTCCCCGTGGATTTCATGTTCCGCAGTGAGAACCATCTCCTGAAATGACGTGATATCCGTGATATCCTCGGTGTCCGCTTGTAGAAACCAGAGTATAGATGCCTCATTAGCGGCCGTTTTAATCTATGGTTTCAATGGACCGCTATACGTAAGTCACCAATGTGATCTATGTATATCTATGATACAGTATATCGCACGCACGGTTGTGTCATTCGGTCATCATGGTTTTATTGATTGGCGAGCAAAACCGTAAACATAGATCAACTGAGGCAAGCAGTGTGTTTGCCGTCACAAAGCTTTGGGTGTCTACAATGTTTATTTCCACTAGATGACGTGTATGTGACACCCCAAAGTATGTGCACATTTTGTGTAAAGTTGTTATACATTAAGCAAGTTTATTGTTACTTATGTGAATTTTAAGGAATGTGGGACTTGAAAGTAAATCATTGCAGGTAATGTGAGAATATGGTCTGTTGTTGTGGAAAAAAATGGGGCTTTTATTATGAAAACGGAAAGGAGGACTCTCACATAGGAGCTGTGTGCGCGCGCGCCCTCACATCTGCTGAGGATTTGGTGCGACGTGACACGGTGGCTCCTGTCTCATCAATTTTTCCTGTTATTTTGCAGGTATTATTGTTACAACAACGTGATAATATGCACACGGGATCTGTAATGCAAATGTATTATGTTCATGCCGCAGATATTTTGAGTGATGACGTTCGGGGTTGTGAATATATGCAGACTGTCCGCCATTTCATGAACGCTGGACGTTAACACGAGGTGATTGTGAGATGCGTTTAATTTAATCGAATGAACTCCAGTTACAAGGTTATAATGTTCCTTATAAGTTCACTTTAAAAATTGCGTTTTGTTTATTAAGTTTTGTATACATATAAAGATCGGATGCACTTTCTCAGTCAAATGTTTCAGACATACATTCAGCTGATGTAACACTGTGTTAATTCCTGCCGGTGCAGAAAGAAATATTAATGTTAAATATGTATGGTACATATGTTTATCAGGATCTTTGTCCTTAAATGTTCAGTCATTTGTAATTATGCTATATGCATAAAATATTCTTTTGATTCATTTGAGTAGATGTACAAGAGTCTTGTGGGAAGCTAAAATGGTAACTTATTAGTTTTGTGAGAGAAGAGTGAAAATGTGAGATTTGAGTTTCTGTTGAATAATATGGAAAAAAAGAGAAAACTGAACACTTGTATAAACAGAATAAGAGAAACAAGAAACATACTTTAATGCTTTAATTTATATACTCAACTGTGTAATATAAATAGTTGAACAATAAATGTGATTTATATACTCAACTGTGTAATATAAATAGTTGAACAATAAATGTGATTTATATACTCAACTGGTGTATATTTGAGCAATAATTATTCTTTCTAAGAGTTTTTTGGGTATATTTTATTTTGTTCCCATCGTGTCGACGGAACAATGAGTCAGAACTGCGGTCGGAGTTTTACAATTCTGTTGATCATATAAAACGATGGAATCATCGCAAAGTTTAAAGTATTTCTTTTTATGATCATAAGTCATGCAATCAAGAAGCTTCAATATGTAACCCCCTCTCTCCGCTCACAAGCAGGCAAAAGTGGTATGTATTTTCTGTTTATGTACGAGTTTAAAGTCATGTGTGTTTTTTCATGTAACTGACTGTATGTGTTTTTGTTGTATATTCATCCTTTTAGTTCTACGGTGTTGATGTTGATGTCAGTCTGAGTCCAGAGAGCATTAAACATCAGTTAAGAACCTCAGCCTTCGTGTTGTGACTAAGAGCGGTACAAGCAGGCTTTGGGAAAAATAGAGAAATAAAATAAGGATCAATACCGGCGTGGTGTTTTCGAGATGGAGCTTCTTTAAACTGGGACTTGACAGAGACTCTGCTCTCGCGTGTGTTTTAATAGACAGGTAAGCAAATATTGTACACATAGTTATAATGCACTTTGTTTGTACTTCAGTAACGCTTTTTATCAATTCTGTTGACTATGGCAGTGAAATAATTAAATACAGTATGTTGCACAAAAATATTTAGCCATAACTTGCAAATACTGTGGTTTCATTCAAATAGACTTTTAGCACGATTGTTTTAAACGTATTTGCATTACCCATCATTTGACAAATAGTCACATATTAGTAACAGGCTAATATAGCATTACATTTCATGCTCCTGGCTGCTAATTCACAACATAACAAAGTTTGATCAAACCTACAGGTAATGAAAACTAATGTATTTCCTCATCTGTGAACATGATTCGTGAATTATAATTATACCATACATCTCTGCATGGTGAAAACGATAATCTCCCATCGTTCCACTCTCCTTCAACTCAACCGGCTACTTTTAATTATATATTTATCTACTTTTTATCTCAGAATGCATGGTCAACTAATGCAGTTTCATAAGTGCAAAATGCACCACCTGAGAAACGGTTAGCCTAATTGGTCGACCCTTCACAATATTTGACCTCTTCAAGCTCTTGCTTAAATGAGCAGCACAAAGACTGAAGTTAGTTTCTATCCAGGAATTGAATAAAGGGCTCATACATTTATTATTACTCATACACTGAATTATTACTTTTGTCACTTTTTCCACATTTTAACTTTTGTGTGTGTTTGCAATTTGCACCCTCTCTCTAACCCTTACAATTAAACTGGCTATATTTACTAATGCATGAACTGAGGGTTAAACGTAGGTTTTTATGCGCCATCCTTTAATAACAGTGTGAATAATTTGTGAAGTTGCATCACATACAGTATGATGACAGATTCATAAATCAATCAGCACTGAAATGCATCCCTCAAACTGTTTCTGTTCAGCAATATTGCATCTGTTATTATTATTTTGAGTTTTCAATCACCCAATAGATGTCGATGGCATGTAAACGCATCGTTTAGGCTCATTTTTAAGTAGGCTAGTTCTGACAGTTAGAGCATGTTTTCCTTGTTTTTTGTTCTCCAATGATCAACCAGGATCAGATTCCCTTGGTTCTATTAATCACTTTTGCACAAAAACGATGACGAAGAAGCTGCTTCTGTAGAGTGGATGCAGGTCGTGGAGGTCACACGTGAAGTGACCTCTAATGTCAATACACCCTAAAGGTCACATGTCACTCGGAGACCAGCTGTGTGTCGCATGCTGAAGACACTGTAGTGTGTATCTGTGTTATCAGCGAGCAGGTGTCCTTGAGTGAGGAGGAATGACGCTGAGACTGAACTTCACCTGCTGACCACACGCTCAAACACTGGCTGCGCTCCAAACACACACTCCACAGCCTGCACTGCAGCCAACACACACACACACGTCCCCATTAACCTTATTTCTGTGCAGGTTTTTGACGTGTTGTAAACATTCCATTTCATCATTCTTCAAACATTATAGAAACGTTACTTTTGAATGTTCTCTGAACATTCCGAAACAAGTCCTTACATTTAAAAAATGTCAGAGGAATGTCCAACTGAAATGTTTCAGAAAAAAAAACATTCCATGAATGATGTATAACTAATGTTTTTGTGTTAATGTAATGTTTATTAAAGACCAGATAACTTTGAATGAACATTCTATTAATGCTACTTTCAGAAAAAAACTTGCCAAAATGTTATTTAAAGTTCCATGCTAGCGGAGTATTTAGATACATGTAATATGTTGCTTATTACAGCAGGATTTATCTAGTAACAAGCAACAAAAAGCACCTTAATGAATGTGAGTGTATAACCTGAGCAGGAAACCAGCATTATTTTACTGCATTAACTGGTTAGATTTTGGAAATGCTGCATCATCTACAACAGAGGCCTAACACTACAACACCATTACACACATGTTCCTGCTGGTGAACACACATTATATGACGTCAACCGGAACGGAAAGCCATTTCAGACACAGAGTTGTTGCATATCAATGAAAGACTTTTCTTTAGAATAACGTGCACTGATGAATCGTTCAAATGTATGTAAATATAGAGTTAAATTTGATTTCATGTTTAAATTCCATCTTTCCACACTCCATCACCAATTTTACATGTAGCCTATCATTCTTTGAAAGAGAGTCGGATATCAAGCATCAATTAAAGAGTGTTTTACATGCATGCACTTATTACTGTCGAAACTGTCAGGTTTAATCTCTGAGATCTTGTACTCGGTTCCCCGCTGAAACGGAAGCTTTTTAATGAAAGATTCCTGCATGACACTGAATAAAACTGGGTTTAATTTTAAAAACTCTCCTTTACAGTAGTACTACTGTAAATCACTGCTCAACAGTCTCTCATGTCTAAATCAGATCTTATTTTCTTTATATGATTTTTAATTTTTGGTTAAAATGTGACCTGACATGTATCTTGAAAATAACTTTAGAAACCAGATATTATTTATCATTCTTTGAAAGAGAGTCAATAATACATCAAGCAATTATTGAAGAGTGTTCCACATGCACATATTAATGTCGCAAGCCTGATGACACTGACAGGTTGAATCCCTGAGATCTTGGAGTCGGTTCACTGCTGAAACAGAAGCTTTAATAGAAGATTTACAGCATATGGCGAACGATCTGCATCTTCTGCTGCTGCGGACAGGAGAGGATTCGTGCATGACTCTGAATCTGAGAGTGTGTTTAGTGTATGTTCAAGTGTGCACAAGACTTTACATTTACATTTCATCATTTAGCACATGCTTTTATCCAAAGCAACTTACACACGAGGAGTCAAGTCATCTTCATTTATATAGCGCTTTTAACAATGGATTGTTTCAAAGCAGCTTTATAGAGATAAACATATAATTTAAGGTAACAGAGATTGTTTTGGCTTTATAGCGGTTCTTGAATAATGTTATTTCCAGCTAAAGTTAACTTTGATTGATTCACCTCCGTCGAAATGATCAGACTTTAAACGCGAACCTGTGATTAACGCTGACGCCGTTCACATGCTCATTCAGAATTGATTCTATAGTTATGTGCTTTTGAAAATATGTGCGCAGGTTTGTAATTCCATACAACCCAGCCTAAACAAACTACTTGTCTTGCCTATAAATTTTGATACAGAATTGTGTTTTATTTTATCACTTCAGGGTTAGTGTTGCCACCTGTCCCGGTTTTACCGGGATTGTCCTTCTTTTTAATCACCTGTCCCGGGAAATTTATGCATTCTCCCGGGACACTGAATGTCCCGGTTTTCGAAAGGCTACGTGAATATGTATGTGCAAACTGTAGCGCGCGCACGACAGGGAGGGAGAGAGCGAGAGGCCTTGCGTGTGTGTGCTACGTGTGTCTCAAAAAGCGCATGTAAGAAGCGCATGTAATCGCCTTCCCCCGTTGGGCGGGTCATCGATATGTAAAGAGGCGAATGTAAGACCCCCCCCCCCCCCGTTGGGCGGGTCAACGATATGTCCCGGTTTTTTATCAGACATAGGTGGCAACCCTATTCAGGGTACGCGAGCCGAAAGAGAGGAGAGCAATAGATGCAGTTAAACTAACAACAGGACAACAATATGCAAGTGTGACCTTCCCAGTTTAGTCTAATCCAGTAAATGAAGCCTAATTTTTTTCTTCTTTTTAAAAAAAAAATAGAGTAGAACAGAAAGTTAGTATTAATGGATCAAGTGTTGTGTAAGACATAAACGTCATCATTGTGCCACATTTGTTTTGATCATTAGGCCTACATGAGCTGTTATGGGTCTCAAAAAAGTTCCTTTAGAAGCTACAATCATACAAATACAGCCTCTGAACTGTAATAATTCAGCCAAAGATTAAATATGACTCACGCATGCACTATATGATGCTGTGTGTGTGGAACAGGAGATGGGGGAAGTCTAGCTGAAACACTTTCTTTGAGTAAAGACTGTAATGCACTGCGGACGCAGAAAGACACGCGTTTATCGCAAACACACATGTACTGATGCATTTCAGTAATGTGGGATGGACTGTGTAATGTGGGATGGACTGTGTAATGTGGGATGGACTGTGTAATTTGGGATGGACTGTGTAATGTGGGATGGACTGTGTAATGTGGGATGGACTGTGTAATGTGGGATGGACTGTGTAATGTGGGATGGACTGTAATGTGGGATGGACTGTGTAATGTGGGATGGACTGTAATGTGGGATTGACTGTGTAATGTGGGACTGTGTAATGTGGGACTGTGTAATGTGGGATGGACTGTGTAATGTGGGACTGTGTAATGTGGGATGGACTGTGTAATGTGGGACTGTGTAATGTGGGATGGACTGTAATGTGGGATGGACTGTGTAATGTGGGACTGTGTAATGTGGGATGGACTGTGTAATGTGGGACTGTGTAATGTGGGATGGACTGTGTAATGTGGGATGGACTGTGTAATGTGGGATTGACTGTGTAATGTGGGATGGACTGTGTAATGTGGGATGGACTGTGTAATGTGGGATGGACTGTAATGTGGGATGGACTGTGTAATGTGGGACTGTGTAATGTGGGATGGACTGTGTAATGTGGGATGGACTGTGTAATGTGGGATGGACTGTGTAATGTGGGATTGACTGTGTAATGTGGGATGGACTGTGTAATGTGGGATGGACTGTGTAATGTGGGATGGACTGTGTAATGTGGGATGGACTGTGTAATGTGGGATGGACTGTAATGTGGGATGGACTGTGTAATGTGGGACTGTGTAATGTGGCATGGACTGTGTAATGTGGGATGGACTGTGTAATGTGGGATTGACTGTGTAATGTGGGATGGACTGTGTAATGTGGGATGGACTGTGTAATGTGGGATGGACTGTGTAATGTGGGATGGACTGTGTAATTTGGGATGGACTGTGTAATGTGGGATTGACTGTGTAATGTGGGATTGACTGTGTAATGTGGGATTGACTGTGTAATTTGGGATGGACTGTGTAATGTGGGATGGACTGTGTAATGTGGGATGGACTGTGTAATGTGGGATGGACTGTAATGTGGGATGGACTGTGTAATGTGGGATGGACTGTGTAATGTGGGATGGACTGTGTAATGTGGGATTGACTGTGTAATGTGGGATGGACTGTGTAATGTGGGATGGACTGTGTAATGTGGGATGGACTGTAATGTGGGATGGACTGTGTAATGTGGGATGGACTGTGTAATGTGGGATGGACTGTGTAATGTGGGATGGACTGTGTAATGTGGGATGGACTGTGTAATGTGGGATGGACTGTGTAATGTGGGATGGACTGTAATGTGGGATGGACTGTGTAATGTGGGATGGACTGTGTAATGTGGGATGGACTGTGTAATGTGGGATTGACTGTGTAATGTGGGATGGACTGTGTAATGTGGGATGGACTGTGTAATGTGGGATTGACTGTGTAATGTGGGATTGACTGTGTAATGTGGGATGGACTGTGTAATGTGGGATGGACTGTGTAATGTGGGATGGACTGTGTAATGTGGGATGGACTGTGTAATGTGGGATGGACTGTGTAATGTGGGATGGACTGTGTAATGTGGGATTGACTGTGTAATGTGGGATTGACTGTGTAATGTGGGATGGACTGTGTAATGTGGGATTGACTGTGTAATGTGGGATGGACTGTGTAATTTGGGATGGACTGTGTAATGTGGGATGGACTGTGTAATGTGGGATGGACTGTGTAATGTGGGATTGACTGTGTAATGTGGGATTGACTGTGTAATGTGGGATTGACTGTGTAATGTGGGATTGACTGTGTAATGTGGGATGGACTGTGTAATGTGGGATGGACTGTGTAATTTGGGATGGACTGTGTAATGTGGGATGGACTGTGTAATGTGGGATGGACTGTGTAATGTGGGATGGACTGTGTAATGTGGGATGGACTGTGTAATGTGGGATTGACTGTGTAATGTGGGATGGACTGTGTAATTTGGGATGGACTGTTTAATGTGGGATGGACTGTGTAATGTGGGATGGACTGTGTAATGTGGGATTGACTGTGTAATGTGGGATTGACTGTGTAATGTGGGATGGACTGTGTAATTTGGGATGGACTGTGTAATGTGGGATGGACTGTGTAATGTGGGATGGACTGTGTAATGTGGGATGGACTGTGTAATGTGGGATGGACTGTGTAATGTGGGATGGACTGTGTAATGTGGGATTGACTGTGTAATGTGGGATTGACTGTGTAATGTGGGATTGACTGTGTAATGTGGGATGGACTGTGTAATGTGGGATGGACTGTGTAATGTGGGATGGACTGTGTAATGTGGGATGGACTGTGTAATGTGGGATGGACTGTGTAATGTGGGATTGACTGTGTAATGTGGGATTGACTGTGTAATGTGGGATGGACTGTGTAATGTGGGATGGACTGTGTAATGTGGGATGGACTGTGTAATGTGGGATTGACTGTGTAATGTGGGATTGACTGTGTAATGTGGGATTGACTGTGTAATGTGGGATTGACTGTGTAATTTGGGATGGACTGTGTAATGTGGGATGGACTGTGTAATGTGGGATGGTTTTATTTCTGTGCTGACTCTTGATTTCTTCTCTGATTGCATCTGTGAGCTGCAGTTTAGAAACTGGCAATTCAATTAAAGAAAGAATGAAACCTTCATTCTCCGTGAAGACAACGCTCACTCCCCTAAAATCACATAGAAACTACCGCCTCATTACACAGGGATTTATGATAATTATACAGTCTCCAATACTGGCACATGAATAGAAATGATAGGGTGAAAATGACAACCCTCCATTACACAGTTCTCATTAAACAATAATATAGCCAGATTGTGCTTTCAGTGATAGTCAATTTGCTCTCAAAGAAAACCGGTTTTCTTATTTTGGCAACAGTGTAACATGTGAGAACGCCTGAGTTTGTCACCATGGTTACATTTATTGAGAATAAGATGCAGATCAACAGCAGCTGCTGACTGACTCGCCCATGGGAAATACGACTCTTACACACGACATCTCTTGAATATCTCAATTGTTTGTCGTGGATAGCGACGAAATTAAATGGAGATGTTCGCCAAAGTCTCTGGACTCTCAAATCAAATGTCAACAATATCTGAAACTGTGCTCGGATTTGCTGCAATCAAACATCAGAGATCTTCACATGATGTCATTTCCAGACCAATATTATTTGGACTATGACATGCAGAAATATATCCAAAAATGAATATTAATATAGCCTATATAAAAAAATTTACTCACCCTCTAGAACTTATTGGAATGCAACAGGAGAAATAAAAATGTGTTTCCCATGAAATTAAAGTTTTCACTCTGCAAAAAAGACACAGAAGCCGCTTTAGACACACAGTAACATTAGTCTACATGACTTGTGCAATACATTTCGAGTCTCCTAAAGTCATCCTGATTGAAATTCAGGTCACTATTCACTTCAGTGAAAATCATAGGGAAGAAAGTCGTATCTAAAACAGTATGAGGGCGAGTAGTTTTCAGTTTCAGGTTCAGTAAATGATGACAGAATTGATGGTTGTATTGTTCTTTTAAACTGTTAAAAGAACTTTAAACTGTCTTTCTTACTGTTGTAGGCTCAAAATAATGTGATTATCAAAGAAAATAATTACCTTGGCTTATACCAATTTACAAATTGTGATTCCAATAACTCAGAGTGTATATATTCTGGTAGAAATTGTGAGTGCAGTTAATTTTTGTGTTAAATTACTTTTATTAAATCTTCCATACAATAAAATATTAATTGAGCTGTAAGTGTCTAAATCGTTTGATTTACTGCTCGACTCATGGCATCACACATGAGACGTGACTCCCACAGAAAATAAATTAAACAAACGCGTGAGCAAATACCTGTGTACGTATATGCTTTATTAGCAATAAATGAAAACTTAACATTGCATTACACTATGATTATTACAATAATGCAACTACTAAAAGAGCAAACTATATCAGTAACATGGCATTAATATGATCTTGTGCTGATGATCGCAGCGGTGTTACGTGTCTTCTGGGTACAGCGTGAGAACTTCTGCCTCTCCGATCCGCTCTAGAACAGAAAGAAATGCTCAGAGAAAATAACATAACATTCCGAGAAGATCATGAGAACATTAAGAACATTTTGAGAACATCATAAAAATATCCTGAGAACATTATGAGTATATTCTGAAAATTTCCTGAGAATATTTTAAAAACAAGCTGAGAACACCCTGAGAACATCATAAAAACATTCTGAAAACATCCTGATAAATTCAGAGAACATCTTAACAGCTGAGAACAGCTGAGAACACCCTGAGAATAACATAAGAACAATCTGAAAAATCCCGAGAACATTGTGAAAAAGTTCGAAAACATCCTGAGAACAACCTGACAAATTCTGAGAACATCCTGAAAACATTCTTAGAACATTCTGAGAACATTCTGAAAAATCCCTAGAACATTGTGAAAGAGTTCGAAAACATCCTGAGAACAACCTGACAAATTCTGAGAACATCCTGAAAACCTTCTTAGAACATTCTGAAAACATTCTTAGAACATTCTGAGAACATTCTTAGAACACTCTGAGAACATTCTGAAAAATCCCGAGAACATCGTGAAAAATTTCGAAAACATCCTGAGAACAACCTGACAAATTCTGAGAACATCCTGAAAACATTCTTAGAACATTCTGAGAACATTCTGAAAAATCCAGAGAACATCGTGAAAAATTTCGAATATATCATGAGAACATCCTGACAAATTCTGAGAACATCCTGAAAACATTCTTAGAACATTCTGAAAAACCCCGAGAACATCGAGAAAAATTTCTAAAACATCCTGAGAACAACCTGACAAATTCTGAGAACATCCTGAAAACATTCTTAGAACATTCTGAAAAATCCAGAGAACATCGTGAAAAAGTTCGAAAACATCCTGAGAACAGCCTGACAAATTCTGAGAACATTCTGAAAACATTCTTAGAACATTCTGAAAAATCCAGAGAACATCGTGAAAAAGTTCGAAAACATCCTGAGAACAACCTGACAAATTCTGAGAACATCCTGAAAACATTCTTAGAACATTCTGAAAAATCCAGAGAACATCGTGAAACATTTCGAAAACATCCCGAGAACAGCCTGACAAATTCTGAGAACATTCTGAAAACATTCTTAGAACATTCTTAGAACATTCTGAGAACATTCTAAAAAAATTCTAAGAATGAGAACATTTTTACAATATTCTAAAAACATTTTGAGAACATTCTGATAACTTCCAGAGAACATTCTGAAAACATCCTGAAAATATTCTAAAAACATTTTGAGAACATTCTGATAACTTCCAGAGAACATTCTGAAAACATCCTGAAAATATTTTGAGAACATTCTAAGAATATCCTGAAAACATCCTGAGAGCGTGACGTCTGTGATTTGAGTGTGAGGAAACTCAGAGCATCAGACTGGGCTAATTCGACTCGCTGGTCATTTAGCTGTAACATACGTTACTTTAGTTACCACAGACAGAAGCGCTCGACGCGGCTTGTTTACCAGCGTCTGACCTCTGTGTGTGATGGACGATGTTTACTTGATTCCAGCTTCTTTTACAACTTTTTTCAAAACATCTTATTTATCATGAAATAATATCATATACAGTCTCACCTCTCTATTTTTAACATCAGACAAGTTCTCTCTACAAGGTGAACTGCACTTCACTTCAAATTATTTCACAGCCATCATTTAATATTTGATATTGTTAATCATTCTAGACTAGAGGGCCTAATGTGTCTGCTTTAGGAGTACAAGGGCATATAGATGTCAACCAAAACAAGCCACAAAACATGATTTTTTTTATTTTTAACTTTAAAGTTTCTATGGCTACACAAGGTCTCTGTTCCAAAACATATGTCATTAAAATAAGTCCGTCCAATTAAAAATGGATTTTACCCACATTTCTGGCTACTGCTTTAATTCTTATTAGAATATTATAGAGCACATATCCTTCAAGAAGACAAAACCATAATGCAAAACTGAATGTATGAAAAAGCCATAACCCAAGATTGTATAAATATACATATAATCCATTCAAAACCGACTAAATGTCATTAAAATAGTTCAATTAAATTAGAAATATATTATTTTACCCTATTTACACCAAATCAGTCACTTAAAGGCTCCATTTACTTTCCTTAAGGCTGGAAAACTTAAAATCTGAACAGGTTTCAAAACACTAGGCATAAAGACTTGCTGACTTTGTAAATGGTTACAGAGGAAAACATCCTGAGAACATCCTGGATCTTTCTGAAAACATCATGAGATCATAGTGAGAACATTCTGAGAAGATTTTGAGAACAATCTAAGAACATACTGAGAACATACTGAAAACATCATGTGAAGATTTTGAGAACATTCTGAAAACATCATGAGAACATCCTTTGAACATTTTGAGAACATTCTGAAAACATCATGAGGAGATTTTGAGAACATTCTGAAAACATCAGGAGAATATCCTGAGAACATTCTGAGATCATAGTGAGAACATTCTGAGATCATAGTGAGAACACCATGAGAACATCCTGAGATCATACTGAGAACACCATGAGAACATCATGATATCATACTGAGAAGATTCTGAGATCATACTGAGAACATTCTGAGAACCTCATGAGAACATCCTGAGATCATACTGAGAACATCATGAGATCATACTGAGAACATCATGAGATCATACTGAGAACATTCTGAGATCATAGTGAGAACACCATGAGAACATCATGATATCATACTGAGAACATTCTGAGATCATACTGAGAACACCATGGGAACATCCTGAGAACATTCTGAGAACATCCTGAGGTCATACTGAGAACATCATGAGAACATTCTGAGATCATACTGAGAACATCATGAGAACATTCTGAAAACATCATGAGAACATTTTGAGAACATTCTGAAAACATCATGAGAACATCCTTTGAACATTTTGAGAACATTCTGAGAACATTTTGAGAACATTCTGAAAACATCATGGGAAGATTTTGAGAACATTCTGAAAACATCAGGAGAACATCCTGAGAACATTCTGAGAACATCCTTAGAACATTTTGAGAACATTCTGAAAACATCATGAGAACATCCTGAGAACAGTTTGAGAACATTCTGAAAACATCAGGAGAACATTCTGAGAACATCCTTATAACATTTTGAGAACATCGTGAGAACATTCTAAGAGCATCCTTAGAACACCATGAGAACCTCATGAGAACATTCTGAGATCATACTGAGAACATTCTGAGAACCTCATGAGAACATCCTGAGATCATACTGAGAACATCATGAGATCGTACTGAGAACATCCTGAGAATATTCTGAGATCATACTGAGAACATTCTAAGATCATACCGAGAACATTCTGAGAACATCCTTAGAACATTTTGAGAACATTCTGAAAACATCATGAGAAGATTTTGAGAACATTCTGAAAACACCAGGAGAACATCCTGAGAACATTCTGAAAACATCATGAGAACATCCTGAGAACATCCTTAGAACATTTTGAGAACATTCTGAAAACATCATGAGAAGATTTTGAGAACATTCTGAAAACATCAGGAGAACATCCTGAGAACATTCTGAGAACATCCTTAGAACATTTTGAGAACATCGTGAGAACATTCTAAGAGCATCCTTAGAACACCATGAGAACCTCATGAGAACATTCTGAGAACATCATGAGACCATACTGAGAACATTCTGAGATCATCCTGAGATCATACTGAGAACATCCTGAGATCATACTGAGAACATTCTGAGAACCTCATGAGAACATCCTGAGATCATACTGAGAACATCATGAGATCATACTGAGAACATTCTGAGAACATCATGAGAACATTCTGAGATCATACTGAGAACATTCTGAGAACCTCATAAGAACATCCTGAGATCGTACTGAGAACATCATGATAATATTCTGAAAACATCATGAGAACATTCTGAAATCATACCGAGAACATGATGAGAACATCCTGAGATCATACTGAGATCATACTGAGAACATCCTGAGAACATTCTGAGATCATCCTGAGATCATACTGAGAACATTCTAAGAACATTCTGAGATCATCCTGAGACCATCCTGAGAACATCCTGAGAACATTCTGAGATCATACTGAGATCATACTGAGATCATACTGAGAACATCCTAAGAACATCCTGATAACATTCTGAGATCATCCTGAGATCATACTGAGAACATTCTGAGAACATCATGAGAACATTCTGAGATCATACTGAGAACATTCTGAGAACATTCTAAGAACATTCTGAGATCATACTGAGAACATTCTGAGAACATTCTAAGAACATTCTGAGATCATCCTGAGATCATACTGAGAACATCCTGAGAACATCCTGAGAACATTCTGAGATCATCCTGAGATCATACTGAGAACATCCTGAGAACATCCTGAGAACATTCTGAGATCATCCTGAGATCATACTGAGAACATTCTGAGAACATCCTGAGATCATAGTGAGAACATACTGAGAACATCATGAGAACATCCTGAGATCATAGTGAGAACATTCACTACTAGAAAATCCAAAAACAATCCAAAAACAATTTCAAAACAATAGGCATCATAGACTTGCTGACTTTGTAAATGTTTACAGAGGAAAACATGTGTTTCATTGCTAGGAGATGCATGACAAACAAACAATGTGTGTTCTAAAGAACAATGTGTGTTCTAAAATCGGTTCTACATATCATGTTTGATTTCCTGCAACTGAACAGAGTCATAGTCTGTGATCAGAGTCTGTGTTCATTCAGACTGCAAAAGTAGAAGGCAAACTCTTTTGTTCCAACTCCACTTTCTCAACCTACGCTGTGGCAGTTGTTTTCAAGCACACATGGACTGAATCTCTCCAGAAGCAGAACCCTGATGTGCCGGTAAACAGTCAGGAAGCTTACTATGACACACATCAGTGGACAATACATCTAATACAGAAACTCAGAGCGGAGAAAGCTCACCTGGTTTGTCCGGTAATGCCTCCGCTGGATATGAACTGTGCAAAACGACAGATAATAAACATTCAGAAAGCCTCATAATGTTAGTCATATGATCACATGCTGAAAATTGTTCCATCGCTATTAAATAACCGGACAGGAACGGATTATTAAACATTCTAGTAACTACTATTAACTAACAAGACACTATAATTAACAAATATATTAGTAACAGCACTCAAATGAATCTAGTGGTTAGAAAGTTGAAAAATAGTGGTTCACTATTAGCTAATAAATGACAAACCAAACATTACTAGTGATTTAGCATGATCTTCACTTTACACAGTCCACTGCTAAATCAAGATATGTTTATGTGAGAAGCAAAATTGCTTAAGATATTAAGACTTCATTGTTTTCTTAATAAACTAAACATCACAAGTGAGTTTGTGCTTAAAACCACCAAAACCACCAAACATCTGAAAAATAAAATTCATTCAAAGGGAAAACAAGATTATTTTCTCACTCCACTGGCAGATATTTGTTCTTGTTTTAAGCATTAACTTAATATTGACAAATGTACAGTAGTCAACATTTGAAGTGGATAAAAAAAAGTTCAAAGAAAACAAAGTTGTCCTAAGACAAGAACGCGTATTGTTCAAAATTCATGTATAACTTTGATGAAAGGTTTTGATCCACTTCAAATGTTGAATACTGTATTTTGATTAAGGAAAGATATTTGTACTAGAAAAAGATAAAAAACGTGTTTTGCAGTGCAGAATGTTAATACTCATTTGTTCTTCATTAATGATGGAACAGGATTGTAACAGAAAGACAGCATCACTAAAGGCTCACCTGGGGTTTGTGAGGAACACGTGATCTGGCAGATCTTCAGACGTCACGGGCAGAAGTGGAGATCCAGATGTGTGTTGGGTCACGGAGATGGAGTCGGCCATGGCTTGCTGGAGTAACCCCTGAACCAGCTCTTTCTCTGACACCACAAACATCCAATGAGTCTTCGTTAGCATTAGCCATTAGCATTCATCTGCAGACATCAGCTCATAATGGAGACAAGCCTGTGCTGGCCTGTTGTGTTTGTACTGCATGTGTTTTGTTGATTTTAAAAGGAAGAGAATCATAACCAACTGGAATGAATGAGGCAAAGTGCATTTTTTATAATGCAAAAAATAAATGCACACACCGTAAAACCTAACAAACTGTAAATATTTAGTAATCTGTACTATTTGTGCACTACGCCTTTGTTACTCATGCAGAAAACTCAGGTTAATAAAGTGGAAAGCTAGAAAATAGTAAAACAAAGCAAATGCATGGTTTTATTAACGCCGCAATGCACTCTGGGAGGCAGCATAGTACTTGTGGCTCAGAATAATTAGTAAAGAACACTCAAATTTCTAACTGTGTCTTATTTGTAACTCGATTTACTTAATGCACTTGAATCTCTAAGATGCCTGAACTCATTTCAACTGGTCAAATTCAGCTTCCATACGCAAGTTATGTAAACAAAGTTTTATTAAGCTTTATAAACTCAAAAATTAAGTACTTTAGATGCAAATTTGAAGGCAATCGGTTTCCTCAGGGTTTTTAAGTAAAGCCCTCTTATTGTCATTTAAGTGAAAACGTTTCTTTATCATTAAGGTGCAAACACGTGATGCATGACTTCACAAATTGTCATTTTATTAAATGTAATTTTCCTGGCTCAGAAATTATCTTTGGTGGTAGCTTACACACATTGATGCTTGAAAATGGTTCGTTACATAATTGCAATGAAATTATTGGTTAAGAAATGTACAGTAATTGCATTTTATGTTTGCTGAAAGTTATTTTTTATCATCTAAGCGTCTCAAGCCTTTTGAATTCAACAAAACAATGTCAGTAACACTTTTCGGTCTTTCAGTAACAACGCATTTATTAACCTTCGTTAACGTCAGTTAATAAAAATACAATTGTACATTGTTTGTTGATGTTAATTCACAGTGCATTAACTAATAAAACTTTTGTCAAAAAAATGTATTAGTAAATGTAGAAATGAACATTAACAAAGATTGATAAATGCTGCAGTATTGTTGTAAGTTCATGTTAACTAATTTTAACATTAAAGCCTTTAGATTTCACTGAAGCCCCTCCTTCCGAAATATGAAATGTGCTGTGATTGGTCAGCTGGCTCAGTGTGTTGTGATTGGCAGCGCTTAGCATGTGTTCAGGAAATGTCCCGCCCCTTCACAGCTGCGAGTTCTGTACTAGTGTAAATATTAAAGATGGCGTCAATTTCAAACCCATTCGAGGCCGATTCAGACCCTGACAGTGTTAACAAGAGGATCATGCAGAACGGATTTCACACCATTTCATTGTGATATTTGGCGGAAAACTAAGGTAATACAAACAGTAATCGATTACAAAATCATGTTTTAATGATAAGAGGAGAACTGAGCGACTGGGTTCTCCCAAGGTTTTTTCTCCATTCTGTCACTGATGGAGTTTGGGTTCCTCGCCACTGTCGCCTTTTTTTCGCCTTTGTCGCCATTGGCTTTTGGCTTGCTTAGTTGGAGACATTTAATTTAATATTCAACAATATTATTTTGATCTGCCTGCATTGACACCATTATATGAGAACTGAGCTGAGCTGGACGATGACATCACGGTTTTCTCCAGAGCGGCTTTATATATAAATGAACTAAATTAATAACTTTTTTACAACAAAAATGAAACATCACTGAACTAACTTAAGCTGGACTGTGACACTATTTTCTTCTAGAAACAAACTTTGTTGAATTATTTTCCTGTTATCTCTGTAAAGTGTCACAGTCATCGTCTGCACCAGTCTGTCTTTGTCTCTGCACTTCCCAGCATCCCTCATGTTTACACACCTGCCCGTCATCATCGTTGTCACCTGTGTCTTGTTAATCATCATCTGTTTCACCTGTCTTCACCTCGTTATTGTTCATCAGTCTCTGTATTTATTTTGTTTCAGTTCAGTTTGTCTTCGTCGGTCGTCGTCTTTGTTTAGTTGTGTGAACTGAAGTCCTGGAATGTTTCCCTTCATCTCTGTAAGCTAAATGTGTAAATAAAGCATCTAAATTGAGTTCCTCTTGTCCTCGTCTTCTGCATTCTGCACAACGCCTGACATAAAGCTGCTTTGAAACAATCTGGATTGTAAAAAGCGCTGTATAAATAAACGTGACTTGACTATAAAAGCAACAGAAAACAAGGTGTTTAAAACTGATAAAACGTTGGGGTTATAATGTTCAGGAACAGTGTTTAAAATAAGTTTAACCCACTCTGAGTTCGTCAGCCATAGGAAGGTCAAACAGAGTTTTGAAAATGTTAAATTCGTTTTTTTGTGTGTAAAACACGCTTGTTTGTGTATTCCGTGGGCGGGGATTATTTAAATGAGCAACATTACACACAGTTGAAAAAGTGGAAAAGCATAATAGGACCCCTTTAAAGGTCTTTATATGCTCTTCAAAGCAGAGCATTCATTGGGTAATTATTTGGTTAACGGCTAATAAATCAAATCAAATGAAAGGGCAACTGTTCACCTTTGTCACTCGCCAGCAAAAGCCAATGCTGAACCATGGAGAGAGAATCAGTCTGCAGGATCTGACACAAGAGCTCCAGCACCTGACAGAGAGAGAGTGAGAGAGAGGGTGTGTGTGTGTGTGTGTGTGAGAGAGAGAGTTAATGTGTGTGTGAGAGAGAGTTAATGTGTGTGTGTGTGTGTGTGTTTGTGTGTGTGTGTGAGAGAGAGAGAGAGTTAATGTGTGTGTGTGTGTGTGTGTGAGAGAGAGAGAGAGAGGGTGTGTGTGTGTGTGTGTGTTTGTGAGAGAGAGTTAATGTGTGTGTGAGAGAGAGTTAATGTGTGTGTGTGTGTGTGTGTGTTTGTGTGTGTGTGTGTGAGAGAGAGAGAGTTGATGTGTGTGTGTGTGTGTGTGTGAGAGAGAGAGAGACATTGATATCAGCAGCTTATTCCAACAAGTTAGAATAAAACTAGCCAACCAAATATTTAAATTATGAAACAATAATTAAATATTTGATTTGCTTATTAAATCTCGTTGGCATGCAGTCAGTGTCCTGTCCACATTCGCCATATCTTAAATTGGAAATTATCAAACAAGAAGAGCTTCAGGAGCTGCGCTCTGAATGGATTATTATTACCAAATATAATGCAGTGTATAGATAATGGACTGCATAATATTTTTATGAGATGACGATAAACATTTGAAACATTAGCAGGCTATATGTTTATCCACATCATGTTGCACGTTGAATCAAGTGCAATAAATACACGGTTTAATTCAATTTGGGGTTGAAATATAAACTTTTGGTAATACGTTCAAACGAGACCAAGAAAAAGATTCCCGCTATTTAGTTTATTGGTCATAGCCAGATAAATCCAGACTAATCTGGTTGTCTGGTCTTAGCCAGGCGGCAACCTTCCAATCTCTCTCTTGAATCCAACACTGAAGAGAGTTAAAGGTGCTCAAAGCGATGCTGGGTGACGTCACTTCTTGTTGACGTTCAAAGTATTGTCAAACAAACGGAGGCTAGCTAGACCTTCCCTCCTCCTCATCCCGTCCCCTTCCCCTGGAGTTTTACTGATACTTCTTTCAAGGATGGTGTAATGTCGCCAAGTGAGATAAATGCTTTCATATTATGAAAAAAAAAAAATAATGGAAACATTACCAGAAAAACACGATAAAACGTTTCGCCACCTGAGGTTATAACTTTAGCTCCCATACCAGGACGCAATAATAGCAAGATAACGTTAGCTTCAAATTTAGTCAAAGTTGTCAATAGGCTATGAATGAACATTCAATTTCATAATAAATAGTTGGTGAAAACAATCATTCACACAAACTGTCGCCCTACTGTGAGTTTGCTTGATTATTTACAATAGAGATCGATAGCTAGCTGCTAGAAACCGATATGTTGTATTCACCAAAGTTAGCGCTGACTGCATTGTTCTAGCTAATTATATCCTTGTGTTTGTTAGGCGAACATGAAAGTCCATTTAGAAAAACCAAACTGGATTGACCCACCTCTCCAGCAAAAACAGAGCTAACGTTCCCTGAATGTCGGATTGGAAGCGCTTCTGCCGGCGGAGTTCTCTCCACCTTTCAAAGGCTTTTCCAGTGTAAATTCGGGCATGCGTTCCTTCTCCTTTTCCCTCTTCTTTGTATTTTTGCAATCTGTTCATCAGAACGTCGTCTCTTTGGTCGTGTGTCGGCCATATCAAACTTAAAGAGTTAAAATTATGACTTTCCTCTTCATGCTTCTCTCCTCCACACCCCCCCATGTACGCTCACTAACCCCGCCCCCAGGCTGGAACACTGTTTGTTTTGTTTCGTGGAGCGGGTCGCCGCAGTTTGTTTTTGTTGCTGTTTGTGGAGCCTGCGCTGTCTACAGAAACCGCATTCTTTTACAGTGTGTTCAGGGGACAGGCAGCTAGCGGATAGTGAGGAGATGTTTGCTGTATGTGACAAAAAATGTTTTGGCCTAAAAAACGCGTGACATCACTTAGAGCACCTTTAAACTGCAGTTCCTCCACTGGCCACTAGAGACCGGCTCCAACGAGAGTCAATCCCATAAACCCGCATGTTAAAATGCCCAACTTTACAGCAAAAAAAAAATGTTTACAGCCTGGTGCAAAAAGTCTATATTGCTAAATTTTGCCCTTCATTGTGACTGTGAGTATGAAGGTAAATCAGTAGCTAAACTCGAGAGCACGTAGATGTGAATTTGAGAACTTGTACAATAAATATTCGTACTTGTATGTGGACATTTACACTCACAGCTCCAATGTGAAAACCTGTAAAATAAAAATCTGAAGTTGAATGTTGAAATTTGCACTCGCAGACAATAGTCACAAACCTGTATTCTGAATCTGAAGCTGCAGACAAGCAGTCACAAATGTGTAAAATGCCATTCACAGAAATACAATGACAGTCACAAACATGTAAAATATATTTGCACTTCTTCTAACATTCAAATTCGCAGTACAACCTCAAATTGGCACTTGCAACTTCTCAAATCTGTCACTGCAAGTTCAAATTTCGCGCCTTGACTTTTGCTACTCTTTTCGCGATATATGAGGTGCAAAACTGATTTGTGCACTTGTAACTCAGTAGTGGCGAGAGAGAGAGGGGGGGCGGGAGCGGGGGTGTTCAAAGAAGCCTTTTTATTGGTTGGTGCCTAGCCAATGAAATGGGACTTCTATTGTACGCGATGATGTCACGAAACCCGCCTCCTCGTGGATGTTCTGAAACGCTAACATGGCTTAATATTTTTTTGCAGTCTATGGGCTTAATGCATTAGACTGATATAAAAGACATAAATGATATTATCAAATTTAGTAAACACAATAATGCATACTACAGAAAAGCAGATGAGCACAGAATATGAACGCAACACGTTAACTTTAGACAGTGGTATTAAAAGACCAAACTCAGGAAACACCATAAAATAAAGCATACAGAAAAGCAATTGAGCAGAAAATGAACGCAACTCGTTTAATTGTACGTTAAGCATTTTCCTCATAGAAAACGCTTGAGGCTTAATGGACCAACAGTTATATATAAAAAAACAACAACAATTCGTTATACATTATTAATAAAACACAGGCAGCTGGTTTATTTGCACTGAACACAAATTTGCTTTCTTTCATCATATTCTGTGCTCATCTGCTTTTCTGTAGTATGCATTATTAGTATGGCGTTAATATCACTAAGTTATAGTAGAATACAATAGAAGTTCCATTTCATTGGCTAGGCGCCAACCAATAAAACGGCTCCTTCCAACACCCCCGCTCCCGCCCCCCTTCCGCTCTCGCCACTACTGAGTTACAAGTGCACAAATCAGTTTTGCACCTCATATATCGCGAAAAGAGTAGCAAAAGTCAAGGCGCGAAATTTGAACTTGCAGTGACAGATTTGAGAAGTTGCAAGTGCCAATTTGAGGTTGTACTGCGAATTTGAATGTTAGAAGAAGTGCAAATATATTTTACATGTTTGTGACTGTCATTGTATTTCTGTGAATGGCATTTTACACATTTGTGACTGCTTGTCTGCAGCTTCAGATTCAGAATACAGGTTTGTGACTATTGTCTGCGAGTGCAAATTTCAACATTCAACTTCAGATTTTTATTTTACAGGTTTTCACATTGGAGCTGTGAGTGTAAATGTCCACATACAAGTACGAATATTTATTGTACAAGTTCTCAAATTCACATCTACGTGCTCTCAAGTTTAGCTACTGATTTACCTTCATAGTGAGGCGGGTGATTTTTTAATAACTCATCCGTTTAAATTAAATTCTATTAAGTTCTGCATAATTAAGGGTGTGGCTACTTGAGTGACAGGTGGATTGCCGCTGATGTCACTACTAGCCGTTTGTCTGCTGTCTGTTAGCGTCACGTCATCTCAGCTCATCCGCCTTGCTGCACATTTTCGTTTATCCAGGAGTGACGCGCTGTCAATATGGCGACGGCCGGCTCCGCCCACTTTGGACTTCAAAAATGCTCTTCAGAAACACTACGCCTGACGTCACGGATCCATATTTTTTTTACAGTCTATGGTCTTAGCTGATCCTTAGCTGGTTTCAGGCTCATTTTAGTGGGGATTTGACCACTTCTTTAGATGGTCAAGCTGGTCTTTGCTGGTCACTTGACCAACACCAGCTCGGCCAGTTTAAACCAGCTCAAACCAGTTTAAACCAGCTCAGACCAGCCATCCAGCTTTACCAGTTTAAACCAGCTCAAACCAGTTTAAACCAGCTCAGACCAGCCATCCAGCTTTACCAGTTTAAACCAGCTCAAACCAGTTTAAACCAGCTCAGACCAGCCATCTAGCTTGGCCAGTTTAAACCAGCTCAGGCCTAGGCTGGTTTTAGACATTTTTTTCCATCTGGGAAAGGAAATAAAAATCAAGTGCATTGCATTGAGAGTAAGAGTATCAAACATATTTGTGTTTGGCATTTTGTTGTTGTCAGTTTAGCCTAGTGCACATTCACTGAACAATGTTGGATGGAACCATCAAACTCTGACATGAACGTGTTCAGAAAACACTTGAAGGTAAATAAATGAGTGCAGGTGTGTGACCTTGATCTCCACTCCTTCCAGCGTGTGTGTGTGCCGTCTCTGTAATCCCAGACGCTTGTGTGTCGTCCGGCTGCTGCGTTTCTTCCCTCCCCAGGACGAGGCCGGGATGATCCGACCGGACTGAGCCGAATACTGAGTCTTCCTGCGAGGAGCTTCCTCGTCTCTGGGTTTCTGTGAGTTTATTCACAGACAGACACTTTAGTATTCAGGCTTATCTTGTGAAATTCATCTGCATCATTCAGCATCATCTAATACAGGGGTTTTCAATCAACAAATCCACAAAATATGATCATCCTCGTGCGAGGGACTCCCATCCTAAAACTAAAAAGTCAAGTCAACTATATATTTTTAAGTATAAAGACCCATTTTATGCTGTGAAAAAATATATGTCTGAAATATTATTTGGAATATATTTGGTTAATATTGCATTATTCTACTCATTATAGCACTACACTCTTAGATGCATTATTTATTTATTTGCACATTTATTCACTTATTTTCTTACATTAATCAGATTTTTCTTGATCTATTTTTTATCTTTTTTTTATTTATTTTTTTTTAAGTATTTTGCATTTTACACCAAGTCCTTGTTAATATCTGACCATGTTATAGTCTGAATAAATCTGATTTCACCGTCAGTTGTTGACAAATCTGTATTGTGTGCAATGTGTTCAAAAGTCTGGCTTTCCTGCTTTCCAGGTTTTGCGATGCATGATGTGCCAACGTGATTTAAAAGCTGATGTTTGATGTGGGTGTTACATTTTAAAACTGCGGCATTAAAGCTTTGTGTGTGCATGAATCATAAAGAGCGTTGGTCTTCACTGCGGTACGGAGCACTTCACACTTCAGATGAGAATGAGATGTTTCAGCTCAAAACGTTCCTGATCATTTGTTTGTGGACATTATCTGTGCATCACAGTGTTTTAGTCATGTGTGAAGCCCAGTACAGCAAGTGAACGCCCGCTGAAGCTGAAAGGTCATAGGTCAAGTACCTCTTTCTTGTCATGGTGGGTCTCAGCGGCCGCTGAAAGACTGACTTTAGTGGCCAAATCCTTCAGTTCCTCACGCCAGCTTTCAGAAATGAGTGCTGTGGAAAGACAAATATGGGTGATGATGAATATATAGTGCATAATTAATGCATAAAAATACCCTTATAATGCATTATATATAAAGGGTTTAAGTAAAGTGTTACCAAATATTTTTCTATCCCTCTGTTGTAATAAAATTTATTTAAAAAAACTGGGGAAAGTCGTTATTTTGTTTGAAGTTTCAAATGTTGTCTTTTCACTTTTCATTCATAAAAGTTAATACAAAATTATTATTAATATTATTATTAGTAGTATATTACGGAAGCGTATTGCATTCACTTGAGGAAAAAAAAATCTACTCTGTTTTTCTGAATTAACGAGTTAATTATCTCAGAATTACGAGATCATTTTTCATGGAAAAAAGTTTTTGCTCTGTTTTTCTGAATTAATGACTTAATTATCTCGAAATGATGAGTAACTCATTAATTTATAAAAACAGTAAAAACTTTTTTCAAGAAAATGTATCTCATAATTCTGAGAAATGAACTCGTTAATTCAGAAAAACAGAGAAAAACCTTTTTTTTTCATGAAAAATTATCTCGTAATTCTGAGATAATTAACTCGTTAATTCAGAAAAACAGAGTCGATTTTTTTCCTCAAGTGAATGCAATACGCTTCCGTAGTACATACTATAAATATACTATTATACTATACTATAATACGTATATACAATTACTATTAATTATTCAGAACAAAAATAAGAACAAAAAAACTCAGAACCATTCAAAACTCGAACTTGCACAAGTATCACAAATGAGATTTGGAATATTTTCAATGAATAACTTAAATGTAAGTCTGTTCCTTTTACACACACACACACAAATATACTTTTTTGAGCATGACAAACTAGCATCTCTTTTTTTGTGCTCCCTGAATAAAGAAAGCCCCATGGGTTCAGTGCAACATGAGGGAGATTAAATGATGAGAGTAATTGGCGTTTTGGATGATTTATTCCTGTAAGACACAAAAGCAGCTCATAAACCCGTCCATGTTCCCGCCGTAACACAGTGTTATCCGTACCTGCTCGCGGTCCGGATCGATCCGAGCTGATCTCAGGTGTGAGAAACACAGATGAACGGCTCCCACTGACACACACTTGACTCTTAATGAGTGGATGTGGACAGAGAGGAGTGAAGCCGTACCAGTCATCATTCACCATACACACCGGCTTGCCGTTCAACCCTGAGGAAAGAAGAGAGCATGTGCTCGAGATGTGGCTTTACTTTGACTTTCAACGCCTGCTGTGGCTGCAGGATTATTCACAGGATTAAAGTCGGGTTTTAATCAGATGCTAAAGGAAATGATCACAGGTTCTTGGAGGCGGAAAGTTATCAAAGAATCCAGCTGTGATGAAGGTGCATGAAGGTCTGAGATGCGTGTGTGTTGTTTTGACGCAGTTGCACATAATTAGAGCTTTGCATGAATTTCCATGTAGAACAAATGTGATCCGAGGCTAGTGTTACAGTGATCTTAATTGCATATCATGTTTCAGGCTGAATAAATGAGTTGTTGGCAGAATAGTGAGGGTTTTCAAATACAGACCTGCACATATTCCACTTCCTCGCATTCAGAGTGAAAAACTCTGCGTGAGAATGAAAATCAGTCGCGTTTGTTCACAAAGAGGTAAAAGCATGTCTATTTATGCAGGACTTCATCATTAAAGTCATTCAAAGAACAGATTCAAATGCTGCCAGTTTCCACATGTGACGGGCGACGGCGTCTTAGAGATGCGTTGCCTTTACGATGATAATAAGGCCTAAAACCACACAAAATACTTTCACTGTCAGGATTCCTGCTACTATCACTGAGTCTCGAGGGCTGTGACAGCATGATAAAGGAGTAAGAAATAAACACAGATAAACCTTTTCATCAGGCATTTATCACAAAATATATTTCTCCTCATCTTTATCACTCATTATGTGTCAACACTAAAATAATGCACAGTCATGACAAATCGAGAAAATCTGTGGAGCTTAATCATATTTTTCATATCACACATGCATTAAATGTAGTTCCTATAAAATGAGAAATATGATCTAAAAATCTCAGTGACTCATTCTCATTTGTTAATATGAACCAACAATAAACAGCATTTGTGTATCTTAGATAATGTCAATTTCGACATTTACTAACACATTTTTAAATTCAAAAGTTCCTCTGCGTCTGTTTTCAGGCCTTCCTGCTTGTGTCTCTCCAGCGCTGGAAAGATGTACTAATATTAAAGCGAACTTTAAAGCTCCTGCCTGATCAAAACCAAGTGATATTCCTCTGACCTTCTCTCTTTTGTAATGGCGCAGCCACCTCTCTTTCAACAGTTAAATCTCACACTTCTCTCTCAAATCTCTCTCTCCTCCCCCATCATGAATGGACACGCCCCCTACTGCTGACTGGCTCATTCTCTCCACTCCCCATCATGAGTGGACACGCCCCCTACTGCTGATTAGCTCTCACTCTCTCCTCCCCCATCATGAGAGAACACGCCCCCTACTGCTGATTGGCTCTCACTCTCTCCTCCCCCAACATGAGTGGACACGCCCCCTACTGCTGATTGGCTCTCACTCTCTCCTCCCCCAACATGAGTGGACACGCCCCCTACTGCTGATTGGCTCTCACTTTCTCCTCTCCCATCATGAGTGGACACGCCCCCTACTGCTGATTGGCTCACTCTCTCTCCTCCCCCATCATGAGTGGACACGCCCCCTACTGCTGATTAGCTCTCACTCTCTCCTCTCCCATCATGAGTGGACACGCCCCCTACTGCTGATTGGCTCTCACTCTCTCCTCTCCCATCATGAGTGGACACGCCCCCTACTGCTGATTGGCTCTCACTTTCTCCTCTCCCATCATGAGTGGACACGCCCCCTACTGCTGATTGGCTCTCACTCTCTCCTCTCCCATCATGAGTGGATACGCCCCCTACTGCTGATTGGCTCTCACTCTCTCCTCCCCCATCATGAGAGAACACGCCCCCTACTGCTGATTGGCTCTCACTCTCTCCTCTCCCATCATGAGTGGACACGCCCCCTACTGCTGATTGGCTCACTCTCTCTCCTCCCCCATCATGAGTGGACACACCCCCTACTGCTGATTGGCTCTCACTCTCTCCTCTCCCATCATGAGTGGACACGCCCCCTACTGCTGATTGGCTCTCACTCTCTCCTCTCCCATCATGAGTGGACACGCCCCCTACTGCTGATTCGCTCTCACTCTCTCCTCCCCCATCATGAATGGACACACCCCCTACTGCTGATTGGCTCATTCTCTCCACTCCCCCATCATGAGTGGACACGCCCCTACTGCTGATTGGCTCTCACTCTCTCCTCCCCCATCATGAGAGAACACGCCCCCTACTGCTGATTGGCTCTCTCTCCTCTCCCATCATGAGTGGACACGCCCCCTACTACTGCTTGGCTCACTCTCTCTCCTCCCCCATCATGAGTGGACACGCCCCCTACTGCTGATTGGCTCTCGCTCTCTCCTCCCCCATCATGAGTAGACACGCCCCTACTGCTGATTGGCTCTCACTCTCTCCTCACCCATCATGAGTGGACACGCCCTCTACTGCTGATTGGCTCACTCGTTCTCCTCTCCAATCATGAGTGGACACGCCCCCTACTGCTCCTCTCCAATCATGAGTGGACACGCCCCCTACTGCTGATTGGTTACAAGTGTGTTGTGCTGCTCAGTCCGATCCACATTCAACAGCGTTTCTCAAAAATCACTAACTGCAACTATGAGCATTTTCACATATGCTCAAAAAGTTGGGTGACACTTAACAGATTACAAACACAAGCATAAACCCATTTTTGAATGGTGCGGCAGAACAGTGAGCGGCTCACCTTGCATATGCCTGACTCTGTGAGGATGAGGATTGTGTCTGGAGAAGAAGGAGTGATGGCTCAGGCTCCCGAAGCGAAGACTGCCTCTAGTGGAGGTCCTGCTCGTGCTCGCGCTCCCAAACACGGGCTCAGGACTCTTCTGCAGATCTTCCTTCACTTGCTCATCTGACGTCTCCATTATCTCTGCAAGGAAAAGTCCAAGGTCATGTTCAAATATTCCAAATGCTCATTCCTTCTACAGCAGCAAAATATTCCCCAGTTAAACAAGCTGAATACAACACACTGGAGAAACTGCTTTACTCGCTTGCTTTGACACAAAAGGAAATGTCATGTACTTTAACAGACAACTACTTCATTATTTTAGCTCTTTAGACACACAAAAAGTTATCTTAAATATTTTAGAAGTCTTCATTCATGCATATATTTTGAATATGTAATGTAGCTCATTTATAAGTACAATTACTATTTAATGCGCTGCTCACCTCAGTTCCCTGTGTTTCTTCTGATGTTTGCTGTTGTTGCTTGGAGACTCTGAACAAAGAAACCCTGAAGCTCCAATAGCAGAGCACACACTGCTAACACACCGACCTACTCATTTTTCACAGTTTTAAGCAACTTTGAGTTTAAGTAAATGCATTAACCTTTAATTTTGAGCTCTGAAACACACTGAGGCTTTTCTAATAGCTTATAAAACATACTTTTTTATGTTATGGTATAAGAAATGATGGTAAAACTTTACAATAAGGTTCATTAGTTAACATTAGTTAACTAACATGAACTAACAATGAGCAATCCATTTGTTCATCTTTGTTAATGTTAGTTAATAATAAAATACAGCTGTTCATGTTCACAGTGCATTAACTAATGTTAACAATATTTTCATTAAGTATCCGTAAATGTTGAAATTAACATTAACAAAGATTAATAAATGCTGTATAAGTGCAGTTCATTATTAGTTAATGTTAACTAACGAACCTTACTGTAAAGTGCAACCGAAATGATTATAAACAAACTAAATAAATTACAAAATATTTGACATGTTGCTTTTGTTCATTTGTGCTATAGATCATCTCTGCGAAGGCCGAAAAAAAGACATACAGTAAAGTTTGGAAAGGGTTAACGCACATATGGAGATTAAATATGGATTCGAGGGATGTCGTTCATTCACAAATGGAAACCACTTAAAGAATCAATTCATGAATATAAACTAACCAACGCATGACCATTTCTGGCAATCGTGGGCCACACTTTTGCGTGTCAATCATAAGCACTCAGCTTGAATTTTCTGCACATGACGTGAGTCTTACAGAAGTAGCCTATCATCATCATCACAGATATTACAGGATGACCAACAACTGGAATATCTCTCTATCCAATTCCTCTGTGATAAATCGACCCATGCGGACTGAATGCACACAAATAATTGAAAATTTCAAAACAGCTCAACCAATGTAACCCAGTTATTTAAAGAAAATGTTTTGATGTTTGCAATAAATTGTGTGTGTATATATATATATATATATATATATATATATATATATATATATTACACACACACACACATAGGCTATGTGTGTGTGTGCACAAACTCAAGCAGTTATATTAAATATTAAAAAGTAGCCAAAAAAGTATGCCCTAATAGTCGAAATGATAATTTATGACATTAAAATGTTGAAATTGAAACGTATTACATACTAATTCATAATTTTTACTTTGTCATTAAACATAAAAACAAAAGTCGAAATTATAACAGGCTACTAAGGTACGACCTATAGGCTAGAAGTCGAAATTATGACAGTCACACACAAAAAAGAAATTACGAGACTCAATATGTCATAATGCCGACGTTTTATCATAACTATGATTTACAAAAGCATGTTTTTTTTTTTCAAGAGGTGAAAGGAAAATAAGAGTTTGGCGAACGCGCACTGACGCCCCCCACTGAAGCTCGGGCGCGCGCGCAGGGATTTTATTACAGCTCACTGAACGTCACTTGACATCTGGATGTACTTTTCCCCTTCGTATGTGAATAATATAATCAAGAAAGCGAGATGTCTTCTTCTTCCACAGAGATGATGGCTACTACGAAGATCACTCCTGAGGCGCTCCAGGAACTCCTGCAATACTACAACCTTTCCCGGCAGGAATTCATCGATGCATACGACATCCAGCCGCTGGTTTACATCCCTGAACTCCCAGCCGGAGCTAAAACCACATTTGTGGTCGTGTACGTGGTTATTTTCGTGCTGGCGCTGGTTGGAAACAGTTTGGTGGTTTATATTGTGGCGCGTAAACGCGCGATGCGAACGGCGACCAACATCTTCATCTGTTCGCTGGCGGTCAGTGATCTTCTCATCACCTTCTTCTGTGTCCCGTTCACACTCCTGCAAAACATCTCCTCAGAGTGGCTGGGAGGTCAGAGAAATCATTTACAATCCATTTAATCACTTTAATTACTCATCATCAAACATGGCACGGCATGGAGATGCTAGTTGACGATACTAGAAATCGTCAAACACTGACAACAAGTGATGCTATTCTTCATCTGACTGAAACTAGTTAAACATTTCATGTTGTTGTTCAGTTCATGAGCTCATATTAGCCTAATTAAAACATGTATTGAATTACTAGTTAAAACCATGTCACACTAACAGCATTGGAGCAGGTGGCGCATATAAAAACAGCCATTTCAACCTAAAATGTAGATGTGTTTGCGTTTGTTATTTGTGAACTACAAAACATCAGACGTTATTATAGGTGATATTTTATAATAGGCCTAATTTAAACGTTTGAAATTTTAACATCTTAAACTAATACACTAACAAATGATCTTATGTTCATTAAGATGTTACATGGAATATTAGTATGTAAATCATTCGTCACTGCAGGAACATTTAATATGAAGTACTGAAAAGGGGATTAAAATAGTGAAACATGAAAAGTTAAATGTATAGGCTACTATTTATTTATATAAAGTTCATATAACCTAAAAACTAAAAAAAAATATCACACACACACACTCTCTCACAATCTTACACTCACAGAGACTCTCACACACACACGCTCTCTCTCTCTCTCTCTTTCTCTCTCTCACACACACACACACACACACACACACACACACACACACACACACACACACACACACACACACACACACACACACACACACACACACTTTATGGTGTAAGCCATACACAAAAAAACAGTATCTTTGTGGTCCTTTCTTTTAAAGTCCCTGTAAAGTCAAAATTAAGTATGTGTTCTGAGGTTGTCACACCACAGAAAAATGTGTTATTAGCCACCCGGCAAGTACATAAAATAAGCTATCAAAATCTTGAAAAAATGAGCATCTCTCTGCTCTCAAACGCTGGGGGCGTGTCCGCTGTGGGGGCGTGTCCGCTGGGTGTGCTGAAACCACGCCCACTCGCGGGAAAGCTGCCGACGGTGATATTAGCTGATACTGCTTTCGGGACGGGGAGATGAAGGCCGAGGCGGGAGATAGTCGGTTCGGCCCCATTCACCAGTAACAGCGGATTATCAGTGAATCCCAGTTGTCTCCGACGAAAGTTTATAAAATAAAATGATCACTACAGAGGCGGGTGTTGGCGGTGATCCCTCAGCTCTCAATCAAGGTTGGCTCTTCACAAAATTAATCCACCTCTTCTTGATGTGATCGTACTTACAACTTTATGCAAATAAGCAACGACATGATCCGGTGACAACCAATGGGAGCGCAGACAATGAAGTTCACTTGATCTGTGTACAGTTGCACAGGCTTTGTGCATGCTAAATTTCTGTAGTTAATAATATATTGCACATTTGTGATTTATTATTTATCTACTCCACTTTCTCATAAAACTGTCAATCATGCAGCGTTGAATAAGCCAAGAGCTCAAAAGGTCATCACACCTGACCGGAGCGAACAATTGCTCTCGAGTTCCTCTCCCCCACATTAGTTTACGTGTGAATGGAGTTGAATGGAGGTGAATGGAGTTAAATGGAGGTGAATGGAGTTGAATGGAGGTGAATGGAGTTGAACTCCAATGGAGTTGAATGGAGGTGAATGGAGTTAAATAGAGGTGAATGGAGTTGAATGGAGGTGAATGGAGTTCAACTCCAATGGAGTTGAATGGAGTTAAATGGAGTTGAATGGAGTTGAATGGAGTTAAATGGAGTTGAATGGAGGGGAATGGAGTTAAAAGGAGGTGAATGGAGTTGAATGGGGGGGAATGGAGTTGAATGGAGGGGAATGGAGTTGAATGGAGGTGAATGGAGTTGAACTCCAATGGAGTTGAATGGAGGTGAATGGAGTTAAATGTAGGGGAATGGAGTTGAATGGAGGTAATAGGAGTTGAATGGAGTTGAACTCCAATGGAGTTAAATGGAGGTGAATGGAGTTGAATGGAGTTGAACTCCAATGGAGTTGAATGGAGTTGAATGGAGTTAAATGTAGGGGAATGGAGTTGAATGGAGGTAATTGGAGTTGAATGGAGTTGAACTCCAATGGAGTTAAATGGAGGTGAATGGATTTGAATGGAGTTGAACTCCAATGGAGTTGAATGGAGGTGAATGGAGGGGAATGGAGTTGAATGGAGGTGAATGGAGTTGAATGGAGTTGAACTCCAATGGAGTTGAATGGAGGTGAATGGAGTTAAATGGAGGGGAATGGAGTTGAATGGAGTTGAACTCCAATGGAGTTTAATGGAGTTAAATGGAGGTGAATGGAGTTGAATGAATGGAGTTGAATGGAGGTGAATGGAGTTTAATGGAGTTAAATGGAGTTGAATGGAGGTGGATGGAGTTGAATGGAGGTGAATGGAGTTGAATGGAGGGGAATAGAGTTGAATGGAGTTGAACTCCAATGGAGTTGAATGGAGTTGAATGGAGTTAAAAGGAGGTGAATGGAGTTAAAAGGAGGTGAATGGAGTTAAATGGAGTTGAATGGAGGTGAATGGAGTTGAATGGAGGTGAATGGAGCACAAAGGAAGCTGAGGTATAAGAGTCTTATCTAGACAAAACATCGGCCATATAGACATTTATATTTGGTTAGATCAGACTCTTATTCCTCGGCTGGGATCGTGTCGAGACTTTGAAGCTGCACTGAAACTCACATTTGGACCTTCAACCCATGAAATGGACTTTAAGTGCTTTAACCATCCATAAATTGTATAAAAAATATCAGCCATCTGTAGCCACTTCTATAAATTGTGCTTCAGCCTTTCACAGTGTGTGTTTTTTGTTTTTGTGTGTGTTGTATGTGCAGGTGTTCTAGTATGTAAGACCGTTCCTTTTGTGCAAACCACTGCCATCATAACCGGCATCCTCACCATGACCTGCATCGCCATCGAGAGATACCAGGGCATCGTCTATCCGCTCAAAATGAAGAGGCAGTACACACCGAAACGAGCCTACAAAATGTTAGGTAAGGTCAAACACCCACACACTCGACTGTTTACTTTCTTATTCAAATAAACATGCTCAAAAAGCCCTAAAAATCTGATTTGACTCCACCTACGCTCTTAACACACATTCCTGGTGTTACAGTGCAACTTAAAAATAAAGTTATTTATACCCTTGTACTTTTACGTCACATTAGTAGGCAGCTCACGAGTTTGTGTCTCTAACAAGTCCTGTGGATCAGTGTGATGTAAATCCCATCAGTCACTGCAGTGTGTCGGGATTTCTAGAGACTGGAGAACATCATTATATCCACAAACCGCTGTGCTCTCTAATGTGAGGGTTTATATTTGGAGGTCTGTGGACTGTTCTAAAATTACTAAAAAAAGTATTTCTACAAAATGTCCAAAAAACATCCCAAAATGTGCTAAATAGATTGCGACTGTTCTCGCCCACTTCTCAATTCCAAAACTATTTTCCCATATATTTTTTCCCATAGGTATTTAAAAAAAAACAAAAAAAACAACACACGAACCAAACCAATCAGCTGCCAGGTGAACACAAACTCTTGAAACAGTTAACCCAGGCCCTGGGTCATTCTAAACCCCAGGTAAACTGATTCCTGGGCTATTTTAATTCACTTTTCTCACACGCAACACTTGATACATTAATACTAACACTTTCTTTTCTCTCCTCTTCTAGTCTATATCTATTTATTTTTGTAAATACATATACCTCATTAGACTAAACTGGCGAGGTCACAGCACTTGCATATTGTTGTCCTGTTGTTAGTTTAACTGCATCTATTGCTCTCCTCATTAAGTCGCTTTGGATAAAAATGTACATGGTTTAAATGAGGATTTTTTTTTTTTTTTCAGTTTATATTGTAGTAAATTTGGCCTCATTAAAATGCTGTAATGTCATGTGAATACCCTATGAGGCATTATTAGTGTCAATGTATCCATGTAATTTATTGTATAATTTGGGGGGGGGAGACAAGCTGTGAATGATGTCTTGAGTTTTTTCTTGTTTTTCTGTGTTATTGTGTTTTTTGTCTTGTTTTGAGCGTGTGTGGCTCAGGTTGTTATTTACAATCAGTGATTGAAAGGACCCCCTTGAAAATGAGATGGTACATCTCAAGGGGCTATCCAGAATAAAAGAATAAAAGCGTCTGCTAAATGATTAAATGTAAATGTAGCTTATACTTTACCAGACGTTAACAGTTTACCCTGGGTGTTGTTCATAAGCTGATGTTTCACACGGTTTATTCCCAAACCCTGGATAATGTCCTAATTTGCAGCGTCACTGATTGGACAAACGCCGTACACAATATGTTTTTGCAAAGGCTCTAAAACTGCACATCCTCATCAGTCTCTCCAATGTTTTCTGTCACTGTTTGACATTTTCTCCCTCAAACGCTGGAACTACTGTTTATACACCGTTTCCGTGACTGTCCAAAGCACGTGATCATGAGGCACACGTCGTTACTAGCATCTAGCATCATTTTACACTTATAAGTTTGCGGTTTAACGGTGCAAAAGCGGAACGACGACAACCCGGGTTTAAGCGCAGTGTGAAAAGCCTTAAACATGACTAGATTTGAAACAAACAAAAAAAAGTATTTAAAAATCGGACAAAAAGTACAAGACTAAACTTAACAGCTCTATTGAAAGAACGAACTACAATCTCATGAAGCATTGCGAATCTAATAAGAGATTTTCTTCGCAGGATCATGGGTAATGTAGTTTTTCCACAAGGAATTCTTCCGTCAAAGATGATTACTTAATAAATTACAATAATAACTAAATATCATCAACTCAAAGTAGGCCTGTTATCACTTAAAAAGGAATTCCCCAATGGAGAAAATAACAGCATAAAAACAAAACGTCGTTAAATAAATGTAATCTCTCCCTGTTGGGAAATACAGACACAATGAAAACTAGCTTTTCATTTGCATGTGCAAATATGAGCGGTTCCCTCGAGGGCTTTTTCTAACATGACGGGCTCATGGGGAAGAGTCCATTAATATCCAGGTTTATATGCATATGCAGGACTGGTGTGGATCGCTGCTGTCATGGTGGGATCGCCGATGCTGTTTGTGCAGCAGTTAGAGGTGAGTGACTGATAAAAGACACATAAACCGTTTAATAAAAATCAAATCACTGCAAGTTAATCACTGTTAACTGAGAACATTTAACAAGCACAAGGTTAATTGCTTTGACACACGTGAAAATGTCCGTCAGCAGATCAAACACGGAGATCGGCCAACAGAGATTCACTCGAGTCGAGTGCGGTTCATTTATCGCAGAAGGTCAAGCGTTATTCATTGATTGATTTATTTACATTCACAGTCAACATGTTCCCACTCATATTACTTCTGTAATGTGATGGATTTACAAATGAAACAGAAAAGCAGCAATGCAAATAACTTGCTTTACCTTCAAAATGGCTTTTATTCAGCAAAATAAGCTTGATTTTATCCACTGGATTTTGATTGTAACACTTTAATCGAAGCCTTTATGTATAATGCATTAAATAAGCATTCGTAAAGTACGTTGTAATGCATTGTTTTAATAAATAATTCAAAATGCATTATAATATTTGCAGATTACATCTGAAATTGGTTGTTTGTTTTAATGCATTATACTTTCTAAAGGTGTAACAATGAGTAGACGAGTATTATAATGTATTCTAACTGTGGTTACTATTATTCATGAGATCATACAAGGCATAATTAATGACAAAAGTCATTACTCGCCCTTGTGTCCTTCAAAGCTCTAGGCTGATGTCATGAATACATGAAAGTTTCATATAGCATCATAACAGAAGTCTCAAAGTAACAGTACAACAATTGCATAATAAAGAAGCTGAAAATGAGCAAATTCCAGATTTTAACTTTCTGAAGTTAAACCTTTGTGGTTTGTAATTGAATTTACAGTGCTGTAATCGATTCCAGACGTTTTGCTAATTTCACCAGACGTGCCTTTACACACACACACACACACACACACACACACAATATCCACCCTCCAAAAATATCTAAACGTTTACAAAGATTGACATTCAGAGAGCATTTCTGATTGGCTAAGACGACACATTTCAGACAGTAGGGAGATTTCATGCAAGCTACTCTAAAATAAATAGCTTACAGCTCTTTTAAAAGTCATGCATGCTTTGTATGAATACCAATTAGGTTTCCTCTCTTATCTGTGTTCCTCAGGTGAAGTATGACTTCTTGTACGACCACCATCACGTGTGCTGTCATGAGCGCTGGCATTCGCTGGTGCACCGTCAGGTTTACACCACCTTCATGATGGTGGCGCTGTTCCTGCTGCCGCTCGCTGCCATGCTCTTCCTCTACAGTCGCATCGGCATCAAGCTCTGGATCCGCAAGCGTGTGGGGGACTCTTCTGTCCTCAGCACCATGAACCACAGAGAGATCAACAAAATCTCCAGGTACACCGAGAAAAGTGTAAAAAACAGACTAAGATCTCTTAAAAATGTTTTTTTTTTTTTTTTTTTTTTTTAAATCAACATGTTCCCAACCTATTTTACTTCCATAATGTGATGCATTTTACAATTGAAACAGAAAAAATATAATACTTACTAAATAAATAACTCATTTTACCAAATAGCATAGCTTTTTCTGATTATGGAAACACTTTACTTGAAGCCTTTATGCAGAATGCATATTCATGATGCACGTTGTTATGCATTATATTTTTTTTATAAATAATCATAATCTTAAATTGGTTGTTTGTCATGTGTTTTAATGCATTATACTTTCTGAAGGTGCAACAATGAATAGATGAGAATAATAATGTATTATACCTGTGTGGTTACAGTTATTCACGAGATCATACAGTGCATTACTAGGCATAATTAATGCAACAAAAAGGCTTTAAGTGTTACCCATAATCTTTTAAGTTCAGAAGCTCATCACATTGCATCATGAAAAATGCATTGAGTAAATGCATTGAGTTTTTCTATGAATTGTGGTGATCAGTTAAAATATTGCGTTACTCCCTAAAAAAGTAGCTAATTGTGTTACGGAAATGGAATGCGTTTACGGTTATGGGAAGTAAAGTAATGCGGTACATTACCTTGGCGTTACTTTACCTCACGTGAGCTGGACTTTTTTTAATTACGGTACAAAATATAAGTAATTCTATTTTTGGCTAACATAAAGACCAAAAGTGAAATAAACTAAGGTAATTTTTGCTTATTTGAATGGTTGAATTGGATCATCGAAGGTCAGCGTCAAAGACACTGGTAAATAAAGTGAGATTAAATACATAAAGTATATTTGTATTATTTAACATTTAATTATCATAGGTTTTTATTATATTCTGACAGTGCATTTCACTGTTTTTATTGATTTGAAGGAAAACTGTGTTTTTGTGCCAATGAGAGGAGTACAAATAATGGGAAAACAAAGTAACTTGCATTACTTATTTGAAAAAGTAACTCAGATTTTTTGTTGTGAATTTAAAAGTAATGCGTTACTTTACTAGTTATTGGTGGGGAAAGTAATCTCTGTTACGACCGTCTAGGGCCAGCCGCAACATAAATGAATGTGCGCTCACTCACAAAGATAACGTTCAAACATTTATTAACAAAAATATAGTGAAAAAAACAGAAACAAAGGGGTTAAATTCAGGAGTGGACAAGGCCAAAATAACAAACAAAAATAATTTAGTACCATCTAAATTCCCTAAAAAAGAAATAAATCACATTAAAAGAAAAATACAACGTAACTTCCCTAACACATAGATTAAACATATATGCAAAAGAAATGGCGTCACACTCCCTACTTCCCCTAAATTGAGTATTTACAAATAATATTTACACAATATAACTGAAGGCCAAAGTACTTCAAAACAACCTCATTCCCCGTTTACACGAAGGGAGGACGCAGATATTTCCCTGCGGTTTGGCCTTTAGTTTACACAAAACCCTGTTTTTATCACAGAAAACAATTATTTCTAAAAACCAAAGTGGAGATTTCTGATAACTCCGGTTATGTGTGGCCGTGTCGACTGGGAGAAACGGGGTTTTAGGTTCTCAAACGTCACATTATGCGCCAGAAAATGCTTAATAACGTCATGTGAGCGCCCAGTTTGGCAGAGTTATGATGGCGCTCGACGGCGTATTTATGCGGGTTGATGTAAATGACAACTTTTTTTGAAAACGATGTTGTGTGCACAATGTTATTATTGAAAAGAGGGGGGGAATATTAGTTTCTCTAAATACCCGGCTATGTGTTATGTGGCCTAAGAGTCATAAATGAAATGAACAAAAGCAAGTTTCACAAAAGGCACAGAACCACAGAGGCAATCAAGTCAGCGCAAAACACATGGCACGCAATCGGCTTCAATAGAGTGTTTGGAGGGTCCTTTTCAATGGAACCTGGGCTGCGCTCAGCCCCGACAAAACGCTGCACAACGTGTTTTAAACAGAAACGGTGATGCACTGAACACACTGTTCTGATGACGCAAGAGTTGCAACTATGGCAGAAGAGAAGGCCATTCTTTGTGTTCTTTGTGATGAATTTTCGGAGCCTGATGAAGTCGGTATAAATATGTTTATTAATACTACAAAATATGCCGATGTTACAGTTACTGCACTTGCCGTCCAGAACACAAGAGAACATCCCAATCGAGTGAAGGGGTTTGTGGAAACTGTAATGGAAGCACACATCTTACCTAATTCAGACTAAAACACATCTATCTATTCACTCACATACTGACTTTATTTGTAGTTCATACTGTTTTAATGCCCTGTATTTTCTTTCTCATTTTTAGGAAAAGCACTTAAAGTGTAAATTGCAGGTACAATTTTTCACGAAGATAATGCAATGTGCTTACTAAACATAAAGATAAGAACCGCCCACCATTGTTTTTTATGTTTTTTATGTTTTTTATACCAAAATGCTGAATATAATATGAAAAGTTGGTGCGTTTTACAGTGGTTTTAAGCACGTCCCCTCCCTTCCACTAGGCTGGGCGTGACGTCATAAAAGGGACTCCAAGCTGTTGCTGTGTCCGAGCCCGGTCCGGCCCTGCCCGACACATTAACTGTAATTATGAGCCCGATTTAAACTCGACCATTTTTTAATACGTGGGTCATTATTATAACTGACTTTCTCAACTACTTTCTATATTACTTTCTCCCAGCCGCAACATTTATGTTTTGTCCCGCTCCCGCCCGCAAAAAGACTTTTTTTTCTGTACCTCCAAATACTTTCAAGTTAGCCTACGTGTCGCCACCATACACATCCGCATACATGCTCCTGATCAATTATTTGTTCTAAAGCATTAACACACAAACCACTGTTATAACATAAAAGCAAGCGGGCTACTGCATGCATGGTTTGGCAGGACTGCGCGCAAAGTGCGCTCCCATAATAATTCCTAAAAAGCTGACATCAGTTCATCGCGATCTCACACATCTCTGTTATTATCAATGAAGCTTTCATAATATATATACTATATTTGTTATAATTAGAGGATTTGCCAGCTTACAGAATTCAGCACTGAACAAAAAATCAGTTTTGAGCGGTGAGGAGTCTATCGTAAATGCTTCTGATTGGCCATTATTGCGTTCAAAAAAATCAGCACATATGTCTGTGATTGGCTACATCGCTCAACGCTGCAGACATGTTAGAAATAGAAACTCTGCCTGTAAACCGTTTCTATTTTGTTTTAGTTGTTCTTATTGCTTTTCTGCAACATATGAATAAAAATGTATTCGTTTTTATGTTTTATTCATAGATATTTCTAGTTTGCGGGAGTCCCGCGAATCGTTTTATTCTCCCTCAACCGGCACACACAGAGTGAGTGCATCACCGCCCGCGCTCCCTCTTATGACGTCATCACCCAGTCACGGTAAAAAACATGCTACCTTTGAAGAAACCCCAATAAATGTTATTTTAACGCATTTTAAGACAGAAATTTTTACATATATACACATTGAGCACTTTAATTTACACATTAATTGGTTGTGGTGGTTAACCTGCAATTTACACTTTAATTGCCATCATTTATTTCTATACCAAATGTCATACACTTGCAATGAAGCTAAAAATATAAGCAACTACATCATGTTGATATCCTATATTTTTACAATGAAACTTACGACAAACTTGTCTTCTAATATCCTCAGTTGTTGCGTATACCGAGCTGCATCGGACACATTTGTAAATTACTTTCCTTGAACCCACCGCGTGCTTTATATACATGTTGCTGCTGATTGGTCTGCAGTTCTGACACACCCACCAAACACGAGAAAACGCATCTCAAACCCCATTGCACACCGTTTCCAGGAAACATGACGTTCAACCCGGAAACCGTAGCAAAACGTTGCGTACCGTTTTGAACTTGAACGTGCCCCAGGATCAGACTAATCAGGGTCCGACCAATCAGGATCCGACCAATCAGGATCCGACCAATCAGGGTCAGACCAATCAGGATCCGGCCAATAGGGATCCGGCCAATCGGGATCCGGCCAATCGGGATCCGGCCAATCGGGATCCGGCCAATCGGGATCAGACCAATCGGGATCAGACCAATCGGGATCCGACCAATCAGGATCAGACCAATCAGGATCCGGCCAATCAGGATCAGACCAATCAGGATCCGGCCAATCAGGATCAGACCAATCAGGATCAGGCCAATCAGGATCAGGCCAATCAGGATCCGACCAATCAGGATCCGGCCAATCAGGGTCAGACCAATCAGGATCCGGCCAATAGGGATCCGGCCAATCGGGATCCAGCCAATCGGGATCCGGCCAATCGGGATCAGACCAATCGGGATCCGACCAATCAGGATCAGACCAATCAGGATCCGGCCAATCAGGATCCGACCAATCAGGATCACGCCAATCAGGATCAGGCCAATCAGGATCCGACCAATCAGGATCCGACCAATCAGGATCCGACCAATCAGGATCCGACCAATCAGGATCCGGCCAATTAGGATCCGGCCAATCAGGATCCGACCAATCAGGATCCGGACAGGCCAATCAGGATCCGGCCAATCAGGATCCGGCCAATCAGGGTCAGACCAATCAGGATCCGACCAATCAGGATCCGACCAATCAGGATCCGGACAGGCCAATCAGGATCCGGCCAATCAGGATCCGACCAATCAGGGTCAGACCAATCAGGATCCGACCAATCAGGATCTCTGCTGGCTTGAGTGCAGGCCACACCTTCTCCTGCAACAGAACACTCAGAAACACAAACGCATACTTTCTAAAAGATATACGCTGCAACACTGATTACATTGATATTACAGTAACTTTCCTTTTTCTGCTGTTCAAACAGGAAGAAGAAACGTGCCGTCAAAATGATGATCACTATCGTGCTGCTGTTCACCGTCTGTTGGGCACCGTTTCACATCGTGCACATGCTGTTCGAGTACAGTAAGTGTGTCATGTCAATGCGCTCGAGTAAATGTCTCTGTCCGGATACAATCCTCTCACAGCAGCTCCGTGAGGATAACCTGAACTGAAGAAGTGCGATTACACAAAGTAGTTCATTTCTTACCAGAGGCTGAACCCACAATCACTGTTAACAACCCAGATGATTGATCATTAGACTCGTGCCACCCACAGAGCGCAGGGTTAAAGGTCAAATATCTCCACTCTATTTGATTGCATGCGTCTCGCTACTCGATCACAACAACACTACACGAATATAAGTTCAGATGTCCCTGAAAATATGTTCTGGGTAACTACAGATAGGCGTCTTAAATCAGGCACGTCCAGATGGCTTTACTGACAAGCAATTTTTCGGATCTACAAATAGTTGTTTAACACATTTTGTCTGGTAAGGAGGACAGTGTGAAGCTCTATGGATGCGATTACTACAGACCTGCAAACTCACAAGAGGTGGAAAAGGTGACATGTTCACGGAGTAAATAGTTGCAATGTCCCGCAGGAGAACATTTTTGTGGTTTGAACATGTAAGCATTGTGGTGCACTCATAAAGGATATTAGGATATCAATATAAAGGATATTTATTGAGATGAGGGCTGGGTAATGGCACAAATTTCTCAATTGAATTCAATTTCGATTCACAAGATTGAGATTTGATTCAATATTTATTCATTTGGGGCCTATCAGGTACAGTAAATGGCAAATTTCCTAAAAAAAACCCAATTCTCTTAACAAATGCTGTAAAGTATACATGAAACCACAGTTGTTACATCATTATAATATTAAAGATTAAAATTAATTGATTTGTAGTAGTGCTGTAGCGGCGCGTCGATGACGTCGACGTCATATTTTTGAGTCGACACTTCTTTATTTATTTATTTTTTGCACCGTTCCCGGCGGTACAGCTCTCCACACACACGTGGGAGACCGAAACATTGCAGAATGGAGGACGAAGACAACTAGAAGTGAATGTGCTTTCCATTAAATGAATCACACACAGTAAACAAACCCTTAAAAAAAACTTTGCAATTTAGACGCGCAAACTGTGCCGGCCGGTGCGGTGAGACGTACATGTTCGGGCAGATTCGGCTTGAAGTCGTTCATCCTCGGACGCGGCGCCGCACGCGCTGTTACAAACAAAAACGTGCACACAGCCAAGCGAAATGGGTCTTGCCAGTCTTGCGCACCCAACGCGTAAAGCGCTCTGATCGGTAAAGGGGAACAGACCATCTCTCGAATCATCTCCAGCAGTAGCAGCCTCCGAACGAAGCATCACTAACTCCGCCTCCGTTTCCCTCGTAAGCTGATATTAGTATTTAAACATTCTCTATGATGAAAAATGTTTGTAAATATTTTAATGACACGGTTTTGCCGGTTATAGAGTTCTAATGACGTTGTTCAAATACATAACATTAGACGTTAGCCAGCTTATAGTATCATGATTCAGTACACTAGTGCGTAGGCTATTTATTTTAGATACATTATGTTTTTTAGATTAGTCGACTAATCGATAAAATAATCGCCCCACTAATCGTTTAATGAATAATCGTTTACCCCAGCCCTAATTTGTAGAATACTTGCATATAAATTATGGAGTGTCTATTTACACTAATAACCTGCCATGTTGGCAGAGGCTATTTACACTAACTCCGCCCACTGACGTCTGATTGGTCCAGACAAAATGGCAAAAGATGCTGACACACACACAGTATCGGATCGGAAAGGCATTATTTTCAATAAAAATGAAGAAAATATTCGAAAAATCAAAATAAAGTGTCTAATAATAGGGTGTTTAGCTTTATTTTCCTAATAAGGCTTCTTCCATTTCCTAATTTTAATAAATGTAATAATTTACAATGTTATTATTGCATACCGTTTAATGTACAACAACACTGAGGTGCAAATAGTATCTGCAACTGCGTTCTGCGTTCTTATAATAACGTTATAATACATTTAATGACAATTATGTCTCTACTCGTTTTTTTTATATTGAGATTTAAATGGTGGCTGTCATAAAACGGATTTATTCAAACATACATTCAATATTGAAGAACAGGATAAGTAAAAAATACAATTAATATGCAATTAATATAGTGCATATATTTAGCATAATACATAAAAAATCAATAGCTATGAATAACTATTTAAAAAATAGTGACAAAACAGAATAAGAATATTTGACTGTAAAATAAAAAAGTTATGAAAACATAATATAGTATTAGCAATCATAATTTTATTTTACATTACAACCGTAAAAAATTTTTTTTTTAATTACAATTGTTTTAATTTCTTCATTTTCAAATGTTAAACCATCAATGTTGACATAAATCTGCAGGGACTGAGTCCTTAAAGCATTACTTTCCCGAACACTGGAAAGCAAATCCACCTTAAAAGCAACAATTAGCGCAACTTTACAGAGAAAGTAATAAACATCTGATAAAACACAAGGCTTTTAAAGTCTCCACTCTAAGAGGACTGTATTATAAGCGTCCGATGTTACTGTAAACACCCAGATTTGACAAACTGAGCAACAGGTTTAAATATACATTACTTCACTGAGCTCATTGTTTCTGCCTTAAATTACATTGTTTAAATTAATACGTTTTTCACTAACTGTGATTTGTATATGTACATTTCTGAAATACACAACTCAGACAGTTTCCTCTGAAAACAGATCACTGTAAATAGTAATGTGGACTCATGCATTTTCTGTAAAGCTGCTTTGAAACGGTGTGTATTGTGGAAAGCGCTATACAAATAAATGTGAATTGAATTAATTGACTGTCCAATGTGAGCTTTCAGCAATACATCAAAATACCTGTGCGTTCTTCATTCAGACGACCTGGAGAAGAACTACGACGAGGTCACGGTGAACATGATCATCGCTGTGGTCCAGGCCATCGGCTTCTCCAACTCTTTCAACAACCCCATCGTCTACGCCTTCATGAACGAGAACTTCAAGAAGAGTTGCGTCTCCACGCTGTCCTCTTACCTGAGGCGTCCCGGCCACCAGGGCGGCGCTGTAGAGCGCCCCAATCTCAGCGTGCACTTCTCCAAACACCTCAAAACTGAGGCCTTCAGCAGCAACACCACCAGCGGGAACACAGGAGCCCCGCACACGCACCAGAACCGAGTGTTGAGCTCTTCACACGGAGATCTGGAGATCTCGACAGCGTTCGCGGAGCAGAGAGACAAAACCGCTACATCCCAGCTGCCTTCCAGCAGCTCCTGCGTGACATAAACAGAGGATCTCAGACATTGAGGTGTTCTTGGCAAGAAAAAACAGCCTTTGAGATAATCTCAGTACTGCTGTCGGATGAGTTCGGGATTTCAAATCCATGATGGGAGACGCAGACCGAGAAAAAGACGCCCGAGCGCTAGCGCTAGTTAGCGTGTAGCACAACAGACTGACCTCACTTAAAAGATCAGTTCACTTCAGAATTAAAATTCCCTGATAATTTACTCGCCCCCACGTCATCCAATATGTTCATGTCTTTCTTTCTTCAGTCGAAAAGAAATTTTGGAGGAAAACATTCCAGGATTTTCCTCCATATAGTGACTTCAATGGAGTCCAACGGTTTCAGTGCAGCTTCAAAGTCTCGACACGATCCCAGCCGAGGAATGAGAGTCTTATCTAGACAAACCATCCGTTATTTTATAACAAAAATTAAAATATATATACTTTTTAACCACTAATGCTCGTCTTACACTAGCTGTGATGCGACACACATTACATAATCATTTTGAAAGGTCACGTGTGTTCCAGTTTAAAAAAGTAGGGCGAATAACTCCATCTCATTTTCTCCTCCAACTTCAAAATCATCAGACATTGTTGTTTTACCGTTTATTTATTTATTACATTTTTTGTTGCTGCGTGTTCGCTTTGTAAACACTGGGTCTGTACTTCCGCCTACGTCACGCTTGACCTTTCAACGTGATTATGTAATGCGTGTCGCATCACAGCGAGTGCAAGACGAGCATTAGTGGTTAAAAAGTATATAAATGTTTATTATTTTTTAGAAAATGACCAATCTTTCATTAGATCAGACTCATTTCGAAGTCTCATTTTACCATGTTTACTAAATCTAGCGTGCGTTATTTTATATGCATTTATAGAATTAATGCACATTTTGGTGTTTTTTTTATGCGATATCCCAAAATGTCCATAAAAAAAGGGGGGTGGAAAAATGGCTATTGATTTATTAATATATATGTAGTTTAAGTTTTTAAGCAATGTTTTTGGTTTTAGTTAACTAAACCTCGGAACCTCGGAATTTCTGTTTTGTAAGTAAACAAAGTTTTTCGGGAGAACACAAAAGTATTTAAATACACTCACCTAAAGGATTATTAGGAACACCACACTAATACTGTGTTTGACCCCCTTTCGCCTTCAGAACTGCCTTAATTCTACGTGGCATTGATTCAACAAGGTGCTGAAAGCATTCTTTAGAAATGTTGGCCCATATTGATAGGATAGCATCTTGCAGTTGATGGAGATTTGTGGGATGCACATCCAGGGCACGAAGCTCCCGTTCCACCACATCCCAAAGATGCTCTATTGGGTTGAGATCTGGTGACTGTGGGGCCATTTTAGTACAGTGAACTCGTTGTCATGTTCAAGAAACCAGTTTGAAATGATTCGAGCTTTGTGACATGGTGCATTATCCTGCTGGAAGTAGCCATCAGAGGATGGGCACATGGTGGCCATAAAGGGATGGACATGGTCAGAAACAATGCTCAGGTAGGCCGTGGCATTTAAACGATGCCCAATTGGCACTAAGGGGCCTAAAGTGTGCCAAGAAAACATCCCCCACACCATTACACCACCACCACCAGCCTGCACAGTGGTAACAAGGCATGATGGATCCATGTTCTCATTCTGTTTACGCCAAATTCTGACTCTACCATCTGAATGTCTCAACAGAAATCGAGACTCATCAGACCAGGCAACATTTTTCCAGTCTTCAACTGTCCAATTTTGGTGAGCTCTTGCAAATTGTAGCCTCTTTTTCCTATTTGTAGTGGAGATGAGTGGTACCCGGTGGGGTCTTCTGCTGTTGTAGCCCATCCGCCTCAAGGTTGTGCGTGTTGTGGCTTCACAAATGCTTTGCTGCATACCTCGGTTGTAACGAGTGGTTATTTCAGTCAAAGTTGCTCTTCTATCAGCTTGAATCAGTCGGCCCATTCTCCTCTGACCTCTAGCATCAACAAGGCATTTTCGCCCACAGGACTGCCGCATACTGGATGTTTTTCCCTTTTCACACCATTCTTTGTAAACCCTAGAAATGGTTGTGTGTGAAAATCCCAGTAATTGAGCAGATTGTGAAATACTCAGACCGGCCCGTCTGGCACCAACAACCATGCCACGCTCAAAATTGCTTAAATCACCTTTCTTTCCCATTCTGACATTCAGTTTGGAGTTCAGGAGATTGTCTTGACCAGGACCACACCCCTAAATGCATTGAAGCAACTGCCATGTGATTGGTTGATTAGATAATTGCATTAATGAGAAATTGAACAGGTGTTCCTAATAATCCTTTAGGTGAGTGTATATATATATTTTTGACATGAGGGTAAGTAAATAATGACAGAATGTACATTTTTCTCTTTATGTATGTTTATGTATAATGCTATTTATAATGTACACTAATGCACTGCATATTTAAACAAAGTTAAAATGCATTATAATGTTTGCAGATTATATCTGAAATTGGTTTTCATGTTTTAATGCATTACACTTTCTAAAAGTGCAAGAATGAATAGATGAGTATTATAATGTATTATAACTGGGGTTCCTATTCATGCAATCATACAATGCACGGTGCATTACAATTCATAATGCATTAAAAATACCCATATAATGTCTTCAAGTGAAGTGTTGTGAAACGGCAACACAGGGTAAGAGCGACGAGCGCAACATAACTCTAGTGTTCAACAACAGATTGATAGAAGACACTGTAAATACTCCATTGGCAGCTCTGATCTCTAAAGTCTGTACTTTATATATTCACTTTGCTCAGATATTATAAAGAAATGCTTGAATTTTATTCTGTCAGAACGATTAGAATCATTTGCGTTGAACAGCTGGGACTGTTAAATGATTCACGCTAATGACGATGTGCTAACGTGTTGGAAACATGGACAGGCTGAAATGTGCTTGTTAAAAAGGTGGCGACTTGGTTTTCCTAAAGCATCTGTAATAGATTAATGCTCGATTACAGATGCATTTTTAAGGCACTTACATGTAAATTCTCTGATGGAAAGGAACATGAGATCCGTTTTGAGCGGGTCACATCTGCAAACCTTCCCTCGATGTGTGTGTGCGCGATGAATCTTGATGTCGAACAGCATGTGTGTGTTCACACTCTCAAACAGCATCTGACAGATGTGAACTTTTAATAATGCACAAAAAATAAATCAAGTGAAACTCCTGTTTGTTGTCGTTATGTACATTTTATTCACACCTGATACATATTTACAAAACACATGGATGTCAACCATGCCTGTTTCTCACGGAAACTAAACAAAAAAAATGCACACTTTCAATCGCATTCATTATATTTAGTATAATAGATTCATCTTTTTTTTTTTTTTTATAAATACAAGTGCCTTATTTAATCTGATCTCAATCTAGCAACCAGTAAAGAACATAATATTAAATGAGAATAACAACAGGGCCGAATGTTTGCAGGGATCAACATAAAGGCCCAAGAGTCTATTATCATAAAGATAATAAAAAACATCAGTGATCTCAGTCTTGAAGGCGATTCATTCATTGAATCATCATCATCATCATCATCATCATCATCCCTGCAATTCATTCCCACCGTCTGAAATGGGGAAAACAGGTTTGGCGAGGCAAAAAGCCCTGAAGGCACAGAGTGATGTGAAAGCAGCAGGAGATGTGCAGTAAACACTCATTACTCTGAACATCTGACATTACTGGACCAGAGGGATGTGGAAATCAGGACTGTCGAAGAGCAGCGGCCTGCGGGGGGGACTGGGCTCCTTCGTGGCGCTGTGCAAGAGTTTAAAGAGTCCAGTGCCGATATTCATGGGGATTCCCATTATTATGCACTCGGACACACCTGCAGGACCACAGACATTCAGTTCGGTTATTCAGAAATAGGCAACACACACACACACGGAGAGAACACCAGAACGTTGCTATGGTTACCACACTGTCAATCATCACAATTTCAGAAGTGAGTCGTGTGTCGTACACACAAGGAACGATAATTTAGAGGATTCACTCCCGTATTTAAATGCGGTTGTCACTCCTGAAACTTCAGTGTGTGCGTGGCCATACATTAAATAAAGTACAAATATACATATATAAAAATTAGGGCTGTCAGTTAAACTCGTTATTAACGGCGTTAACGCAAACCAATTTTTTTATCACGCGATTAACGATCTTTTTGGCCTCGCAAACTTTGTAGTTTTTTTCACATGCTGTTACTACAGGACGCGGCGCTGCGCTATGAAACCCATTCATTTCAATGGCTTGCGCCGCGCGAGGACGTTGTGTTGCTTCGTCGACCAAAGCGCAAGCGGATCTAGCTAGAGCGGAAACACAACAACAGACGCGCCGCACACACTTGTTGCGAGCCGGCCGAATAGTAGGTTAACGTTACGCTTTGAGTGGATGACGAGCGCGAGACGCCGAAATGGACGCCGATAAGATTCTGAATGGAAAGTTTACTTTTAAAAAGTTGCCAAATGGTTCCATTGACGAGACCAAAGTGATCTGTGTGTTTTGTCGTTGTGAACTGAGCTATCATCATCGCAGCGCGTCCAGTCTGAAATACCACTTGATGATGGCCAAGCACACACACACACACACACACACACAGCTGATGCGAATTCTCCGCCCCCTCGTCAATATCAGGACCTCGTCAGTATTTCTTTCACCCTTTTATTAATGGACAGTGTTACATTGAGAGATTATTTGCTCCAAGTGAGAATGTTAGTGTGAAATTGAACACAGTGTATGTCAATGTTGTTTTCAATAAAAAACATTTGCACAAAGCAAGCCGATCCACTTTTCCATGTTGATAAGAGCATTAAAATAAGAAAAAATAATGGGACAAAAAGAAAATCAAGAGACATTTAGAATAGATAAAAATAATTGCGATTAATCGCGAGTTAACTATGACATTAATGCGATTAATCGCAATTAAATATTTTAATCATTTGACAGCACTAATAAAAATGTTAATACACGTAATTACTGTAAATTGTGCACAATTACATGCAACTAACCCTAAACCACGCCCTAACCCATCTACATGTTACTCAGTAGTTAAACGTATAATTACAGTGGAACAAAAACACCTTAAAATAAAGTGTAACCTAAAAATTTTGCTTTGCATTTAAAGACCTAATAAAATATTTCAACACAGATCATTATTTTGTGTCTAATTATTTACTTATGTGGCAAGTAGCCGTGTAATAAGCTTACTTAAATAAAACTTTATGGTAAAGCGTTACTGATGAAATAATATATAAATGTTTAACATTTATTTATATATTTTATTATCTTTTCCCCCCTCAAATTATGGTAATAAGAATGAAGAATGCTTTAGGGTCACAAAACCAGTCACAAGGGTCACATTTTTTTAAATTGAGATTTATACATCATCTGAAAGCTGAATAAATAAGCTTTTTCACTGACGTGTGGTTTGTTAGGATAGGACAATATTTGTCCGAATCTGAGGGTGCAAAAATGTCTAAACGTTGAGAAAATCGCCTCTAAAGTTGTTACTTTATGTTTGCACTTTTGCTGCATCCACTCACAAAAAATATTTTTATATATATTTGCGGTAGGAAATGTACTAAATATCTTCATGGAACATGATCTTTACTTAATATCCTAATGATTTTTGGCATAAAAAAATTGATCATTTTGAGCCATACAGTGTATTGTTGGCTATTGCCACAGATACACCCGTGCAACATGTGACTGGTTTCGTGATCCAGGGTCTCACACACACACATCCACACACAGATTATACGTGTTTCTGCTCATCACTCACCGCAGACCGAGTCCTTCTGGCCGAAATACGCAGCATCGAACAGATGATCGGCCGTCTTCTCGAAGGACGCCAGCATGAGAACGCTCTCCTTCATCTTAGCCAGACCGAAGCGAGTGATGCCCAGAATCTCTCCCTGAGACCCACGAGAAACATCATATTCAATATCATATCATCATCATCACAGAGACGCCACGTGAAGCTTCAGAAGCTCACCTTATAGGACATGAGGTCCGCGAGCAGCATGACGTGCCGGCGGTCGATGCTCATACCGTGGTTTACCATGGTATACTGGATCTCATTAATGATGGTGGATCTCGCTGCTTCGATGCCTATCGTCTTCTCCACCTGATGAACCCAAACACATCCATCACACACTCACACAGATATAAGGCCCTACTGACAAATTATGAATTCATAAATCATAAGTTAGCTTGTAGTTATTTACGATATGGACTAGCGTCTGTCAATGTTTCACAATTTCACTTCATAAAACTACAACCCGTCAAAATAAAAGTTAGTTTTAACTTGAAGAAATTATGACGGAAAGATAAAATATTAATATTGTACAGCAGAATGTACTTTTACAAGAAATGATTATGATTATGATTTTTTTTTCTATGTACATGCACTTTCTGTAAAGCTGTTTTGAAACACTATGTATTGTGAAAAGCGCAAAATAAATAAATGTGAAAATATACAAATAAATTTAAATTGAATTATAAAATGATGAAAACTTAATTGTTTTAAGGAGTGTCTCTTAGTTGTTCTTCCATGTTTTTAACTGTTGTGCCAAAACATTAATTGTTAGTTTTATGCCTTCATTAATAATTGATAATAAATATGAAAAATTGATAATAAATTTTAAATAAATATATCATAATTAAAAAAAAAAATGTAAATCATAAATCCTGAAAAATAAAACATTTCAGAGAAAATATAAAACATTTCATAAACACTTATTATTGTATGAAATTAATCAATTATAAAATTGTTACATTATGAATTCAATTGATTAGGCATGCTTTTTGATATTAAAATTTAAAGCAATAAATCGGAAATCAATTTTGGAAAAATTAGGGGGGAAAATAAAGTAGATTTTATAAGGCCCTAAAAAAAATTAAAGTAAAGACTGATTATCATTCTCATGTAAAGACTGAGGTTTAAAAAGCAAATGCCGCATGGAATATTAATAAAATGAATAATCTTCCCCAAAGATGCCCTAGCCCAGAGTCCGACTGGACCGGTACCTCATACGTGTTGTTGGATGTTGTTCGGTTGCCGTTGACGCCGTGTGTTGCCATGACAGCCCTGAGATTGTCTCCCTCCACCAGCAGTTTGAACTTCTTTATCCCGCTCTGCTCGTCAATGTGGATCACGGCACGCGCCACTTGAGGGATGCCCTGGACCACCACCTACACACACACAATATATTTACAAACTTTTGTGTTAGATGCGAGTAATCGATTTCACAACACTAAGCCAAGTATAATATTAGCTTTTATATTTTCAGATTGCATTTTAATTCTATGCGCTTTTGTTATTTTTTTTTTTTTATATTTAGCTTTAAATTTATTTCAGTTTCAGTAATATTATAAAATTTTAAAAGTTCGAGTTTTTACATCTAATATTCATATTTTTTAGCATTTCAACTTTAATTCAATTAACAAATTAGTTTTAGTTTACAATAAGCTTATATGAATGTGTATATATATATATGAAGAGTTCAGATGCAAAAGCCTCTAAGTGCCATTTGAAATTTTCTTCTAGAATGATAATTTTTAACAAACTTGTATATTTAAGCTCAGTAATTTCACTTAAATTGCAATGAAGATTACCTAATAATTGTCATTTAAGTGAAATTACTGAACTTAAATATACAAGTTTGTTAAAAATTATCATTCTAGAAGAAAATTTCAAGTGGCACTTAGAGGCTTTTGCATCTGAACTCTTCATATATATATATATATATATATATATATATATATATATATATATATATATATATATATATATATATATATATATATATATATATATATATATATATATATATATATATATATATATATATATATACATACATACATACACACACACACACACATGTGTGTGAATGAAGACTTCAGATGCAAAAAATATATATAACTGAACATTAACCCTAATAAGATTAAAATAATTGTTGTTCAATAATGTTAAATCAAACCTTGAGCGCTACTAATAAATAAGAGCAAATAAAAGCAAGCATTTTGTCTTTATTCTATATACTGTTTAAGCTTGTGTCTCCAGGTTGCAATCATAATGCCCTTAAAAGAGACAGAATCTGATTGGCTAATTGAACTACATCACATGATCACTCTGTGCTCCAGACATCAGATCAGTATGATGTCAGCGTATGCGAGTGCAACAGCGGCTGACCTTGGGAAGCTCCTGTTTGAGCGACTGCAGGACGTAGTACATGGAGCTCTTGCTGTTCTCTCTGGGAGACACACACACCACGGCCTCTCCGTGAACCGCGATGTCACCCGGCTTCACACGCAGCTTCGACGTGCAGATGGAGTAACGTACGGTCTCTGCGTTCACCTGGACACAACAAACACGACTATAAACCTCTCTGAAGATGATCATCATTTATATAGTGCTTTTAACAATATTAATTGTTTCAACGCAGCTTTACAGTGATAATAGGAAATTAAAGTAACAGATGGTTTCGGCTTTACAGCAGCTCTAGAATAAAGTTAATGTCCAGCTAAAGTTAGTTTTGAATGATTCACTTCGGTCGCAAAGATCATTAGTTATTAACGTAGATAATAACGCTAACACGACACCGTTCTTACAGAAAACCCTTCCGGCCGCTCATTTGCACTAAACTGTTTACTGGCTCGAGAACGCAAACCCTGATATAGGGTCCAAAGTGCAAGCGGTGAGTCATTTTGAAAACTAAAAAGTTTCAAAAACGCGAATCTGTTAAAACGGTGACGGCACGTGCGGATTACGTGTTTAGTCTATAGATATGCGCGTTTGAATATATATACTAGGGCTGTTATTAACGGCGTTAACGCAAACCCATTTTAACGCGATTAATTTTTTTTATCGCGAGATTAACGGCCTTTTTGGCCTAGCAAACTTTGTAGTTTTTTTCACATGCTTTTGCAACAGGACGCGGCGCCGCGCGCGAGGACGTTTTGTTGCTTTGTGGACCGCTCACACACCGCGGTCAAAATTCCAAATAGTTCAACTTTTACCGCTGTGACGATTACCAGCGCGGCCAATAGAAACGTTTTGGCATCCAAAAAGTTTTGAAAACTGGCGTAGCGCCGCGCATTCCGCGTCCTGTCTGAAAGCACCGGATCTAGCTAGACCGGAAACACACTTGTTGCGAGCCGGCCAAATAGTAGGTTAACGTTACGCTTTGAGTGGATGACGAGCGCGAGACGCGGAAATGGACGCCAATAAGATTCTGAATGGAAAGTTTACTTTTAAAAAGTTGCCAAATGGTTCCATTGACAAGACCAAAGTGATCTGTGTGTTTTGTCGTTGTGAACTGAGCTATCATCATCGCAGCGCGTCCAGTCTGAAATACCACTTGATGATGGACAAGCACACACACACACACACTCACAGCTGATGCGAATTCTCCGCCCCCTCGTCAATATCAGGACCTCGTCAGTATTTCTTTCACCCTTTTATAAATGGACAGTGTTACATTGAGAGATTATTTGCTCCAAGTGAGAATGCTAGTGTGAAATTGAACACAGTGTATGTCAATGTTGTTTTCAATAAAAAACATTTGGACAAAGCAAGCCGAACCACTTTTCCATGTTGATAAGAGCATTAAAATGAGAAAAAATAATGGGACAAAAAGAAATCAAGAGACATTTAGAATAGATAAAAATGTGCGATTAATTACGAGTTAACTATGACATTAATCCGATTAATCGTGAGTAAACTATGACATTAATGTGATTAATCGTGATTAAATATTTTAATCGTTTGACAGCACTAATATATACACACACACTTGTCTGGCCTTAAAAATTAATAATACAGAATTTTACAGTATCCATGTGAACTATCAATATAAACCAGAGACTGATGTGCTCCTACAGTCACATTCAAATCCACTTCTGTTTATCTGTGCATTTACTGAACGAGCACTGTGCCACCGTACGTCCGACTGATTTTACTATATTTAATTTTCATTTTTTATTCTAAACTGTTTTGATTATTCTTATTTCTTTTGATTATTTTAATTTCTTCTATGTAAAGCACTTTGATTACAGTGTTTTAATTACCATTAAACACTGATGCTAACAGGTAGTTATGATCAAATGTGCCGTTACCTCCAGCCTCAGAAGACGAATCCTCTCTAGCGACAGTTTCACCAGGATAAAACAATCATCCGGCAGGAAAACCTCCTCAATGTACTCGGAAATCTGACAGAAACAATCAAACTCGGTGATCCGGCTGAAAACCACAACAACATAATAATACACGCCACCAACACACAGGCTCCTTCTGAAAACAGCGCTGTCTGTAGAGTGGGAATGAGCAAAAAGACATATTTACAAAATTGAGCTCTTTGCAAGGCATTCTGGGATTGAATTTTCCACAAAGGCTGGAGAAATGGCACAGTATTCTGGGTGGTTTCAGGGGCATTTTAATTTCATATTGACTTTCTGAACACACACCTAACTAGAGCTGGGTATCGAGTTCGATACTTTTTAGGCACTGACCGAATTACCTCGATTTAGGGCTGTCAACTTTAGTCGTTTAGTCGACTAATCGGTCGACTGACATTCTCCTTGGTCGACCAGTTGCATTTATTTATTTGTTTATTTTTTTACCAATAGAAAGAATTTTTTATTGATTTACTCCTTGATATTTATTAGGGATGTCCCGATCCGATCACGCGATCGGAAATCGGGCCCGATCACGTGGTTTCAGACTCGATCGGAATCGGACGTTACCTCCCGATCAGGACTCGGATATTTGTAAATTAGGGGTGTAACGGTACACGTAATTATTGAACCGTTTCGGTACGAGGCTTCCGGTTCGGTACGCATACAAACCGAACGATTCCTAGGACCATTTTTCCTGCAGACAAAATCCGCGCTGGTGCGATCACCACAACGTTGCGCAACATCAAATGGCAAACGTAATGAAAGCGGAACGAATCTGCGCTACTCATTATATTGTGCTTCACGGACCGTTTACCAGTTCGGACCAGCAACATCTGTGCAGCGCGAGATCAAGCGACACTGTGCTAAGAGATCCAGTGAAGAAAACATTTGAATTCGCCACTGAAGTAATAACATTGCTGCGAGATCTAGTGAGAAGCATTCACATTTCTCCGTTATTAACCGTAGATCCCTATTAGATCAAACAGCGCTGACGTGGGAACCAGGAGAAACATTGTGCCGTGAATGAACATGGATTTAATGTTGCACTTCTAAACTCAAATATTATATAAATATATATATTTAAATGTTATTTTTAAAGTGATTACCAAAACATTATTTGTTCATCCTTCAAAGATTACCCCCATTTATAAACCGGAAAGTTTCAAGATGTAGAAAAACTCAAACTTATTTAAAAATAGTTTTTCTTTTAATAAATAGGAAATTTCTCTGGCATTTCTTTCTTTTTGCTGTATCGTATCGAACGGAACCGCTAATTTTGTGACCTGTTACACCCCTAATGTATATATATATTATCATTAATTTTTTTAAACACTTTTAAAACATTTTTATTTTTTGCCTGCCCTGCCGGGTATTTTAAGTTGAGGTGCTATTTGTTTTTATATTAGACTTTTTCTATATTTACTGTTGCACTAAAGTCCAAAAGTGAAGATTTTATGTTATTTATTACTTGATTGTACAAGCTACCTCACAGAAGTGCTCTGTTTGTTAACAGAGTTGTTGATCGTTAAAATAAGGTGAATTAAATAAAAAATAAGGAACATCCTGGATCAGTTTTTTCTCTCTTCCTTATTCTTTTTTTATGTATTTATATAAGTATCGGATCGGGACTCGGTATCGGTAGATACTCAAAATCAAATGACTCGGACTCGAGGGCAAAAAAACCTGATCGGGACATCCCTAATATTTATTCCTTTTATAAGCAGTTATATATTACTGCATTCTAAATATAATTAGCCCATGTTTTATCCCCAACTTTAAATGCTGTAATTTAGGCTATTTTGTAACAGCGCCACAGTTTAGCGCACACACACAGAACACTCGGGAACCGCACCTGTGGCTGCGCTGCTGCTGCGGCGCGGACGCGCTTGGAAAAAACGATGAGTTTGCGCGCCTACATTTGAAATAACGAACTTGAGCGTGCCCTTTAACGGCTTTATTATGCTGATTCAATAGATTGTGTTTTCTTATGTTTTTGTTTTTATTTGTACACTTGACGCGTTTGAAAATAGCCTAAATAATGTAACAAAACGAAAATAAACCTATATGCCTTCCTATTATACAGCCTATTATTAAAAGGATTGTTTTTTAGGCTATTTGTTTTTTTTGTGCGTTTGTTTTAAAACTCCTAGATCGGCTGGACAAAAGTTAACCCTAAGCTTTGAAAGTAAAGACGAATATACAGCCTGTATAAACGAGAGCTTTTGTTAGGATTTTTCATTATTTGCCAGTTTTAGCAGTTATATTTTCTGTAGCGTGTGGCGTGGTCAGGTGCGCGATTGTGACTGTCACTATACAGGGTTTCTGCAGGTTTTACAAAGTCAAATTTAAGACTTTTTAAGACCTTTTTAATACCATTATGAATGAAATTTAAGACCTATATCACGACAAAAAAAAAAAAAAAACGTACAAAGGAAACGCAGAGTCTCAAAATTACTTGCCAAGTAATTTAATTAATTCAAACTGAACATAGTACTTTCGTCGAACATCAGCAGGAACGGTCCCGTGGTTTTGGAAATTAGTTCTGTCTTTATAAAATCCGCTATTCCAAAGCACGTACTGTAGGCTGTTTTATCTTTCCCGCACCTGAAGGATTTAGCGATGTCAGAGCCCGGAAACATCGTTTGAAACAATTCCCAGATTTCCTCATTTGCACTGTAGGACTAGTGTCTTGTCACCGTGTGGAGAACCCAGAGCACCTCCGCTTTTAGTGTCGGCTCTGACCCAAAGGCAAACACGGAGGTGGATGCGGGAGTTGCGGAGCTACTGTGCGGGCCTCGGCTAGGCAGTGTCTGTAGTGCTGGAGCCGCCAGATACTCGCAAGAACTGGCTGATGACGGTCGTTTGCTGGAGACCCTTCACAGCAGTTATAGATGTTTATCACTTTTTGCATGTGACTCCAGCGCCCGTACACCCAACGTTCCCAATTTAATAGCTTTCTTGCATAAGCAGCAGTGGGCTTCAAATACGTTGTTTGCAACTGGCTTTTAACCAAGCACGAAATTCAGATTTTTCAAGCCAAGTATCGCTAAACTTGCACTTACCCTTAACGTTAGCTGAATAAAATCCGTTTTACGTCTGTCTGTGGTATCTGAGACACGCACCAATAACACGAAAGCTCAAAGCTGATTGGCTGTTGCATGTTGGTCTATTTTGTAGTCGTAATACAGCAAATTATATTTAGACTAGCGAACTAAGGAACTACAACACCACGGAATAAATAAATAAAAACATTACAAAGCGCTGCGGGAGCATTCCAATGAGATTTACTTGGACGACAGATTAAGACCCGTTTAAGATGATTTAAGACCTAGAACACAATACTTCAGAAAATGTAAGACTTTTTAAGGCCTTAAATTGTGATTTTGAAATTTTAGACTTTTTAAGACCCCGCGGAAACCCTGTACAGCCTCTGCTATAGCATTATATGTTCATTAAATTAGTATCGAAAAAAGTATCGTTCAGGGACCGATTTCGAAGTCATGGTATCGGTATTAATAATCGAACTAATGAAAATGAACGATACCCAGCTCTACCCCAAACAGAAAGCATGAGAAATGTTCCTTATGACGCAGGCTTTAGTGGACAGCAGAAGTCAGTGCACGTACCTCTCCCAGGAGAGTCTTCTCAATGCGACCCTTCACCAGCCGAGCGAAATCTGCATCGTCATCACAGTCCAGGCTGGCACTGATGATGGGCGTACTGAGACACAGAGAGAGACTCGTTAGCGCACACACACACACACAAACACGGCTTCTCCTCTGATTGACACGTGTTTTCCTCCTCCAGGGGTCGAGATCAGACTCGATGAATCGATGGCTCTTACGGGCTCCTGCACGTCTATCATGTTCAGAGTCTAGAAATGTTTCATGTCACTATTTTATTTTGTGAAGGTTATTTCAGGACTTTTCTCTGACGGTCTGTGAGGTCGATTTATGGTTTATCATCTGTGCTCTTAAAAAAATACTGTGGTATTTATTAATATGATGGTATATTAGATTGCACAGTTCAGGATTATTCAGAATGATTACCATATTCATGTA
>CM060602.1:40263904-40336404 GCA_030578255.1 Tiaroga cobitis | reverse complement strand
CTGACCAATCACCAAAGACTGAGCTATCTGACCAATCAGAGCAGAGCAGCTCTCATAGAGGCGGGGTTTAGAGAGACTGAATCTGCAGACGGACCGTTTCAGACACTGAGAGAAAAGAGCTGATGCTGCAGTGTATTATGGGAAAATTGAAGTGTTTTTGACCTTGGATGCATGTGAACATTGCAGGAGACTCCAAAACAACATTAGGAACTTTTAAAATAGCATAGCGGGGCACTTAACCATGTACACACTCAAAAGTTTTAAGTGACAACTGTATTTTTATGCAACCTGGACATTGACGGCAGATGTCTAACCCATTTAGCAATGAGCTTTATTTGAGAGATTCGTGTTTCTGCAACAGCCGTCACTATATAAATGCATCAGTGTTGTTTAAATGCTTCTGCTCTTCAGCATCCTCATGCCACCCCTCAGGAACACAGTAAAACCACTCATTTTCCTTTATGAGAGTTGAGTGCATCTCCGCTTTGAAAGACACACGCTCATCTGAAGCACTTTGATAAACAGCACTCAAACAGTGAAGAGCTTTAGGAGGACAGACAGGAACTGCCTCAAATGAGAGAGGAAAGGGTTTTGACCCCATGTGTAGATTGTCATTCATCATTTTCCTTTTGTTTGATAAATTCTCTTCATCTGTGGGGTTGGATGGTCAATTCATACATTTGGGACGTGTGTAAAATCAGAGCTGTGGATCATAGCAACCATGTCAATGTGGGGAAATTACCATGAGCTTCATGAGTTAAAGGAATAATTCACCTCTAAATGAGCATTGTGTCAATTTTCTTTTCTTCTGAGAAACAGAAGTTGTTTGGCAGAATGTTCACGCTGCTCTTTTCCAATACAATGAAAGCGACAGTGATCTTTTTAACAATCTTAAGCAGGTTAAATGTTAATCACACATAATCCTATGAATGCACATTAAAAAAAACAGAATCGAATCATTCTGAATTGGCAAAAATCTTTCCTGAATATAATTCCTATGAATTGTGAATCGATTCGATGTCTAACCAAAGATTTACACCCCTATAGGAGAGCCAGTATATTCATTAAAAAAATAAATATTTTTAATAAATAAACCCTGTAATTTTCAGAAGTTTCAATAACGGAATGTTTTTCAGTGTTTATTTTATTTACTTTTTTTTGGGGGGGGGGGGGGGGGGGGGGACTTATTATTATTATCATCTCAAAAATGACCATTTCTCAGCATGTTCTCCCCAATAAAATAAGTTTAACACAACTAGAAAAAATTATATTCACCATAAAATTCCTATGACTTTTCAGGGTCTATAAATAACACTTAAAATTCGCTCATTTATCCATGTTTTCCAAGGCCGTGGAAATAAATCAATAAATTTGGTTCATAAATAAAAATGATAGTTGTTGAGGGAATGAATTACCCCAAAAATAATATTAATAATAACGTCAGCTTACCTCTGGATTGTTAGCCGTTTTAGATCATTTTAAAGCTTATTTTAATCATTTTCAGGCATCTTGCGATCCTCTGGTTGAGAACAACTGATCTAAAGTCAATTGCAGTCTATTCCTTACGCAAAGCATGACCTCAGAGGATATGAATATGATTTTTCATTTTTAATGGCATCTTTTTAGTGATTATTGGAGCTTGACAGCTCCTGGTCACGGTCTGATCTGGTTGTATGGAAAAGAGCAGCGTGAACATTCAGCTAACAATCTACTTTTTTGTGTTCTACTGAAGAAATCAATTTCATTCAGGTTTGGATCAACATGAGGGACACAAAAAGTGCAGCGTCTCACCTCCAGAAAGGTGTCTCTACAGCACAGAAAGTCTTTTCTCTTCATGATGGAGTCGGTGGTCAAAACCAGTTCGTTTCTGCTCAGCGCCGGCTCACCCGGACAGCCGAACACCGCCTGAGAAAACAAACCTGAGCATCAGCGTTCAGGAGGAGCAAGAGAGAGAAAAAATGATGTGTAAAGTGCTCTTCAGCGTTTCCACATCCCAGCGTCCTCAAGCCCCATTTCAATCACTTAGACTCCACAGAGAGTAGTGATCAGAAATGAAAACAGGCCAGCAGTGATTGTGCGAAACTGATGTGGAGACCACAAGTCTACCATTTCATTAATGTCAGCTCACATTTGAGAAGAGACACCACAATCCCAGAATCCACTCTGATTGCTCATACACGAGCAGAACCGCATGAAACAGGAATAACTAGACTTCAGTTCCTCTGAAGAAAATGATGTGGTGAAATTAAGTGAATTAATTTAGGTCCTATAATCTGTGTACTATTGTACAGTAAAATGTACTAAAGTAGTAGAAATAATAATTAAACAGAAAGAGATTTTATGCATGTTTTAATTTATATAGTAAACGTCTGTTGTGCAGAAGTTTATTTTAAAAAGAAGTTGCTACAATCATTTAACTTTTGCATTTATTTTATACAAAAATAAAAATGTAATTTTTTGTAAATGGATGGTTATATTTTCATTTGATTACATTTTATAAGATTGATTATATTGTAAAAATTGTGTGAACATGATTACCACAATGTTTGATGATACATTTGTATTACATCATAAAAGAGAAAAAAAAGCAAAAAAGAATTTGAGAAAAACAAAAGAGATTTTAAAGGATCGTTTAACATTTATAAATATATTAAATTGTTAGTTTTACGAATTCAATTGATTTGATGACCATTAAAACGTAATCCTTACGAATAAATTAAATGTATTTAAAAAAAAATAATAAAAAAAACCCCGGAAAAAATACAATTCTGTCAGAGCCGCATCAAGTTTATGACATGACAGCAAACACTGTATAATCTAACCAGCTAATTTAAATATGCAAATTACATTTAGATGCAAGATTTTCACTGAACAACTACTTAAATTTGGTCTGTACCTCATACAATCTGAATTCTGAGGTAAGATTGTATAAACTATTTTAATAAACAAGTTTGTGTTTATCATGCACATGTTTCACCGCAGCAAACGGGTTTCTTTGAGAATAATCTTTGACATACTCTGATGTTGTCGAGGACTCTTTTGAACTCCAGCGGCTCATCTTTCCCCTCCATGGCCGCGGGATCGAGTCCGTCTCCGCCGTAGATGAACTGAATGATGTCACCGGTGGAGCTGCGCACCGTCAGATCGTACTGAGAGCACAAGTCCTCCAGAGACTTCACCAAACGCCTCTGTGCAACACACACACACACACACACTGAGCAGAACTCATACATCTCTCAGATCTCACTTGTTGTATAAGACAGTTATGAAAATGCAGAATTATAAAAAGTCAGTCAGTTGCAATGACATAAGGGCAATTAAATGACAGAATACATTTTTTATATTTGAATTTAAGCTGGATTATTGATAGTTTACGTGCATAAATGAATCCATAACTCATTAATTGAATCATTATTCACCTTATTTTGCAATGCGCAAGTATGTTGTTTTATGTGAATGTGCGAGAGTTGTGATTTATTAGACGCTATAGGTGTTTATAATTACGACAATACATTAAAGTCCCCCTGTAGTCAAAAATGTCATCCCTTATAACTCGTACATATTTAAACGTTTTTTCCTTAAATTTCTTCATGCCTTAGAATATCTTGAATGTAACTCGACACCCTTGCCTCATTTAGTATGCGCGGTTCTATGAATATGCAAATAAGCCCCACCTCCACTCACTCACAGGTCCACTCGTTGACGATCACGTTGATCTGAAGCAGGGTTTGAAATTAACACACGCCAAACTTAAAAATTAAAATCGTAAAAATCAGCTGTGGCGGGTAACGCTGTCAAATCACTAGCCAATTTTGCGTGTTACTTATTATGTTTACTCAGTTTGCTGGGGAAGTTTGTATAAGCCAAATCTGCGCAAATACTCGACTCATGAGTCATGATGTATTAAATACAGTGTATTGCGTATAATCTGCTCATTTCTGGCTTACTTGAACATGACCGTCATTACACATCAAATAACAGCTTGTTCATTTGCATTGAAGCAATAGCGAAGATTAAAAAGAATTTGGTTAACAGAAAACCTATTGTTATTTCCCAACATCCTACATTTTGTTGATGTTCTGTGTACTGTATTGATTTGATTTGTACACATTTTTGGTGAAAAGGATGAAAGAGGACGGGAGGAGATGCTGGATGACAGGATTTAGTTTGAATAAGTATTGAATGCTGTGACGTAGGTAATCTGGTTAATTTCTTTTCTTCTTTGGCTAGTAGAAGAATGGCCGGTCACTTCAAAATTTAGTAGCCAAATTGACCGGTGAGTGAAAAAGTTAATTTCAAACCCTGGTCACAAGGTCGTTTGTGACGTCAGAAACACCAGCGATTTCTAACCGTGTTTTTGAGACTGTCTTTGGTTCACTGCAGTTTTAAGCAGGAAATACTCAGCAATGCTGTCGACTTATGAATTCACACATGTCTTAAGTAAGGGATAATCCACGGCAAGCCATGCATTAAAGGATTTTAATGCACGACGTAGAGGTGAAGAACCACCCGACACGACGCATTAAAATCCTTTAATGCATGGCTTGCCGTGGATTATCCCGCTTATACCTCGGTTATTTGCCAACTTAAAAAGAAGTTAAAGCTGTAACTGATGTTTACAGTGTAATTTTTTAACAGACGTGTAAAAATGACGGTTATTTTCTTAAGTTACGGCTCGTTAGTTCTAGCACTCCATCCGCTTTAAATAAAGTAGAGCCATCGGATTGCTTTTATTTGAATGAATTATCACATTTATTTAAAGCTACACTGTGTGAATTTTACCCCCATCTAGCGGTGAAAAGGTATATGACCATCCAGTGAATATTAGTTTCTGTTCCTCTCAATTCCGATTTCGTTTTAACTCCTACGGTGGCCAATGAAGTCCAAGATTAACATGGCTTCCAGTACGACCTCCTCGACACGGTGCCATCGAGTGTTAAAACGCGAAATGCGAAGCTTGATGTCCCTCTTTGGCTAAAGTACTTTCAAGATGGAGGGGCAACATGGCGACCGACATTAGAACCCCTCACCCGTATGTATTTTCAATGGCATATTATACACTCACGAGAATACTTTATTACTTGAACGAAGTAAATATACATTGAGCACATATATTTTTGAAAGGACTAAGTGTTTTTAGCTAAGAATAAACTAAAAAAGTTACACAGTGTAGCTTTAAATTCATTATTAAAAGAGAGAGACAGAGAACTGAGAGAGTAAATAAACGTTTTCATATGCGTCTCTCACTCGGTTTGCTAGTGTAACTGTGTTACTATCGTTAACAATGTTCACAGTAGCGGATTAATTTCGAACTGTAATCAAACTGACTGGACCTACCTGTGCATTAAAGGGTTTTACTGCACACCTTCCAGCCAATCAGAATCGAGTATTTAAACAGCCCGTGGTATAAAGCATATTAAAAACACCACATAGACATACAAACATCATTAAAAGCTTGATTTTCACCACAGGGGGACTTAAATGTGGATACAGGAGGCAAACGGAGACGTTTCATCTGCTGTCGTACCTGCATGTATCCCGTCTCTGCTGTTTTCACAGCGGTGTCGACCAGCCCCTCTCTACCAGCCATCGTGTGGAAGAAGAACTCAGTGGGCGTCAGGCCAGAATAAAAGCTGTCTGCCACAAAGCCCTTCGCAGCAGGGAGCTGAAACATGAAAGAACAATCACACACACGTTGCTTTTATTCCACACAACTTCTGGTTTGTGTCGTCTTTAACCTCTGATCACTTTTAAGTTCTGAAGCAATTCCTTTAAACAAACAGAATCATAAAGCAAAGCATGTTGAAATATTCATTTGTACACTGTGGTAATGAAAACATTCAGTTTTTGGACAAAACGTTGCATAAACTTTGGAATTAATCATGCAAAGATTGCTAGAAGTTAATTAAATACATGCATTATTTCTGACACTTCAAAATAGGGAAAACTAATTGTTAAAGTTATTAAATATAGCTTAAACGGCTTCTATAATCTCTCCTGTGCAACACAACGATTGGCTTTTTAAAATTAAAAATTAAATAAATTCAAGCACTTTTAAGGACCTGTATCTATGTATGTTTATTTTCAAAAGTACATAAGTTTTATTTCTTCCTACTCCTTTTTGTACATTTAAATCGTTTTTTTTTTTTTTTAAGTACTGGAAAGTATGGAGTTTTATTTTTTTGTTCATCTGATGTTGTTTTTTTACCATTATTTTTCTTTCTTTCTCGGATTTCTTTTTTAATTGTATTTACATGTTCAAAATTCAAAATAAAGATATCAATCACTCAAAAAGTTTTTTTTTTTTCAGATTCACAAACTTTCAAGGATTTCAAGGACCCGTGGGAACTCGTTGCGAGAAGTCAATTAAATACATGCATTATTTCTGACACTTCAAAATGGGGAAAAACTAATTGTAAAGTTATTAAATAAAGTTTAAAGGGACTATAATCCATCCTGTGCAACACAACGATTGGCTTTTTTTGATTACATAAAGCATTTTTTTAAATCATCCCAGCAGACAAAGGACAAAAGTCACTGTAATTGAAGAATCACTCATGCATACTGAGAGAAAGGGATAAATAGGGACGAAAACTTCTTACTTTGGAGTGCTTTTCAAAGTGAGGCAGCGAACGGTTCTCGAACCCGTCAGGAACACGCGAGCCGCTGATGGCCTGTTGCCCGACGCAAGCGATCATCTGTGAGATGTTAATGAATGAACCTGGAGACGCAGAGTGTTATTACACAGACATTTGTGACTCGCATGAATCAAATATAATATAATAATATAATATATCAAATTCCAGGACATTTCAAGCACTACTTTTGGGGTTTTCAAAGGACTTCAATCAGAAATCTCACTTATCAAACCATATCTATATTATCTTTCAAATTCTAAAAAGGGTAAATGGATAAACAAAAATAAACTAATAAAACAAAATAGTACAAATAAAGTGCAACACAAGCAATGACTCTTAACTTTAACCATTCAAAAGGATACTATTCAAACTGATTCCCCCACCTGAATATATTATCATTGACCTGAAGAATGAAAGATGTATCATATACTTGGATATTTATGAGCAATATCGCACTCATAGCCATGCGAAATTGCTCTATATCAGATGGGCTGCAGCGTGTGAAAAGATTGTTATATCTATAAAATTAAACACTATTGTCTTTCAATAATTCAAGTACCTTTTTATAAATATGGCTGTTTTCCAGGACTTAAATTTAAAAAAGTCAAATTTAATACTTCAAGCATTTTAAGCACCTTGTACGAACCCTGTAAATATGATCTCTCTATATATTTATATATAGTTCCAGTAGGGAGGTTTGGATGGTACCTTTGGATCCACACAGGGCCATGATCAGCGGGCTGTTGCTTTTGTCCAGTTCCCTCAAACACGCACTGCCAGCGTGATCTCTGATGACTGACAGCTCCTTCAGGATTAAGGCCTGGACACACACACACGTCACACAGAGGTAATCAGATCTAGTGTGTGTGTGTGTGTGTGTAGCTCATTCTCTCGCTCACCTCGAGTGTTTCCTCCGCGGTGCAGCCCGGCTGCTGCTGTAACCGGCCCGTCTTCAGGGCTTCGATATATTCGTCACATTTCTTATATCCAGCGTCCAGCAGCTCCTGCTTGGCCTTCAGGAGTCCCTGTCCGGGCGTCACGTCTCCGATCCCGATGGAGAAGCCTCGATTCGCTTCAGGAATCATGAAAACATCATGACTTTAACCCATACACACTCTCACACAACGACACGTCTGGTTTACGATCTTTGTGAGGACTCTCCATAGACGTAATGGTTTTTATACTGTACAAACTTTATATTATGCCCCCATACACTAACCTTTCCCATCACACACACACACACACACACTAACCCGACCCCTAAACCTACCCAGCACACACACTAACCCAACCCCTAAACCTACCCATCACACACAACATTCTTCATTTTTAAATTTTCATAAAAAATTTTTTTTATTATGTTTATTAATCAATTTTCCTTGAGGGGACCAGCAAAAAGTTCTCACAAAGTAGAGAATATCAAGTTTTACTGTTCTTGTGGAGACATTTGGTCCACAAAAGTATAGCTAAACATGCCCACTCTCACTCAGACACACACACACACACACACTCTCTCTCGGACACACACTCTCTCTCGGACACACACTCTCTCTCGGACACACACTCTCTCTCGGACACACACTCTCTCTCGGACACACACTCTCTCTCGGACACACACTCTCTCTCGGACACACACTCTCTCTCGGACACACACTCACTCTCGGACACACACTCTCTCTCGGACACACGCGCTCTCTCGGGCACACGCTCTCTCTCGGACACACGCGCTCTCTCGGGCACACGCTCTCTCTCGGACACACGCTCTCTCTCGGACACACGCTCTCTCTCGGGCACACGCTCTCTCTCGGACACACACTCTCTCTCGGACACACACTCTCTCTCGGACACACACTCTCTCTCGGACACACACTCTCTCTCGGGCACACGCTCTCTCTCGGGCACACGCTCTCTCTCGGACACACACTCTCTCTCGGACACACACTCTCTCTCGGGCACACACTCTCTCTCGGGCACACGCTCTCTCTCGGACACACACTCTCTCTCGGACACACGCTCTCTCTCGGACACACGCTCTCTCTCGGGCACACGCTCTCTCTCGGGCACACGCTCTCTCTCGGACACACGCGCTCTCTCGGGCACACGCTCTCTCTCGGGCACACGCTCTCTCTCGGACACACGCGCTCTCTCGGGCACACGCTCTCTCTCGGACACACACTCTCTCTCGGGCACACGCGCTCTCTCGGACACACACTCTCTCTCGGACACACGCTCTCTCTCGGACACACGCTCTCTCTCGGGCACACGCTCTCTCTCGGGCACACGCTCTCTCTCGGACACACGCTCTCTCTCGGACACACACTCTCTCTCGGGCACACGCTCTCTCTCGGGCACACGCTCTCTCTCGGGCACACGCGCTCTCTCGGACACACACTCTCTCTCGGACACACACTCTCTCTCGGGCACACGCTCTCTCTCGGACACACGCGCTCTCTCGGGCACACGCTCTCTCTCGGGCACACGCTCTCTCTCGGACACACGCTCTCTCTCGGGCACACGCTCTCTCTCGGGCACACGCTCTCTCTCGGGCACACGCGCTCTCTCGGACACACGCTCTCTCTCGGGCACACGCTCTCTCTCGGACACACGCTCTCTCTCGGGCACACGCTCTCTCTCGGACACACGCTCTCTCTCGGACACACGCGCTCTCAGACACACACGCTCTCGGACACACACTCTCTCGGACACACGCTCTCTCTCGGACAAACGCTCTCTCTCGGACACACGCTCTCTCTCGGACACACGCTCTCTCTCGGGCACACGCTCTCTCTCGGGCACACGCTCTCTCTCGGACACACGCGCTCTCAGACACACACGCTCTCAGACACACTCTCTCTCGGACACACACTCTCTCTCGGGCACACGCTCTCTCTCGGGCACACGCTCTCTCTCGGACACACGCGCTCTCAGACACACACGCTCTCAGACACACACGCTCTCAGACACACTCTCTCTCGGACACACACTCTCTCTCGGGCACACGCTCTCTCTCGGACACACGCTCTCTCTCGGACACACGCTCTCTCTCGGGCACACGCTCTCTCTCGGACACACGCTCTCTCTCGGGCACACGCTCTCTCTCGGACACACGCTCTCTCTCGGGCACACGCTCTCTCTCGGACACACGCTCTCTCTCGGACACACGCTCTCTCTCGGGCACACGCTCTCTCTCGGGCACACGCTCTCTCTCGGACACACGCTCTCTCTCGGACACACGCTCTCTCTCGGACACACGCTCTCTCTCGGACACACGCTCTCTCTCGGGCACACGCTCTCTCTCGGACACACGCTCTCTCTCGGACACACGCTCTCTCTCGGGCACACGCTCTCTCTCGGGCACACGCTCTCTCTCGGACACACGCTCTCTCTCGGACACACGCTCTCTCTCGGACACACGCTCTCTCTCGGACACACGCTCTCTCTCGGGCACACGCTCTCTCTCGGGCACACGCTCTCTCTCGGACACACGCTCTCTCTCGGGCACACGCTCTCTCTCGGACACACGCGCTCTCAGACACACACGCTCTCAGACACACTCTCTCTCGGACACACACTCTCTCTCGGGCACACGCTCTCTCTCGGACACACGCTCTCTCTCGGGCACACGCTCTCTCTCGGACACACGCTCTCTCTCGGGCACACGCTCTCTCTCGGACACACGCTCTCTCTCGGACACACGCTCTCTCTCGGACACACGCTCTCTCTCGGGCACACGCTCTCTCTCGGACACACACTCTCTCTCGGACACACGCTCTCTCTCGGGCACACGCTCTCTCTCGGGCACACGCTCTCTCTCGGGCACACGCTCTCTCTCGGGCACACGCTCTCTCTCGGGCACACGCGCTCTCTCGGGCACACGCTCTCTCTCGGACACGCTCTCTCTCGGGCACACGCTCTCTCTCGGGCACACGCTCTCTCTCTCTCACACGCTCTCTCTCAGACACACACGCTCTCTCTCGGGCACACGCTCTCTCTCGGACACACGCGCTCTCTCGGACACACGCTCTCTCTCGGACACACGCTCTCTCTCGGGCACACGCTCTCTCTCGGGCACACGCTCTCTCTCGGGCACACGCTCTCTCTCGGGCACACGCTCTCTCTCGGGCACACGCTCTCTCTCGGGCACACGCTCTCTCTCGGGCACACGCTCTCTCTCGGGCACACGCTCTCTCTCGGACACACGCTCTCTCTCGGGCACACGCTCTCTCTCGGGCACACGCTCTCTCTCGGGCACACGCTCTCTCTCGGACACACGCTCTCTCTCGGACACACGCGCTCTCTCGGGCACACGCTCTCTCTCGGACACACGCTCTCTCTCGGGCACACGCTCTCTCTCGGGCACACGCTCTCTCTCGGGCACACGCTCTCTCTCGGGCACACGCTCTCTCTCGGGCACACGCTCTCTCTCGGGCACACGCTCTCTCTCGGACACACGCTCTCTCTCGGGCACACGCTCTCTCTCGGGCACACGCTCTCTCTCGGGCACACGCTCTCTCTCGGGCACACGCTCTCTCTCGGGCACACGCTCTCTCTCGGGCACACGCTCTCTCTCGGGCACACGCTCTCAGACACACACGCTCTCTCTCGGACACACGCTCTCTCTCGGGCACACGCTCTCTCTCGGGCACACGCTCTCTCTCGGGCACACGCTCTCTCTCGGGCACACGCTCTCTCTCGGGCACACGCTCTCTCTCGGGCACACGCTCTCTCTCGGACACACGCTCTCTCTCGGGCACACGCTCTCTCTCGGGCACACGCTCTCTCTCGGGCACACGCTCTCTCTCGGGCACACGCTCTCTCTCGGGCACACGCTCTCTCTCGGGCACACGCTCTCTCTCGGGCACACGCTCTCAGACACACACGCTCTCTCTCGGACACACGCTCTCTCTCGGGCACACGCTCTCTCTCGGACACACGCTCTCTCTCGGACACACGCTCTCTCTCGGGCACACGCTCTCTCTCGGACACACGCTCTCTCTCGGGCACACGCTCTCTCTCGGGCACACGCTCTCTCTCGGACACACGCGCTCTCTCGGGCACACGCTCTCTCTCGGACACACGCGCTCTCTCGGGCACACGCTCTCTCTCGGACACACGCTCTCTCTCTCGGGCACACGCTCTCTCTCGGACACACGCGCTCTCTCGGGCACACGCTCTCTCTCGGACACACGCGCTCTCTCGGGCACACGCTCTCTCTCGGGCACACGCTCTCTCTCGGACACACGCGCTCTCTCGGGCACACGCTCTCTCTCGGACACACGCTCTCTCTCGGGCACACGCTCTCTCTCGGGCACACGCTCTCTCTCGGACACACGCGCTCTCTCGGACACACGCTCTCTCTCGGGCACACGCTCTCTCTCGGGCACACGCTCTCTCTCGGACACACGCTCTCTCTCGGACACACGCTCTCAGACACACACGCTCTCTCTCGGACACACGCTCTCTCTCGGACACACGCTCTCAGACACACACGCTCTCTCTCGGGCACACGCTCTCTCTCGGACACACGCTCTCTCTCGGACACACGCTCTCTCTCGGACACACGCTCTCTCTCGGACACACGCGCTCTCTCGGACACACGCTCTCTCTCGGACACACGCTCTCTCTCGGACACACGCTCTCTCTCGGACACACGCGCTCTCTCGGACACACGCTCTCTCTCTCGGACACACGCTCTCTCTCGGACACACGCTCTCTCTCGGGCACACGCTCTCTCTCGGACACACGCTCTCTCTCGGGCACACGCTCTCTCTCGGACACACGCTCTCTCTCGGGCACACGCTCTCTCTCGGGCACACGCTCTCTCTCGGACACACGCGCTCTCTCGGACACACGCTCTCTCTCGGACACACGCTCTCTCTCGGACACACGCTCTCTCTCGGACACACGCTCTCTCTCGGACACACGCTCTCTCTCGGGCACACGCTCTCTCTCGGGCACACGCTCTCTCTCGGACACACGCTCTCTCTCGGACACACGCTCTCTCTCGGGCACACGCTCTCTCTCGGGCACACGCTCTCTCTCGGACACACGCTCTCTCTCGGACACACGCTCTCTCTCGGACACACGCTCTCAGACACACACGCTCTCTCTCGGACACACGCTCTCTCTCGGACACACGCTCTCTCTCGGGCACACGCTCTCTCTCGGGCACACGCTCTCAGACACACACGCTCTCTCTCGGACACACGCTCTCTCTCGGGCACACGCTCTCTCTCGGACACACGCTCTCTCTCGGGCACACGCTCTCTCTCGGACACACGCTCTCAGACACACACGCTCTCTCTCGGACACACGCTCTCTCTCGGGCACACGCTCTCTCTCGGACACACGCTCTCTCTCGGACACACGCGCTCTCTCGGACACACGCTCTCTCTCGGACACACGCTCTCTCTCGGACACACGCTCTCAGACACACACGCTCTCTCTCGGACACACGCTCTCTCTCGGGCACACGCTCTCTCTCGGGCACACGCTCTCTCTCGGACACACGCTCTCTCTCGGGCACACGCTCTCTCTCGGGCACACGCTCTCTCTCGGGCACACGCTCTCTCTCGGGCACACGCTCTCTCTCGGACACACGCTCTCTCTCGGACACACGCTCTCTCTCGGACACACACTCTCTCTCTCGGACACACGCTCTCTCTCGGACACACGCTCTCTCTCGGACACACGCTCTCTCTCGGGCACACGCTCTCTCTCTCGGACACACGCTCTCTCTCGGACACACGCTCTCTCTCGGACACACACTCTCTCTCTCGGACACACGCTCTCTCTCGGACACACGCTCTCTCTCGGACACACGCTCTCTCTCGGACACACACTCTCTCTCTCGGACACACGCTCTCTCTCGGGCACACGCTCTCTCTCTCGGACACACGCTCTCTCTCGGACACACGCTCTCTCTCGGACACACACTCTCTCTCTCGGACACACGCTCTCTCTCGGACACACACTCTCTCTCTCGGACACACGCTCTCTCTCGGACACACGCTCTCTCTCGGACACACGCTCTCTCTCGGGCACACGCTCTCTCTCGGACACACGCTCTCTCTCGGGCACACGCTCTCTCTCGGACACACGCTCTCTCTCGGGCACACGCTCTCTCTCGGGCACACGCTCTCTCTCGGACACACGCGCTCTCTCGGACACACGCTCTCTCTCGGACACACGCTCTCTCTCGGACACACGCTCTCAGACACACACGCTCTCTCTCGGACACACGCTCTCTCTCGGGCACACGCTCTCTCTCGGGCACACGCTCTCTCTCGGACACACGCTCTCTCTCGGGCACACGCTCTCTCTCGGACACACGCTCTCTCTCGGACACACGCTCTCTCTCGGACACACGCTCTCTCTCGGGCACACGCTCTCAGACACACACGCTCTCTCTCGGACACACGCTCTCTCTCGGGCACACGCTCTCTCTCGGACACACGCTCTCTCTCGGACACACGCGCTCTCTCGGACACACGCGCTCTCTCGGACACACGCTCTCTCTCGGGCACACGCTCTCTCTCGGGCACACGCTCTCTCTCGGGCACACGCGCTCTCTCGGACACACGCTCTCTCTCGGGCACACGCTCTCTCTCGGGCACACGCTCTCTCTCGGACACACGCGCTCTCTCGGACACACGCTCTCTCTCGGACACACGCTCTCTCTCGGGCACACGCTCTCTCTCGGGCACACGCTCTCTCTCGGACACACGCGCTCTCTCGGACACACGCTCTCTCTCGGGCACACGCTCTCTCTCGGGCACACGCGCTCTCTCGGACACACGCTCTCTCTCGGGCACACGCTCTCTCTCGGACACACGCTCTCTCTCGGGCACACGCTCTCTCTCGGACACACGCTCTCTCTCGGACACACGCTCTCTCTCGGACACACGCTCTCTCTCGGACACACGCTCTCTCTCGGACACACGCGCTCTCAGACACACGCGCTCTCGGGCACACGCTCTCTCTCGGACACACGCGCTCTCTCGGACACACGCTCTCTCTCGGACACACGCTCTCTCTCGGGCACACGCTCTCTCTCGGGCACACGCTCTCTCTCGGGCACACGCTCTCTCTCGGACACACGCGCTCTCAGACACACACGCTCTCAGACACACTCTCTCTCGGACACACGCTCTCTCTCGGGCACACGCTCTCTCTCGGGCACACGCTCTCAGACACACGCTCTCTCTCGGACACACGCTCTCTCTCGGACACACGCGCTCTCTCGGACACACGCTCTCTCTCGGACACACGCTCTCTCTCGGGCACACACTCTCTCTCGGACACACACTCTCTCTCGGACACACACTCTCTCTCGGGCACACGCTCTCTCTCGGGCACACGCTCTCTCTCGGACACACACTCTCTCTCGGACACACACTCTCTCTCGGGCACACGCTCTCTCTCGGGCACACGCTCTCTCTCGGGCACACGCTCTCTCTCGGGCACACGCTCTCTCTCGGGCACACGCTCTCTCTCGGGCACACGCGCTCTCTCGGGCACACGCTCTCTCTCGGACACACGCGCTCTCTCGGGCACACGCTCTCTCTCGGACACACACTCTCTCTCGGACACACGCTCTCTCTCGGACACACGCTCTCTCTCGGGCACACGCTCTCTCTCGGACACACGCTCTCTCTCGGACACACGCTCTCTCTCGGGCACACGCTCTCTCTCGGGCACACGCTCTCTCTCGGGCACACGCTCTCTCTCGGGCACACGCTCTCTCTCGGGCACACGCTCTCTCTCGGGCACACGCGCTCTCTCGGGCACACGCTCTCTCTCGGGCACACGCTCTCTCTCGGGCACACGCTCTCTCTCGGGCACACGCTCTCTCTCGGACACACGCGCTCTCTCGGACACACGCTCTCTCTCGGACACACGCTCTCTCTCGGGCACACGCTCTCTCTCGGACACACACTCTCTCTCGGACACACACTCTCTCTCGGGCACACGCTCTCTCTCGGGCACACGCTCTCAGACACACACGCTCTCAGACACACACGCTCTCAGACACACACGCTCTCAGACACGCGCTCTCTCGGACACACGCTCTCTCTCGGACACACGCTCTCTCTCGGACACACGCTCTCAGACACACACGCTCTCTCTCGGACACACGCTCTCTCTCGGACACACGCTCTCTCTCGGACACACGCTCTCTCTCGGGCACACGCTCTCAGACACACACGCTCTCTCTCGGACACACGCTCTCTCTCGGGCACACGCTCTCTCTCGGACACACGCTCTCTCTCGGACACACGCTCTCTCTCGGACACACGCTCTCTCTCGGGCACACGCTCTCTCTCGGACACACGCTCTCTCTCGGGCACACGCTCTCAGACACACACGCTCTCTCTCGGACACACGCTCTCTCTCGGGCACACGCTCTCTCTCGGACACACACTCTCTCTCGGACACACACTCTCTCTCGGACACACACTCTCTCTCGGGCACACGCTCTCTCTCGGACACACGCTCTCTCTCGGGCACACGCTCTCTCTCGGGCACACGCTCTCTCTCGGGCACACGCTCTCTCTCGGACACACGCGCTCTCTCGGGCACACGCTCTCTCTCGGGCACACGCTCTCTCTCGGACACACGCTCTCTCTCGGACACACGCTCTCTCTCGGACACACGCTCTCTCTCGGACACACGCTCTCTCTCGGACACACGCACTCTCTCGGACACACGCACTCTCTCGGACACACGCGCTCTCTCGGACACACGCTCTCTCTCGGGCACACGCTCTCTCTCGGGCACACGCTCTCTCTCGGACACACGCGCTCTCTCGGACACACACTCTCTCTCGGGCACACGCTCTCTCTCGGGCACACGCTCTCTCTCGGGCACACGCTCTCTCTCGGACACACGCTCTCTCTCGGGCACACGCTCTCTCTCGGACACACGCTCTCTCTCGGGCACACGCTCTCTCTCGGGCACACGCTCTCTCTCGGACACACGCGCTCTCTCGGACACACGCTCTCTCTCGGACACACGCTCTCTCTCGGGCACACGCTCTCTCTCGGGCACACGCTCTCTCTCGGACACACGCGCTCTCTCGGACACACACTCTCTCTCGGGCACACGCTCTCTCTCGGGCACACGCTCTCTCTCGGGCACACGCTCTCTCTCGGACACACGCTCTCTCTCGGACACACGCTCTCTCTCGGACACACGCTCTCTCTCGGGCACACGCTCTCTCTCGGGCACACGCGCTCTCTCGGACACACACTCTCTCTCGGGCACACGCTCTCTCTCGGGCACACGCTCTCTCTCGGGCACACGCTCTCTCTCGGACACACGCTCTCTCTCGGACACACGCTCTCTCTCGGACACACGCTCTCTCTCGGACACACGCTCTCTCTCGGGCACACGCTCTCTCTCGGGCACACGCTCTCTCTCGGGCACACGCTCTCTCTCGGGCACACGCTCTCTCTCGGACACACGCTCTCTCTCGGGCACACGCTCTCTCTCGGACACACGCTCTCTCTCGGACACACGCTCTCTCTCGGACACACGCTCTCTCTCGGGCACACGCTCTCTCTCGGGCACACGCTCTCTCTCGGGCACACGCTCTCTCTCGGGCACACGCTCTCTCTCGGGCACACGCTCTCTCTCGGACACACGCTCTCTCTCGGACACACGCTCTCTCTCGGACACACGCTCTCTCTCGGGCACACGCTCTCTCTCGGACACACGCTCTCTCTCGGGCACACGCTCTCTCTCGGGCACACGCTCTCTCTCGGGCACACGCTCTCTCTCGGACACACGCTCTCTCTCGGGCACACGCTCTCTCTCGGGCACACGCTCTCTCTCGGGCACACGCTCTCTCTCGGACACACGCTCTCTCTCGGGCACACGCTCTCTCTCGGGCACACGCTCTCTCTCGGACACACGCTCTCTCTCGGACACACGCTCTCTCTCGGGCACACGCTCTCTCTCGGACACACGCTCTCTCTCGGGCACACGCTCTCTCTCGGACACACGCTCTCTCTCGGACACACGCTCTCTCTCGGACACACGCTCTCTCTCGGACACACGCTCTCTCTCGGACACACGCTCTCTCTCGGACACACGCTCTCTCTCGGACACACGCTCTCTCTCGGACACACGCTCTCTCTCGGACACACGCTCTCTCTCGGACACACGCTCTCTCTCGGACACACGCTCTCTCTCGGACACACGCTCTCTCTCTCTCACACGCTCTCTCTCGGGCACACGCTCTCAGACACACACGCTCTCAGACACACACGCTCTCTCTCGGGCACACGCTCTCTCTCGGGCACACGCTCTCTCTCGGACACACGCGCTCTCTCGGACACACGCTCTCTCTCGGACACACGCTCTCTCTCGGGCACACGCTCTCTCTCGGACACACGCTCTCTCTCGGACACACGCTCTCTCTCGGGCACACGCTCTCTCTCGGACACACGCTCTCTCTCGGGCACACGCTCTCTCTCGGGCACACGCTCTCTCTCGGGCACACGCTCTCTCTCGGGCACACGCTCTCTCTCGGGCACACGCTCTCTCTCGGGCACACGCTCTCTCTCGGGCACACGCTCTCTCTCGGGCACACGCTCTCTCTCGGGCACACGCTCTCTCTCGGACATACGCGCTCTCAGACACACACACTCTCAGACACACACACTCTCAGACACACACGCTCTCTCTCGGGCACACGCTCTCTCTCGGGCACACGCTCTCTCTCGGGCACACGCTCTCAGACACACACGCTCTCAGACACACACGCTCTCTCTCGGGCACACGCTCTCTCTCGGGCACACGCTCTCTCTCGGGCACACGCTCTCTCTCGGGCACACGCTCTCTCTCGGACACACGCGCTCTCTCGGACACACGCTCTCTCTCTCGGACACACACTCTCTCTCTCGGACACACGCTCTCTCGGACACACACTCTCTCTCTCGGACACACGCTCTCTCTCTCGGACACACACTCTCTCTCTCGGACACGCGCTCTCTCGGACACACGCTCTCTCTCTCGGACACACACTCTCTCTCTCGGACACACACTCTCTCTCTCGGACACACACTCTCTCTCTCGGACACGCGCTCTCTCGGACACACACTCTCTCTCTCGGACACACGCGCTCTCTCGGACACACGCTCTCTCTCTCGGACACACACTCTCTCTCTCGGACACACGCTCTCTCGGACACACACTCTCTCTCTCGGACACACGCTCTCTCTCTCGGACACACACTCTCTCTCTCGGACACACGCTCTCTCTCGGGCACACGCTCTCTCTCGGGCACACGCTCTCTCTCGGACACACGCTCTCTCTCGGACACACGCTCTCTCTCGGGCACACGCTCTCTCTCGGGCACACGCTCTCTCTCGGGCACACGCTCTCTCTCGGGCACACGCTCTCTCTCGGGCACACGCTCTCTCTCGGGCACACGCTCTCTCTCGGGCACACGCTCTCTCTCGGGCACACGCTCTCTCTCGGACACACGCGCTCTCTCGGGCACACGCTCTCTCTCGGACACACGCTCTCTCTCGGGCACACGCTCTCAGACACACACGCTCTCAGACACACACGCTCTCTCTCGGGCACACGCTCTCTCTCGGGCACACGCTCTCTCTCGGACACACGCGCTCTCTCGGACACACGCTCTCTCTCGGACACACGCTCTCTCTCGGGCACACGCTCTCTCTCGGACACACGCTCTCTCTCGGGCACACGCTCTCTCTCGGGCACACGCTCTCTCTCGGGCACACGCTCTCTCTCGGACACACGCTCTCTCTCGGACACACGCTCTCTCTCGGACACACGCTCTCTCTCGGACACACGCTCTCTCTCGGGCACACGCTCTCTCTCGGGCACACGCTCTCTCTCGGGCACACGCTCTCTCTCGGGCACACGCTCTCTCTCGGGCACACGCTCTCTCTCGGACATACGCGCTCTCAGACACACACACTCTCAGACACACACACTCTCAGACACACACGCTCTCTCTCGGGCACACGCTCTCTCTCGGGCACACGCTCTCTCTCGGGCACACGCTCTCTCTCGGGCACACGCTCTCAGACACACACGCTCTCTCTCGGGCACACGCTCTCAGACACACACGCTCTCTCTCGGGCACACGCTCTCAGACACACACGCTCTCTCTCGGGCACACGCTCTCAGACACACACGCTCTCTCTCGGGCACACGCTCTCAGACACACACGCTCTCTCTCGGGCACACGCTCTCTCTCGGGCACACGCTCTCTCTCGGACACACGCTCTCTCTCGGACACACGCTCTCTCTCGGACACACGCTCTCTCTCGGGCACACGCTCTCTCTCGGGCACACGCTCTCTCTCGGGCACACGCTCTCTCTCGGGCACACGCTCTCTCTCGGGCACACGCTCTCTCTCGGACATACGCGCTCTCAGACACACACACTCTCAGACACACACACTCTCAGACACACACGCTCTCTCTCGGGCACACGCTCTCTCTCGGGCACACGCTCTCTCTCGGGCACACGCTCTCTCTCGGGCACACGCTCTCAGACACACACGCTCTCTCTCGGGCACACGCTCTCAGACACACACGTTCTCTCTCGGGCACACGCTCTCAGACACACACGCTCTCTCTCGGGCACACGCTCTCAGACACACACGCTCTCTCTCGGGCACACGCTCTCTCTCGGGCACACGCTCTCTCTCGGACACACGCTCTCTCTCGGGCACACGCTCTCTCTCGGACACACGCTCTCTCTCGGACACACGCTCTCTCTCGGACACACGCTCTCTCTCGGGCACACGCTCTCTCTCGGACACACGCTCTCTCTCGGGCACACGCTCTCTCTCGGGCACACGCTCTCTCTCGGGCACACGCTCTCTCTCGGGCACACGCTCTCTCTCGGGCACACGCTCTCTCTCGGGCACACGCTCTCTCTCGGACACACGCGCTCTCTCGGACACACGCTCTCTCTCGGACACACGCTCTCAGACACACACGCTCTCTCTCGGACACACGCTCTCTCTCGGACACACGCTCTCTCTCGGACACACGCTCTCTCTCGGGCACACGCTCTCAGACACACACGCTCTCTCTCGGACACACGCTCTCTCTCGGGCACACGCTCTCTCTCGGGCACACGCTCTCTCTCGGACACACGCGCTCTCTCGGACACACGCTCTCTCTCGGGCACACGCTCTCTCTCGGGCACACGCTCTCTCTCGGACACACGCGCTCTCTCGGACACACGCTCTCTCTCGGACACACGCTCTCTCTCGGGCACACGCTCTCTCTCGGGCACACGCTCTCTCTCGGACACACGCGCTCTCTCGGACACACGCTCTCTCTCGGGCACACGCTCTCTCTCGGGCACACGCGCTCTCTCGGACACACGCTCTCTCTCGGGCACACGCTCTCTCTCGGACACACGCTCTCTCTCGGGCACACGCTCTCTCTCGGACACACGCGCTCTCAGACACACACGCTCTCAGACACACACTCTCTCGGGCACACGCGCTCTCTCGGACACACGCTCTCTCTCGGGCACACGCTCTCTCTCGGACACACGCTCTCTCTCGGGCACACGCTCTCTCTCGGACACACGCTCTCTCTCGGACACACGCTCTCTCTCGGACACACGCTCTCTCTCGGACACACGCGCTCTCAGACACACGCGCTCTCGGGCACACGCTCTCTCTCGGGCACACGCTCTCTCTCGGGCACACGCTCTCTCTCGGGCACACGCTCTCTCTCGGACACACGCGCTCTCTCGGACACACGCTCTCTCTCGGACACACGCTCTCTCTCGGACACACGCTCTCTCTCGGACACACGCTCTCTCTCGGGCACACGCTCTCAGACACACACGCTCTCTCTCGGACACACGCTCTCTCTCGGGCACACGCTCTCTCTCGGACACACGCTCTCTCTCGGACACACGCGCTCTCTCGGACACACGCTCTCTCTCGGGCACACGCTCTCTCTCGGGCACACGCTCTCTCTCGGACACACGCGCTCTCTCGGACACACGCTCTCTCTCGGACACACACTCTCTCTCGGGCACACGCTCTCTCTCGGGCACACGCTCTCTCTCGGGCACACGCTCTCTCTCGGGCACACGCTCTCAGACACACACGCTCTCTCTCGGGCACACGCTCTCTCTCGGGCACACGCTCTCTCTCGGGCACACGCTCTCTCTCGGACACACGCGCTCTCTCGGACACACGCTCTCTCTCGGGCACACTCTCTCTCTCGGACACACGCTCTCAGACACACACGCTCTCTCTCGGGCACACGCTCTCTCTCGGGCACACGCTCTCTCTCGGGCACACGCTCTCTCTCGGACACACGCGCTCTCTCGGACACACGCTCTCTCTCGGGCACACGCTCTCTCTCGGGCACACGCTCTCTCTCGGACACAAGCTCTCTCTCGGGCACACGCTCTCTCTCGGACACACGCGCTCTCAGACACACACGCTCTCGGACACACACTCTCTCGGACACACGCTCTCTCTCGGACACACGCTCTCTCTCGGACACACGCTCTCTCTCGGGCACACGCTCTCTCTCGGGCACACGCTCTCTCTCGGGCACACGCTCTCTCTCGGGCACACGCTCTCTCTCGGGCACACGCTCTCTCTCGGACACACGCTCTCTCTCGGGCACACGCTCTCTCTCGGGCACACGCTCTCTCTCGGGCACACGCTCTCTCTCGGACACACGCTCTCTCTCGGACACACGCTCTCTCTCGGACACACGCTCTCTCTCGGACACACGCTCTCTCTCGGACACACGCTCTCTCTCGGACACACGCTCTCTCTCGGACACACGCTCTCTCTCGGACACACGCTCTCTCTCGGACACACGCTCTCTCTCGGACACACGCTCTCTCTCTCTCACACGCTCTCTCTCGGGCACACGCTCTCTCTCGGGCACACGCGCTCTCTCGGGCACACGCGCTCTCAGACACACACGCTCTCAGACACACACGCTCTCTCTCGGGCACACGCTCTCTCTCGGGCACACGCTCTCTCTCGGACACACGCGCTCTCTCGGACACACGCTCTCTCTCGGACACACGCTCTCTCTCGGGCACACGCTCTCTCTCGGACACACGCTCTCTCTCGGGCACACGCTCTCTCTCGGGCACACGCTCTCTCTCGGGCACACGCTCTCTCTCGGGCACACGCTCTCTCTCGGGCACACGCTCTCTCTCGGGCACACGCTCTCTCTCGGGCACACGCTCTCTCTCGGGCACACGCTCTCTCTCGGGCACACGCTCTCTCTCGGGCACACGCTCTCTCTCGGGCACACGCTCTCTCTCGGACACACGCTCTCTCTCGGGCACACGCTCTCTCTCTCGGACACACACTCTCTCTCTCGGACACACGCTCTCTCGGACACACACACTCTCAGACACACACGCTCTCTCTCGGGCACACGCTCTCTCTCGGGCACACGCTCTCTCTCGGGCACACGCTCTCAGACACACACGCTCTCAGACACACACGCTCTCTCTCGGGCACACGCTCTCTCTCGGGCACACGCTCTCTCTCGGACACACGCTCTCTCTCGGACACACGCGCTCTCTCGGACACACGCTCTCTCTCTCGGACACACACTCTCTCTCTCGGACACACGCTCTCTCGGACACACACTCTCTCTCTCGGACACACGCTCTCTCTCTCGGACACACACTCTCTCTCTCGGACACGCGCTCTCTCGGACACACGCTCTCTCTCTCGGACACACACTCTCTCTCTCGGACACACACTCTCTCTCTCGGACACACACTCTCTCTCTCGGACACGCGCTCTCTCGGACACACACTCTCTCTCTCGGACACACGCGCTCTCTCGGACACACGCTCTCTCTCTCGGACACACACTCTCTCTCTCGGACACACGCTCTCTCTCTCGGACACACACTCTCTCTCTCCACGCGCTCTCTCGGACACACGCTCTCTCTCTCGGACACACACTCTCTCTCTCGGACACGCGCTCTCTCGGACACACACTCTCTCTCTCGGACACACGCTCTCTCTCGGGCACACGCTCTCTCTCGGACACACGCTCTCTCTCGGACACACGCTCTCTCTCGGGCACACGCTCTCTCTCGGGCACACGCTCTCTCTCGGGCACACGCTCTCTCTCGGGCACACGCTCTCTCTCGGGCACACGCTCTCTCTCGGGCACACGCTCTCTCTCGGGCACACGCTCTCTCTCGGGCACACGCTCTCTCTCGGGCACACGCTCTCTCTCGGGCACACGCTCTCTCTCGGGCACACGCTCTCTCTCGGGCACACGCTCTCTCTCGGGCACACGCTCTCTCTCGGGCACACGCTCTCTCTCGGGCACACGCTCTCTCTCGGGCACACGCTCTCTCTCGGGCACACGCTCTCTCTCGGGCACACGCTCTCTCTCGGGCACACGCTCTCTCTCGGGCACACGCTCTCTCTCGGGCACACGCTCTCTCTCGGGCACACGCTCTCTCTCGGGCACACGCTCTCTCTCGGGCACACGCTCTCTCTCGGGCACACGCTCTCTCTCGGGCACACGCTCTCTCTCGGGCACACGCTCTCTCTCGGGCACACGCTCTCTCTCGGGCACACGCTCTCTCTCGGGCACACGCTCTCTCTCGGGCACACGCTCTCTCTCGGGCACACGCTCTCTCTCGGGCACACGCTCTCTCTCGGGCACACGCTCTCTCTCGGGCACACGCTCTCTCTCGGGCACACGCTCTCTCTCGGGCACACGCTCTCTCTCGGGCACACGCTCTCTCTCGGGCACACGCTCTCTCTCGGGCACACGCTCTCTCTCGGGCACACGCTCTCTCTCGGGCACACGCTCTCTCTCGGACACACGCGCTCTCAGACACACACACTCTCAGACACACACGCTCTCTCTCGGGCACACGCTCTCTCTCGGGCACACGCTCTCTCTCGGACACACGCTCTCTCTCGGACACACGCTCTCTCTCGGGCACACGCTCTCTCTCGGGCACACGCTCTCTCTCGGGCACACGCGCTCTCTCGGGCACACGCGCTCTCAGACACACACGCTCTCAGACACACACGCTCTCTCTCGGGCACACGCTCTCTCTCGGGCACACGCTCTCTCTCGGACACACGCTCTCTCTCGGACACACGCTCTCTCTCGGACACACACGCTCTCTCTCGGGCACACGCTCTCTCTCGGGCACACGCTCTCTCTCGGGCACACGCTCTCTCTCGGGCACACGCTCTCTCTCGGGCACACGCTCTCTCTCGGGCACACGCTCTCTCTCGGGCACACGCTCTCTCTCGGGCACACGCTCTCTCTCGGGCACACGCTCTCTCTCGGGCACACGCTCTCTCTCGGGCACACGCTCTCTCTCGGGCACACGCTCTCTCTCGGACACACGCGCTCTCTCGGACACACGCGCTCTCAGACACACACGCTCTCAGACACACGCGCTCTCTCGGACACACGCGCTCTCAGACACACACGCTCTCAGACACACACGCTCTCTCTCGGGCACACGCTCTCTCTCGGGCACACGCTCTCTCTCGGACACGCTCTCTCTCGGACACACGCTCTCTCTCGGGCACACGCTCTCTCTCGGACACACGCTCTCTCTCGGACACGCTCTCTCTCGGACACACGCTCTCTCTCGGGCACACGCGCTCTCAGACACACACGCTCTCAGACACACACGCTCTCTCTCGGGCACACGCTCTCTCTCGGGCACACGCTCTCTCTCGGACACACGCTCTCTCTCGGACACACGCTCTCAGACACACACGCTCTCAGACACACACGCTCTCAGACACACACGCTCTCAGACACACACGCTCTCTTTCGGGCACACGCTCTCTCTCGGGCACGCGCTCTCTCTCGGGCACGCGCTCTCTCTCGGGCACGCGCTCTCTCTCGGACACGCGCGCTCTCTCGGACACGCGCTCTCTCTCGGACACGCTCGCTCTCTCGGACACACGCTCTCTCTCGGACACGCTCTCAGACACACACGCTCTCAGACACACACGCTCTCAGACACACACGCTCTCAGACACACACGCTCTCAGACACACACGCTCTCTCTCGGGCACACGCTCTCTCTCGGGCACACGCTCTCTCTCGGGCACACGCTCTCTCTCGGGCACACGCTCTCTCTCGGGCACACGCTCTCTCTCGGGCACACGCTCTCTCTCGGGCACACGCTCTCTCTCGGGCACACGCTCTCTCTCGGGCACACGCTCTCTCTCGGGCACACGCTCTCTCTCGGGCACACGCTCTCTCTCGGGCACACGCTCTCTCTCGGGCACACGCTCTCTCTCGGGCACACGCTCTCTCTCGGGCACACGCTCTCTCTCGGGCACACGCTCTCTCTCGGGCACACGCTCTCTCTCGGGCACACGCTCTCTCTCGGGCACACGCTCTCTCTCGGGCACACGCTCTCTCTCGGGCACACGCTCTCTCTCGGGCACACGCTCTCTCTCGGGCACACGCTCTCTCTCGGGCACACGCTCTCTCTCGGGCACACGCTCTCTCTCGGGCACACGCTCTCTCTCGGGCACACGCTCTCTCTCGGGCACACGCTCTCTCTCGGGCACACGCTCTCTCTCGGGCACACGCTCTCTCTCGGGCACACGCTCTCTCTCGGGCACACGCTCTCTCTCGGGCACACGCTCTCTCTCGGGCACACGCTCTCTCTCGGGCACACGCTCTCTCTCGGGCACACGCTCTCTCTCGGGCACACGCTCTCTCTCGGGCACACGCTCTCTCTCGGGCACACGCTCTCTCTCGGGCACACGCTCTCTCTCGGGCACACGCTCTCTCTCGGGCACACGCTCTCTCTCGGGCACACGCTCTCTCTCGGGCACACGCTCTCTCTCGGGCACACGCTCTCTCTCGGGCACACGCTCTCTCTCGGGCACACGCTCTCTCTCGGGCACACGCTCTCTCTCGGGCACACGCTCTCTCTCGGGCACACGCTCTCTCTCGGGCACACGCTCTCTCTCGGGCACACGCTCTCTCTCGGGCACACGCTCTCTCTCGGGCACACGCTCTCAGACACACACGCTCTCAGACACACACGCTCTCAGACACACACGCTCTCAGACACACACGCTCTCAGACACACACGCTCTCAGACACACACGCTCTCAGACACACACGCTCTCAGACACACACGCTCTCAGACACACACGCTCTCAGACACACACGCTCTCAGACACACACGCTCTCAGACACACACGCTCTCAGACACACACGCTCTCAGACACACACGCTCTCAGACACACACGCTCTCAGACACACACGCTCTCAGACACACACGCTCTCAGACACACACACACACACACACACACACACACATCAGCTGTTTCCCCTGTTGGTGAGTGTGTAACGACACCAAGGTCCTCACTTAGATAGGTAGACAAGTTCACTGCAGACTCACACACACACACACACACACTGCAGACTCACTCACACACACACTGCAGACTCACTCACACACACACACTGCAGACTCACACACACACACTGCAGACTCACACACACACACTGCAGACTCACACACACACACTGCAGACTCACACACACACACTGCAGACTCACACACACACACTGCAGACTCACACACACACACTGCAGACTCACACACACACACTGCAGACTCACACACACACACTGCAGACTCACACACACACACACACACACTGCAGACTCTCTCACACACACACACACACTGAAGACTCACACACTCTCAGACACTGAAGACTCACACACTCACAGACAGACACTCTCAGACAGACACTCTCAGACAGACACTCTCAGACAGACACTCTCAGACAGACACTCTCAGACACACACTCTCAGACAGACACTCTCAGACAGACACTCTTAGACAGACAGACACACACACACACAGAGAGAAGACTCACAGAGGTAAACGGGAGCCAGACGGGCCAGGCGTGACATGGCATCCGCCGCCTCCTCTTGGCCCCAGTCTCGCAACAAGATGTAGAATATGTTGTTCTTGGATCCGGATCCCAGAGTTCCTTTATCCAGACTGCCACACATCAGCTCACTGTTCTGGATCACCACAACTGCACACACACACACACACACACACACACACACACAGACTGAGCTCACTGTTCTGGATCACCACAACTGCACACACACACACACACTGAGCTCACTGTTCTGGATCACCACAACTGCACACACACACACACACACACACACACTGAGCTCACTGTTCTGGATCACCACAGCTGCACACACACACACTGAGCTCACTGTTCTGGATCACCACAACTGCACACACACACACACTGAGCTCACTGTTCTGGATCACCACAACTGCACACACACACTGAGCTCACTGTTCTGGATCACCACAACTGCACACACACAGGTTACATTTGAACTCTGAACACTTTTAAAGTCCCCTTATATTAGAGGGGTTTCTTATGCCGTGAACTTTTTTCCAGCAAATGTCAAGTCCTAGGAAATCGTTTATATTTTATAAATGTCCCAATTAATTGTAATCATGAAATTGATCAAATTTAACATCTTATTTTTTCAGAAATTCTGCTTTATTTTACTGCATTTAGAATAATTATTGGTTTAATTACATTTTAATAATAAAAAGCATGTACAATCAACTGAATTAACAAAACTTTTTTTATTTTTACAATAATAGGGTACTATAAAATTTTATTTTGCAGAAATTCTGTGTTGACTGTTTACATTTCTCAGGATTACTGATTTAATACAAAATTACTATCAAAAACAGTGGTAACCAAATTTCCCAAAAAAACAACAAATCAAACAATTTTTTTAATATTTTAAAATATAAATCAGAAGTATAGTTTTCTAAATCAGAAAACTTAATCCCCTTTTATTTTTGGGGGGAAATAAGACTGAAAAACAGGAGACTGCCTTCAGGAGTCCCTGTCCGGGCGTCACGTCTCCGATCCCAATGGAGAAGCCTCGATTTGCTTCAGGAATCATGAAAACATCATGACTTTAACCCATACACACTCTCACACACACACACTAACCCGACCCCTAAACCTACCGAGCACACACACTGACCCGACCACTAAACCTACCAATCACACACACTAACCCGACCCCTAAACCTACCCAGAACACACACTGACCCGACCCCTAAACCTACCAATCACACACACACACACTAACCCGACCCCTAAACCTACCCAGCACACACACTGACCCGACCCCTAAACCTACCAATCACACTCACACACACACACACACACACTAACCCGACCAACCCGACCCCTAAACCTACCCAGCACACACACTGACCCGACCCCTAAACCTATCAATCACACACACACACACACACACACACACTGACCCGACCCCTAAACCTACCAATCACTCACACACACTGACCCGACCACTACACCTACCAATCACACACACACACTAACCCGACCCCTAAACCTACCCAGCACACACACTGACCCGACCCCTAAACCTACCCAGAACACACACACACTAACCCGACCCCTAAACCTACCCAGCACACACACTGACCCGACCCCTAAACCTACCAATCACACTCACACACACACACACACACTAACCCGACCAACCCGACCCCTAAACCTACCCAGCACACACACTGACCCGACCCCTAAACCTATCAATCACACACACACACACACACACACTGACCCGACCCCTAAACCTACCAATCACTCACACACACTGACCCGACCACTACACCTACCAATCACACACACACACACACACACACACACACACACACACACACACACACGACCCCTAAACCTACCCAGCACACACACTGACCCGACCACTACACCTACCAATCACACACACACACACACACTAACCCGACCAACTCGACCCCTAAACCTACCCAGCACACACACTGACCCGACCCCTAAACCTATCAATCACACACACACATACTAACGCGACCCCTAAACCTACCAATCACTCACACACACACTAACCCGACCAACCCGACCAACCCGACCCCTAAACCTACCCAGCACACACACTGACCCGACCCCTAAACCTATCAATCACACACACACACACACTAACCCGACCCCTAAACCTACCCAGCACACACACTGACCCGACCACTAAACCTACCAATCACACACACTCTCACACACACACACACACACACACACTAACCCAACCACTAAACCTACCAATCACACACACACACTAACCCAACCCCTAAACCTACCCAGTACACACACTGACCCGACCCCTAAACCTATCAATCACACACACACACACTGACCCGACCCCTAAACCTACCAATCACTCACACACACTGACCCGACCACTACACCTACCAATCACACACACACACACACACACACACACACACACACGACCCCTAAACCTACCCAGCACACACACTGACCCGACCACTACACCTACCAATCACACACACACACTAACCCGACCAACTCGACCCCTAAACCTACCCAGCACACACACTGACCCGACCCCTAAACCTATCAATCACACACACACATACTAACGCGACCCCTAAACCTACCAATCACTCACACACACACTAACCCGACCAACCCGACCAACCCGACCCCTAAACCTACCCAGCACACACACTGACCCGACCCCTAAACCTATCAATCACACACACACACACACTAACCCGACCCCTAAACCTACCCAGCACACACACTGACCCGACCACTAAACCTACCAATCACACACACTCTCACACACACACACACACACACACACTAACCCAACCACTAAACCTACCAATCACACACACACACTAACCCAACCCCTAAACCTACCCAGTACACACACTGACCCGACCCCTAAACCTATCAATCACACACACACACACTGACCCGACCCCTAAACCTACCAATCACTCACACACACTGACCCGACCACTACACCTACCAATCACACACACACACACACACACACACACACACACACGACCCCTAAACCTACCCAGCACACACACTGACCCGACCACTACACCTACCAATCACACACACACACTAACCCGACCAACTCGACCCCTAAACCTACCCAGCACACACACTGACCCGACCCCTAAACCTATCAATCACACACACACATACTAACGCGACCCCTAAACCTACCAATCACTCACACACACACTAACCCGACCAACCCGACCCCTAAACCTACCCAGCACACACACTGACCCGACCCCTAAACCTATCAATCACACACACACACACACACACACACACTGACCCGACCCCTAAACCTACCAATCACTCACACACACTGACCCGACCACTACACCTACCAATCACACACACACACACACACACACACACACACACACACGACCCCTAAACCTACCCAGCACACACACTGACTCGACCACTACACCTACCAATCACACACACACACACTAACCCGACCAACTCGACCCCTAAACCTACCCAGCACACACACTGACCCGACCCCTAAACCTATCAATCACACACACACATACTAACGCGACCCCTAAACCTACCAATCACTCACACACACACTAACCCGACCAACCCGACCCCTAAACCTACCCAGCACACACACTGACCCGACCCCTAAACCTACCCAGCACACACACACACACACACACACACACTAACCCGACCCCTAAACCTACCCAGCACACACACTGACCCGACCACTAAACCTACCAATCACACACACTCTCACACACACACACACACACACACACACACACTAACCCAACCACTAAACCTACCAATCACACACACACACTAACCCAACCCCTAAACCTACCCAGTACACACACTGACCCGACCCCTAAACCTACCAACACACACACACACACACACACACACACACACACACACACACACACACACACACACACACACACACACACACACCCGACCACTAAACCTACCAATCACACACACACACTAACCCAACCCCTAAACCTACCCAGTACACACACTGACCCGACCCCTAAACCTACCAAACACACACACACACACACTAACCCGACCCCTAAACCTACCCAGCACACACACTGACCCGACCCCTAAACCTATCAACCACACACACACATACTAACCCGACCCCTAAACCTACCCAGCACACACACTGACCCAACCCCTAAACCTACCAATCACACACACACACACACTAACCCGACCCCTAAACCTACCCAGCACACACACTCACACACACTGACCCGACCCCTAAACCTACCAATCACACACACACGCTGACCCGACCACTAAACCTACCCAGCACACACACTGACCCGACCCCTAAACCTACCAATCACACACACACACACACACTGACCCGACCACTAAACCTACCCAGCACACACACTGAACCGACCCCTAAACCTACCCATCACACACAACTTTCTTCATTTGTACATTTTCAAAAAAAAAAATGTTCATTTTTTATTAATCAATTTTCCTAGTGAGGACCAGCAAGTTCTCACAAAAGTAGGGAATCTCAAGTTTTACTATCCTTGTGGAGACATTTGGTCCTCAAAAGTATAGCTAAACATGCCCACTCTCAGACACACACACACACACTCAGAGCGTGTTTAAAGTGCTGCGCGTCACTCACAGGAGTCGTTGGAACACAGATCCTCCCCTTTCCCGCTGTACTGTTTGCCTTTGGTGCGCAGGTTGGCCTTCACTGGACAGCTCTTACTGGGCTTGAGTATCAGACTAAAGATCTGCTTCCCCGTCCACAGTCTGATCGGCTGAAACACACACAAACGTCACAGTGACGCTGACAGGTCAACATTACACTTTCAAATAACTAGTGCAAAAACTCAAATTAAGTGCATACCAGTAACCTTGAAGACATGTTTATCATTTACCTTAAAAGTAAATTTTGCAATACACTCACACACACACATACGTTCGTACGCACGCACACACAGACACACACACACAAACACACATGCACACGAGTAGTTTCATTTCATAGTTATTTTTAAGTTTTGGCATCTATAAGGTTTATATTGCACATAATTAATGGTGGAAAGTGAAACAAGTTGATGCCTTGATGCATTTTATACTAAAAAAAATATTATGGTTAAAGAAGGTTAGAAAAAGTATATTTGTCTTTCCACCATACTGTAAAAAAGCGTCCAAACGACGTCACTTCCGGTTTTGTGATATGGATATCAAAACTCTAATCTAATTAAACAGATCAAATAACTAACATTATACTCGGTGAGCAGTTATTACTCAAAGCAAAAAATATAATACCGTAAAACTTCAAATAGTAGCCCGGGCTTTTATTTTCCCAAATCGTCGAACTGCACCGGCTTGTATCTGAGTCAGGCCTTTATAATTTAGTGTTGAGATGTTGTTCATTGAGTGTATAGGCCTGTCTCCATCCATCCATCTTCTGCTTATCCGGGGCCGGGTCGCGGGGGCAGCAGTCTAAGCAGAGATGCCCAGACTTCCCTCTCCCTAGACACTTCTTTCAGCTCTTCCGGGGGGACACCGAGGCGTTCCCAGGCCAGCCGGGAGACAGTCTCTCCAGCGTGTCCTAGGTCTTCCCCGGGGTCTCCGCCCAGTGGGGCGTGCCCGGAACACCTCCCCAGGGAGGCGTCCAGGAGGCATCCGGAACAGATGCCCGAGCCACCTCAGCTGACCCCTCTCGATGTGGAGGAGCAGCGGCTCTACTCTGAGCTCCTCCCGAGTGACCGAGCTTCTCACCCTATCTCTAAGGGATCGCCCAGCCACCCTGCGGAGAAAGCTCATTTCGGCCGCCTGTATCCGGGATCTTGTCCTTTCGGTCATGACCCAAAGCTCATGACCATAGGTGAGAGTAGGAACGTAGATTGACTGGTAAATCGAGAGCTTTGCCTTACGGCTCAGCTCCTTCTTCACCACAACAGACCGGTACATCGACCGCATTACTGCAGAAGCTGCACCGATCCGTCTGTCAATCTCCCGTTCCATCCTTCCCTCACTCGTGAACAAAACCCCAAGATACTTAAACTCCTCCACTTGAGGAAGGATCTCTCCACCAACCTGAAGTGGGCAAGCCACCCTTTTCCGACTGAGGACCATGGCCTCGGATTTGAAGGTGTATAGGCCTGTCTCTAATCTCTAAATATCTCCAAATGCTCCACGTGAAACTGCGGTCTTCCGACCTTTTCCTATCGCGTCAACTGATTTTGATTAATATGCGCAAGGGAGAGAGAGCAAGACAGCGCTCGTGTTGTTTGAAGACGTAAGAGATGGCGCGCGCGGTCGGGTCTCTGTCTCTCTCTCTCTCTGCCAAAAAGCGGACGATCTGACGGTTTTAGAAGATTAAATACAACCCGAAACTAAAAAACAGACCCGGCCTCTATTTGAGACCGGCCTTTATTTACCCAAACCTGCAGCCACACCAGGCGTGTAAAAGAAACAGGCGTCTATTTGGGACTCGGCTATTATTTGAAGTTTTACGGTAAATCAAATAATGTCTAATAACACGCATACAAAGACAAAAGCAATTGAAAGAAAAAGAAAAAGAAAAAAGTGTCTCAAATAAAGAACTTTCCTTTTTCTAAAACGGCTCCGAAAAAAAAAAAGAAGAAAAAAAAAAAAAAAAGAGCATGTACAGCGTTTATAAGGAGAGAAGGAGCACTGGAGGGGAAAATTGATAATTCCCCCCCACAGAGCTTCAGTTGATCCAGACCTTGAGAATCGCAGGATGAGGGAGGGAGATCTTGACTTTCTCGTCTTTTCCCACCAGGATGGAGGCGACGATCTGACAGGCTTTGGTCCGGTCGAAGAAAGTGTCTTTGAGCGTGAGCAGGTAAGCACCTGTCACATGATACAGAAAAACACATGAACATCAGCGGTTTAAAGGTGCAGTGTGTAATATTTAGGAGGATCTGTTGACAGAAATGCAATATCATATAAATAACTTGTTTTAAATGGTGTATAAAGATCTTACATAATGAACCGTGATGTTTTTATTAGCTTAGAATGAGCCGTCATCTACACACACCGCGGGTCGCTTTACATCAACATGTTTCTACGGTGGCCCCGAACGGACAAATGTGTTTCGTCACTATGTTGTTCTTCGTGCAAAGATGCTAGCTAAAGTCAGCGAATAAAACACTGACACAATGATGAACAAGTAACAATAATATTCACAATAACATTGTTTTACTGAATAAATAAGTAAACCTAATTTCTTAATTTATCTTTGTAATGAAACCTTGTTGCGGTCTCAGACGACGACATCACTTCCTGTCGGCCACCGTAACTTAGAGCTTAGATCGGGCCCAAAAAATCAAGCCCGACCCGACCCGAGCCCGTGCACGTTGTGTCCGAGCCCGACCCGGCCCGACACATTAACTAATTATGAGCCCGAGCCCGATTTAAACCCAACCATTTTTACGTTAACGGTTATAACCAGGGGCGACGCCAGATCGTTTTTTTAACGCAGGTGCTGAATGGGTGCTAGACCATTGACGGGGGAGCGGCGCAATTTTATATATAGCCTATAGGCTATATTATATAAATACTATTAAGAAATGTGCACAAATTGGCCACTTAATATTTAACATTCAATTATTTTAATTATCACAATGAAAGTTTTAATTTTATTAAATTGAACAAGCACAACATTCAGCATTCAATCAAATATTCTTAAAGATTCATTATTATTAATAATGTTATATCGACATGTGTGGGACGCGTGCAACAAGCAAAATGTGGATTTGTAAATTCGGTGACGATTGAATTTATTTAATTTATGATGAGATGCTCCAGTTCACGTGCTATGTGACCGCGGCTCGCCGGCGCCTCCATGTCATGATTATATTGTCTGCTATATTTGCTTCTTATTTATTAAATCCAGCAATTGGTTGATGAAAAATGTATTAAAATTAAGATACAATTTATACAAAACAAAATTCACTTTAAAGAAAGGCTTTCTACAAAACAAAACATAATTAAGTGGTCAAAATCATGCCTGAACCACTGCATGTCTCCCGATATGGCGCATCCTCCTGTCTACTCAGTTCACTTTGATAATCAACATAGATAGAAAAACAATGACAATGTTTTAATAAATATGAAACTAAATGCACTTATTTAATGGCTACACGTAGGCCTACTACACTCTCTATTTGTACAAATTGCTGCACATTCATTTAATTCTGAATTTTGCACACATAAGTTGAAAGGCATGTTGCCTTTATTGCGTGCATTTATTAAAGTCGGCATGAAATCAAATTTGACAAATCTTCTTTTTATATGTAATATTGTACTGTTTATTATAAATGATTTATCCGTGCACTTCATTATTTTTTTAAAAATTCATGTACCCTTGAAATCTTTAATCAAATACATTACCCTTGCCTCCCCCATCGAAACGACCTCTCTCTCTTTTGGTCATGTGGAATGGCAAAATGGTGCGGCCAGATCCAATGACGGTGCGGCTATCGGTGCACCGCCTCTCAGAGAATCGCATTCAAATTGTTTGCAACGCTCAACCTCCAACGATCCAATCAATTCCCGAAGGATGAAATCAAGCCCTGCCCTACATTTTTTTTCTAATTTCAGAAGCCGTTTCACTTGGATATACGTCACGACAAGGAAAAAATGACAATCTCAACTTCCGTTTCACGCCGACTTTATTATCTTTATGAATAATGTAACAAGGACGAAGCATATAAACTGCGTTGTTTATTTATTCAGAATCGAATGGATCGAAAATGGATCGGAATGAAGAAAAGAAAAAAAAGAAAAAAAAGAAAACCTCGCCCTCAGCGGTATGCTTGGAGAAGTAACAAAAGAGGACATTGAAGGCTGACTATCATCCTTTCTGTCATGGCAAGCCTGCTTCATGTGTCTGTTCATCGTCGAAGTCCCAGTTTTTTTGCTGTCATAGGCGAGCAGCGCGCCGCACTTGCACTCAACAAAGCCAACATGTTGTCACTGCCCACGACTAATTTAAAATATTTCCATATCCGACTTTCCTTCATACTTGCACAAAGTATACTTGCATAATTTTTTCCTTTACTTCTTCAAGCTCCATGTTGCACTTAAGCTACACAATACAGCACAGTGTGCGTGCGAGTGGAGGAGACGCTGCGCGTGATGTGCTTGATCAAGGGCCCGACCCGACCCGACCCTAGTGGCGGGAAATATCGGCCCGGCCCGGCCCGTGGGTCGGGTCGGGCTCGGGTAGAGAATCTAAGCTCTACCGTAACTTCTGTTGGGTGCAATTCACAACCTCACCACTAGACGTCGCTAAAAATGACACACTGCACCTTTATTAACAGCCATTATGCTCTATTTAAAATGTTGTAGTTCCACTGTTGGAAACTGGGTGGAGCGTGGGTTTAATAGGTATATAGGTAGCCAGAGAGCAAGTGAAGTCAGGTGTAACTAATGTCAGGATCGTATGTGAACATGCAAACTTGTGGATTATAAAGTGTTATGGCATCAGAACTGTGACAAATAAACGGATACATGCATTACTGGACTGGAAGCGTCTTGTTTGGATCTCACGCGTCAAAAATAATCCTACAACACCTCTAAGTGACAAGAAGGTCATTGTCGCTACAAGCGGTTTAACAGCGCCATCTTCAGGCGAGACATCAGATGCTGAAATCTGATTGGCTCAGGAGGGAAACGCACCTGTCAGAAAGTCCTGAATGGCTGCGATCAGCGGCTCACCGTTTCTGGGAGTGACCAGATTCGCCTTCGTCTGTGTGAGGAACACAGATTCAGATTGGTTTATTTAGTGCCATGTCAGCATCCAAGGCTATTTTCATGGCAAAAATTCGGTCCCACTTTATATTAAGTGGCTGTAAGTACCATGTACTTACATCGAAAAATAAGTACAATGTACTTATTGTGTGGATGTTGTATTGTAAAATACTTTTGCTGCTAGGTGTGTGTGGTATGAGGGGGTTTAAGGGTGGGTTACTGTAAAGGAAGGGTCACAGTGTAATTACAAATGTAATTGCATACATTAATTACAGCTGTATTTACATGCAGGTATTTTTAAAATATAAGTGCAATGTAAAAACATGTATGTACACAATAAGTCTATGGAATCACATTTTTAATTTCAATGCAAGTACATAGTACTTAAAGCCACTTAATATAAAGTGGGACCAAAAATTTTATTACAAAAATACAAATACAATAAAAACCAAACAAACAAAAACAGCAAGTCATATTATACAAGACTTATTATAAATTAACATATGATAAAAAAATCCAAACCCTTTTCAGGCAAAATCTTACTAAATAAGTCCTTAAGTGAGGTAACTTCATTAAAAAAAGCATTCTACTTGTATTAAGTCCGTTGGTCTGTCTCACCCCCATGAGGACGAGCGCTTCAGCTTTGGCTTCTTCTGTCTGGGGAAGGTGGAGGTTCATCTCGTCTCCGTCGAAGTCAGCGTTGTACGGCGTACACACACACTCGTTAAAGCGAAACGTCCGATGAGGTTTCACACGCGCCTGGAAAAGAATACAGGAGAATTGACACTGATTTCACACCTTAATTTAATTTAGATTTTTAAGCCCCTGAATCAAAATCAATTACTTATTTGTGTGTGTGTGTGTGTGTGTGTTTTAGTGTCAGTTTACGTTTGAAAATCGATTGCACAATCGATCGGACTAACCAACAAAGATTCGAAAACGAAAATAGGGAATCGATTTTAACGGCCTTTTTAACCGAGAATGTGTGTTAGGTGGACAGATCAATACAGGACACAGAACATGTAGGATGTTGGAAAATAACAATGTCTTTTCTGTTAACCAAATGCTTTTTAATATTCGCTATTACTTCAGTGCAAGTGAACAAGCGCGCCGGTATTTGTTGCTCAGTGACGTGTGTGTTCAAGTGAGCCAGAAATGAGCAGATTCTGAGCAATACGCTGTATTTAATATATCATGAGGATCACGAGTTGCGTATTTACACTAAATCTGCGCAGATTTGGCTTACACGAACTTCCCCAGCAAAGTGAGTAAACAGAGAAACACTCCAGATTGGCCCGTGATCTGACAGCGTTTACCGCCAAAGTTCATTTGTACCCGCATTTGGCGTGTCGGAGGGAGTTAATCTCAATCCCTGAATGTTGCGCTCCTGTTTGTCATTGTGCACGAAACTTCACGCCAATAAATCATCAGGAATATTGCTGACTTGTGCGTCTCAAGCGCCCTCTTTACGCTCGCCCTAATGCCTGTTAGGTGTCCGTGGATTTGCCTGTATTTGGTGTTGAAAATGGAAACGTCTTTAGACATGGAAAATCGATTTTACAATTGATTCAATGAACACTTGTGTCTCAAAATCCGAACAGGATTTTTTCACAAAAGTGACAGCGCTAATGCACGGGTCGTCTCATAACCCGCGGGTCGGGTTGGGGAGGGGAAAGAAATTGTCACTTTATTTGTATATAAGTCTAGGCAAAATAGATTGAACCCCGGTACAGTGGATGCCATTATTTTTGGCACAGCGAACGTAAAAACGCTGAATGAACATTTCCGTGTGTTAAATAAAACAAAAGTTCAGTGGTTATGTAGCGTAGGCTGTAAACTGATGGCCTATACTAATCTGAAATAAAAAAAAATATGTTTCAATACAAGATCAATCCAAACGCTGAAAATGTTAAAAAACCAGCAGGTTGCCCCTAAAATATTGATTTTGGAATTTAAGAATCGATATCCGTTCATCAAAATGAAGATCAATCAAATCTGATTCATCGATGCCGTCACGGTCATTTTTTAAATGTTGATTTGCGTCCACATAAAGCGCCCCCGCAGAGTTACATTGCAAGAAATGAGGAATGATAACTCACGATATGAGCCATGATGCTGAGCTTATGCAGAGAAGGCTGCCGGTTAAACAGCACGATGTCGCCATCAATCATGTGTCTCTCGACCACGTCCCCGTACTTCAGCTCTTGAGCCATCTTCTCTCGATTACCGTACTTCAAAAACCTGAGGCAAACACATTCAGAAGATGAAGGAATCGCGCATGGAAGAATCAAACACCTCATGTCGTACCAAACTTCTGTGACTTTCTTTATTCGGAGAATTTTTTAAGAGTGTATGAACAATGAGATGGTGATTTATATCATCAAGCTCAGGAAAGGACATCATAACAGTATTTGTATGCTATAATCAAGAATGCATTGCTATTTTGTGCTTTTATGATGTTTTGTAATAATCATAGGAAGAGTAAATGATGACAGAACATTAATTTGTGGATGATTTTTGAGCACAGAGGAAAAGGGGAGGATAGAGAGGTGTATTTGACCTCTTCATCTGCATGTGTCTCTGTTGAATGAAATTTGCTCCTGGGTGAACTTCAGGACCGCTACGCACCAGCTTCCTCAACATCTCAATGTTGGCTTTATTCACCTGAAAGAAAACACACACCGAAGTCTTTGTATTACACATTTTATTCTTGCACCAATTAGTCACAAAATTCCCAACTACTGACCCATCCATCCTTCATTGCATTTTAAGCAGGGTTTTTATGGAGTGTATGAACCAGAATACATAAGATATCCAAGCTATTAATATAAGGAACATTCTTCCATGTTTTTATTTTAACAGTACACCCATGTTGTGCAGCACTTTGTTTCCCATAAAAGTCCCCCTGTGGTGAAACTCCAGCTTTTAATGTTGTTTATGTGTGTCTATGTGGTGTTTTTAATACGCTTTAAGACACACCGTGTGTAAGTTCATAAGTCGACAGCATTGCTGAGTATTTTCTGCTTAAAACTGCAGTGAACCAAAGACAGTCTCAAAAACACGGTTTGAAATCGCTGGTGTTTCTGACGTCACAAACGACCTTGTAACCAATCAGATCAACGTGTGATCGTCAACCAGTGGATCTCTGAGCTGAGTGAGTGAGTGGAGGCGGGGCTCATTTGCATATTCATAGAACCGCGTATACTAAATGAGGCAAGGGTGTCGGGTTACATTCAAGCTATTTTAAGGCATAAAGAATTTTTTTTCAAGGAAAAAACGTTTAAGTATGTAATTTTGGTGATCAAAGATGAGTTTTAAGGGATCAAATTATTGACTACAGGGGGACTTTACATATTTTTTTAAAATTACAACTTTTTATTTAAACTGTTTAATGCCTTAATGTATTAAATCATAAATCCAGAAATTTTCTGAAAAAATTTAACATTTAATAGTGCCACATTATTGTAGATAAATAATAATAAATAAATGCTTCTTGACTATCAAAATGTAATTAAACCAATAATTGAATCCAGAAAAATTAAAAACAAATCAGAATTTGGAAAACAAATTCTATAAAAAATCCTATATAGTTAACTATTTCAACAACTAATAGCTTGTTTTCATATGACGTCACGCCACTGCGTTGCCCTGGCGCGAAATGCAAATGGAGGGCAGGAAGTGATTTGCTGTATTTAGAAAGCACTATAACAAACTCAAAATGCCTGTGTTTTGCGTCGTTTATGGTTACTTGAATCGATCAAACCACGAGGAGTTTTTATCTTGTACCAAAAGTTGTTGTTCATAAGGGGGGAAAATGCAAGAAATTGACCGAAAAACTCCGGAAAAACGGCTTGCAAACCTACGTCTGCGGTCGGGAGGAGCCGAATGGGAAAATGCCCGTGTGTGCAGTGATCACTTCGTCAAAGGTGAGTTAATACAACTTAAGTGGCTGTGTTAGTGTACCGTGTAACGTTTCCGAACTTTGTAAAGTCAAAGTATGTCTGTAAGACGAGGTAGTTGCTGAGATCTACCGCCTCGATGGCAGGAAAATCTTTCAATTCAGTTGAAAAATCGCTCCACTTCATAACGTAAGGATCACATTAGGCTTGCTACGGTAGCCGGTGTTACTGGTGTCACACGGTGTTCAGTCGCAACACCGGTTTCATCACCGAAAAAAATAAATAAATAAATAATAATAATAATAATAATAATAATAATAATTAATAATAATAATAATAAAAAAAATATATATATATATAACGCAATTACGCAGTATCCGTTTTTTCTGTTACCCGTTGACTAGCGTTGTGAGCACGCTCGTATTAATGTGAATGCTTTTAAGACTAAAGAGACCACGCTGTAAGTCCTGCCTATTACACACACACAAATAGAAAAGACGCGTGTCAGTATCGAGTGCTCTTTTGAGCTTGAACAAACCGTAACACAAACAAATTATGCCAAAATGTCGGATTCGTCGAATGTCCTCATAACATCAGTCTTAAATGATTTAAAGTCTTAAATGAACGTAGAGATTTGTGAGAAAATGGGACGAGTGTCAGATCGCATCTCTGTCAACAGCGGCTAGTCTTAAAGTGTCATTATAATAATCAAAGAACGATAAGAGAGTAAATGACTCACTCAGACCCGGCGCCAGGAGGATTGTTATACCGGTAGCCTAATAATCATGAATGCACTCCGCTATCTTTAACACATCTCCGGCGAACGGCTTCTTCATGCAAAAGATAAACTCTTCATGAAGCGCAGTGAAATTCAGTGACCTCCTGATGGATCGAGGTTGTTCGTTAACTTCATTTTTTACGTGCAATTCACACGAGCTAAAAGCGCATGCGAGACTGCTGCGAGTAGTCAAACTTTTATTAATGAAACAGAAAATCAGAGGGAATCATTTCTTTAAAGTAGCCTTTTTTTTTTTTTACTGGTTGGCCGGTCAAACGGCTTTCATAGTTTTCAGTTACGTGACTGGTGCTGTTCTGCCCGTGCAAACGCGCATTTTACGTTGGCCTTTCATTTAGCTATTTAAATGGCCCTGGCGGTGATACCGGTATTACCGGTGTTGTCACACGTCGATTAACCGGTGGGAAAATATCCTCACCGTCACATCCCTAGATCACATCCAACCTATGTTTGATTTTTTGTTTATATCTTTCTCTTGTAATAGCGTGTAAAGTAGTACAGTACGGACTTTCCTCCATCTCGTCCATTGCGCTCTTCACTCCCTGCCCTCCATCTGAATTTCGCGCGTCATCATAATCACGTGACTGAAACACAGCTATTGACTAGTAAAAATGAGTAGTTGTGAACGCCTTATGACCCGCAGCAGTAACTGCTCTCACCTTCTCCGGGTAGGTGAGGATTTTGGCGACGTGAACCGGTACAGCGACCTCATCAATCCTCAGGTTTGGGTCGGGAGAGATGACCGTTCTGCCGGAGAAATCCACTCTCTTTCCAGACAGGTTACCACGAAACCGCCCTGGAAATAGCAAAACCAGGCAAGCTGATGTGATGTCCAATGTCAAAGCAGCACTGCCTACAACAGAAGACCGATGCCTCGTCCAAATACACACACTTGCGGTCTCGGCCACTTGAGAGCGCGTGCACACGACGAAGTAAGTAATCTCCAATACAGTGGCTAAGTGTATCCCATCATGCACTATGTCCGTCATGCAAATCTGCCAAATGCATAAATGTAATGTTCCTCATGTGCCTCGAAATCGCGATATGATGAGGAAAACATTCCACTGTAATTTTAATTAATTAGGTACATGTAATTTGGTAGTAAAAACATAAAGTGTTGCACATTTTATTGGTGCAAAGATGAGTATGGTGTGTGTAGGCCTATTTTGTACAACTGTTTTTATCACTTAATTAGAAGCACCACAATTTTAAGTTTGTGTTTGTACATAGCGACTACTGAACAGACATATAGAAGTTTATTTTAAAATTCAAAGTATTACAAATATAATAAATAAAAGCTCTGTAAGCACTTGCATTTTTTGCAAGACTATAAGTGTGTCCAATCGAGTAGGGCTGTCACTTTTGCAAAAAAATCCTGTTCGGTTTTTGAGACACAAGTGTTCATTGAATCGATTGTAAAATCGATTTTCCATGTCTAAAGACGTTTCCATTTTCAACACCAAATACAGGCAAATCCACGGACACCTAACAGGCATTAGGACGAGCGTAAAGAGGGCGCTTGAGACGCACAAGTCAGCAATATTCCTGATGATTTATTGGCGTGAAGTTTCGTGCACAATGACAAACAGGAGCGCAACATTCAGGGATTGAGATTAACTCCCTCCGACACGCCAAATGCGGGTACAAATGAACTTTGGCGGGAAACGCTGTCAGATCACGAGCCAATCTGGAGTGTTTCTGTGTTTAATCACTTTGCTGGGGAAGTTTGTGTAAGCCAAATCTGTGCAGATTTAGTGTAAATACGCAACTCGTGATCCTCATGATATATTAAATACAGCGTATTGCAGAATCTCCGCATTTCTGGCTCACTAGAACACACACGTCACTGAGCAACAAATAACGGCGCGCTTGTTCACTTGCATTGAAGTAATAGCGAGTATTAAAAACCATTTGGTGAACAGAAAAGACCTTGTTATTTTCCAACGTCCACCATGTTCTGTGTCCTGTATTGATCTGTCCACCTAACACACATTCTTGGTTAAAAAGGCCGTTAAAATCGATTCCCTATTTTCGTTTTCGAAACTTGTGTTGGTTAGTCCGATCGATTGTGCAATCAACGTAAAGTGACAGCCCTACAATCGAGAAATCAAAAGTTCTACACACCCTTGCAGTCGTTACCCCTACTTGAACACTCGGGCCAAATAGAGGAAATACGTCACGCAAGTAGACAAGTGGTCAAGCGCAAAGATCGCAAGTGTGTGTATTTGGACGAGGCCAAATATAACACCAGCATTTCCACAGACTCATGGGAAAGGCTGGCGTTCAGCGAAGCCCTTGAGCTCTCAGCGGGCCGTACCCTGTTTTCCCTTGAGTCTTTGCACAAAGCCACGGGTCCATTTCTTGGGTGCCATGTTGAGCGGGATCCCCGAAAGCTCGCTGTTGATGTACAAAGCGCACTGGAGCTGCAGAAAGTCCCAGTCCTCCATGATCATCTGGGTTTTGGCTCCTGACATGCGGTGCTGTGGGTGAACAACTACAATTAGGCCACATTTACAAGTCACGTATATACTAGAGATGCACTGATACTACAGTTCTCTGCCGAAAGTATCAATAGCTGATTTTTCAGAATGATATCGGCCAATTAGATTTTTCTTAAGGGGAAAAAACTTCCCTAAATAATGCTGCAAACTATATAGGGAACCTCTCATTTGGTATACTATAATATTAGAGGTTAAAATCAACAACAGATCTATTATATTCAACTGCTAAATTGTTTCCAGATACAATATTATTTACACTCAAATAAAAGCTGAAATGTTTGTATTGCTACAACTATTGAACATAAGGTAGTTTTCATAAACACATCTTCATGGCAAATTTATTCAAACATACATATATAATTAACAGTAAATAAGCTCTCCTCTAGTGTTTTTATAGATTACTAGCGAACTGTGAACACTGGCTAACTTCCCTGAGGTAAATGCAACATCAAGTGATATTGTTCACTAGCTGTCATTGACGCCTTTCCAAGGATGAAACTCAGATTGAGAGATTACATGTAACAATACAGATTTCGGTAAATTGTACTGTATCTTTCAACATACTCTGCGGATACTCTGTTGAAGTCTAAAGGCCTGTTCATACCGGGACGAATTTCGCGTGCGATATTCACCGACGTTTAACGCCTCGTGACTAAACAAAGGGCGCCAATGTGAGTGTGCACACCGACGCGGAAAACGCCACGCGTAAAAGCGTCATTTTTTTAAAAACGCATTCGTTTTTCGGGTTCGTTTTTTGGGTTTGACGCGCCGCGTCAAAAACTATCCGACCAATGAGATTGGCGCTTTTGCTCACGTGTCTGGAGCTTCTGAAGTTACAGTAACACACAACTTGGGGGCGCTCACACACAAAACGGGTCTTGCCAAGCACACATACGTAACGGCGAAGAAGATATACGCCAAGTAGCGTCTACACTGCCGGGAAGAAATAAGACGAGGAAGATGCGAGGCAAGATGAACGTAGAGCTGCTGGTCTCGTTGGTGTCGGAACATAAAGAGCTATATGACAAGCGCGACAGCGACTACAAAATATGACTATTTCTGTTTTACATTAAGCGCCATCTAATGTCAGGGAATGAATTTGCATGTTCACTCGGCTCATCGTCAGCGAAAATTCAGCTTGGGTGTGAACACAAAAAAACGCGTTGAAAAACGCTGACGAATAACGTGCGCCGATATCCGTCCCGGTGTGTACTAGGGCTGCAACAAACGATTATTTTGATAATCGATTAATCTAACGATTATTAGAACGATTAATCGACTAATCATCGATTATTTTGCCGGCTAATCAGTAAGTTTGGAAACGATTATTCAGCTTTTTCAATTAGTTAAAACATTGAGTTATACATATTCTTTCTATAATATAAAAAAAGAAAATCAGTTCATCTTTTGAAATAGTTGTTTTAATGAACTTTGAGCCAACTAAACAGGTCATTCTCTTTAAGTTTTCAGAATTCGGTACAACACAAATCACACACAAATGCTCTCTAAGCATTGTTTAATAGGCCCACTGCTTTTCTTAGAACTGAAACAGAAAACGGGTCATTTACTTCAGGACACAAAGAATGGTAAAATATTAATCTGCAAAGCATTATTATAAATATAAAATTTTAAAAAAAAATTTTACATGAAAATTGAGCTGACAGAGACGTTCTCATTCACCTTTTAATTTACAGTATGAAAAAGAAAAAGTAACTGCCATGATATTCTTCCAAACATCTCCTTTTGTAAGTCTTCATGATTATGGAACAAAATACAGGCAAGTGATAAGACTATAATACCTAGTGTTACAATAATAAAAACAGCCCTGACTCCTAAGCTCGATCAAGCTTTATTCTATGCAAAATAAATCATCACATTACTGTAATTATATTTTTATTGATAATATTATTACTATTATTAGTAGTATTGCATTATCTAATAAAGAGATCTACCGCTAGTTAGTTAGCTCCAGCTGGACAACACTCAATTCTCACCGGCTCCTCTCCTGCCGGGATGTTTCCTCTGTAAGCGCTCCGACATGCATGTTGTGCTCCCGTGAAAAGCAAGTTCCGCCTTGCATGTATTGCACATGACACAGCATTGTTGGTTTGAAGTTTTGTGAAACTTTCCCAAACCTTGCTAGTTCGGATTCGTTTGCACTCCGTCATAATTCGCGCTGTTTTTTCTTTTACCGCAGTAGCATTTGTAAGGGCTGCATTACACTCTAGCGCCACAGCGGTAAAATCGTGATATTGAATGCCCTTACATTAGGTCACGTTAGATCAAACGACTACTCGACAACAACGATATTTGTCGACAATTTATTTATTGTCGACAATGTCGACTAATCGTTTCAGCCCTAGTGTGTACGGGGCTTAAAACTATTGGATCTGCCCAGAGTCACTCTGGATCTGCAATAACCAATCGCTGACGTTTGGTCGTGACGTATGACGACTCAAACTAGCGCACGACATCACCGTTCTTAGCCACTCCCTCTGCTCGCTGATTGGCCCCGTAAAAAATTGACCGGAGAAAACCCAAGAATACACCACAATCCCAGACGTAGTACTGAAGGAAAATTATCAATTTGAGCGGAAGTACGTAGGAGGGCGGAGCCAGGCTAAGAAAGCTTGTCAGTCGGACAAACTCCGAACTGGCAATAGCTCTGGCTCTGAACTAGCGCCCGGTTCATGCTGGTGGAAAAGGGATATAGTATATACGCCAGTCACGTCCCTGTACAATACTGAATAATGCATTTCTATGGACAAAACGCATCGGATTGATCCAATCAAATAATTCGTCTACTCATGTTTGGCGTCTCAAACGGGCCTGACGCGCCCTGCGTACCTTCTTGATGACGTCGTTGAGGAAGATGATTTCGGTTAACTTCATGGTCAGATCATCTTCATTGGTGCCGGATTTGAGGTCGCTGACGACGGAGGGCCGGATGCACAGGGGAGGAACTAACAGGCGCGTCAGGATCAGGTCCGCGGGTTTCCCGGATTCGGGATTCATCAGCAGAAGAGGAATATCCTCGTTTGGAATCCTCCGGAAAAGATTCAACACAACCAAAGGATTGAGGTTTTCCTGGATGACAAGGAACGAGAAGAGGAAATATAAAACTTTCAGTTAGTGGTGCAAATGATCACAAAACTCACGGATCGGATCATTTTTCGTATCTGTGAAAAAAAAAAAAGTATATTACATATATATGGGCGGGGGGGGGGGGGGGGGGGGGGGGGAGTAAATGTAACTTTACTTTTCATTTATTACTTAAAGCTCCCTTCAAGTACTTCGATACCACATCAAAAACTACTAGCGTAACTGATAAAGTTCAAACATTTTTCACTTGTTTGAATGTTTCAAACAATGTTAGTCAGTAATGAAATACGAACAAATACACAAACTACAAGCAGAGATGAATACTAAATAAAGTTACAAAGTCTAAAAGTATCAGGTACAGAAATTATTAATTAGGCCTAAATGTAAAATAACACTATTGCTGCGTCCCAATTGGCATACTATCTGTCCTAAATAGTATTCGAAAATAAAATGAGTACGTCCCAAATCGTAGTATGTTGAAATGAGTATCCAAAGAGACCCGGATGGTCTACTATCTCCGGTCAGAATCCGAAGTGCAGATCGATGCGCACGCTGACGGCTGATATTGCCCATCGCGCGTTGGACGAGGATTCGGTTAGAACTACAAACACAAGTGAAAAGTGTTAAAAAACTACAGACATGGAGGACGCATGAGTCCCGCGGTTATGCAGAGCGGTTTAGATGAAGGGGTTGAGTGATTAATTATCAGTATCTAACCTGACGGAAATGTATTTATTCAATGTTGTCTACATTATATTGCATCTGCAGCAGAATTGTGAACTTTTGTAAAGATACGTTTAGCCATTAACTTCTAAATGCATCATTACATTCAAATGGCAAACTCTTGAGGAGAGAAAGACATGAAAGACCCACGACTGGCAGATGAACGTGCGACAACATTTCTCTCCGAAATGGTAGGAAATTAAATTAGATTGAATGGAGGATTTGAACTGTGACGAGATGATTGACAGGGCAGTTTACTGTGACAAGATGATTGACAGGGCAGTTTACGGTGACAGGATGATTGACAGGGCAGTTTACAGTGACAGGATGATTGACAGGGCAGTTTACAGTGATAGGACGATTGACAGGGCAGTTTACAGTGATAGGACGATTGACAGGGCAGTTTATAGTGATAGGATGATTGACGGCAGTGTACTGTGACAGGATGATTGACAGGCCAGTTTACTATGACAGGATGATTGACAGGGCAGCTTACGGTGACAGGGTGATTGACAGGGCAATTTACGGTGACAAGATGATTGACTGGGGAGTTTACAGTGACAGGATGATTGACAGGCCAGTTTACGGTGACAGGATGATTGACAGGTCAGTGTACTGTGACAGGATGATTGACAGGGCAGTGTACTGTGACAGGATGATTGACAGGCCAGTTTACTATGACAGGATGATTGACAGGGCAGCTTACGGTGACAGGGTGATTGACAGGGCAATTTACGGTGACAAGATGATTGACTGGGCAGTTTACAGTGACAGGATGATTGACAGGCCAGTTTACGGTGACAGGATGATTGACAGGGCAGTTTACGGTGACAGGATGATTGACAGGGCAGTTTACGGTGACAGGATGATTGACAGGGCAGTTTACGGTGACAGGATGATTGACAGGCCAGCTTACAGTGACAGGATGATTGACAGTTTATGGTGACAGATCTGTCCGTTAAAGATGGCGAAGTAGTATGTCCCAAAGCTTGCCTACTCTTTTGCTACACACTCAAAAGTATGTACTTTTTCTTCACAAAAAGAGTACATACTTTTAGGGCGTAGTATAAGTAGTCGAATTGGGACTCAGAGTATTTGTTCACTGTACAAATTAAATATAGTTTCATATTTTTTAAAGCTGTATCTTGTTGTTTTATTAACATTAATGACACAGACGACAACAGGAATATTAAGCTACTTTCACTTTAAGACCGACTGCATCGGCCAAAAAAAACTGCCAAACATCCGGTTTCTTTCTCAGCTGTTCACTTATGACATACATAACCGAGAGAATCCTTGCCGAGACGGGCATTTAGAGATAATTTTGTGTGGATGTGTCCGTTCAAGTGGAAGTAAACGCGAAATGAGAATCAATTCGGTGTTCAAGCGCTGTCTGATACGGATCACGGATCAACGTAGTTGCACCCCAACTTTTATTTCTATCAGATAAAACAACAATTCAGACAAAAAATACTAGAGCAACCGCACAGAAACCCCCGACAAAACACGTCACTGCGTGGACAAGCACTTAGTTTTCCTGTATCCTGATTGGTGGATATTAACCTGTGCTCTGGCCAGCAGTGACTCCACTTCTTTGTTGTGTTCAATGGCGACATCAAATGACTGGAGGAAATCAGACACCATGGGATCGATGACTTTCTTCGTGGTCTTATACTTCTCATGAATGATCTTCAGCAAGCCACATTTCTTCACGGGCCCTGGAGAGACATGAGCAAATTTTCACAGCGTTGGGAATCGAAAATCGAATCGAATACTTGAGGTCAGGAATCAGATACTTGTTATACAATTTTCATTTCGATTCCTCTTATCGACTCCTTTGTACGGCTGTTGGAACGAATTCTGAAATTCAAATATTTAAAAAATCCATACTATCCGAATGCTGAAGTTACTATTCGAATATTGCTTTTTTATGTATATTTAAAAAAAATTGTATATGCAATCTTACCTTTCTCGCCGCCTTGGCTTACACGCATGTGAAAATTAAATGCTTTTGTTTCGTCTGATGTTTTTGAATCGTAACACAATTGTGCTGTATCATCATAACAATGTCAAAAATGGTAAATGTTTAACAACAAAGCACCCCCCTAAGTTTCCGTGACGCGAAAAACTAAAAAGATTCGGCGAGCACCGAGCTCGTTGGAACCGTCTAATTGAACTGAAAAGAACGATATACGTTTCAGAATTTTTGGTGGTTTTTTCGCAGAGATATTAGCCCGAAAAGTATATTTAACAATATTCAGCACGAATAAAATGTTTATGGTAATGTTAGATGTCCCTCTAGTGGACAGAACGTGTAACAACAACCACATGCTATAGTGGCATTGGCGATCCATAAGCCCGTGTAATGTCGTAAATATTAATAATGGGATGAATTTGAGCATTTAATATTTGAATATTAAATAAAATAAGCAATGGAATTCGAATAGTATTATAGAGGAAGATTGACAGCCCTACAAATGTGTTTGTGTTATTTTACATTTTATTACAGTTTCTGTACACGAATACTTGAAAATCTTAAAACACTGTTTATTTCAATAGTATCGTTGTTCAGTTGTATCTATGTGTTGCTATTGTTCTTTTTTAACTACTGAGTGTTTACTTGTCTTTATTAATGCTTGACATTTATATTAGTTAGGCTAGTTGTTTTTCTATGGTATTTTTAAACCACAGGCAAACGTTCATTGCATAAGTGTTCTCTATAGCCTGTTGAATTCAGTTCATGATATTCAGCTACGATTAAATGTTTTGCAATAAGACTAAATGTGAATATTTCATTTTTTTTTTTTACAGTAGGGTTCCCACACCTTGGTTAACTTCAAATTCAAGGACCTTTCAAGGACTTTCCAGGTCCAAAACCCTCAAATTCAAGGACTTAAAGCAACACCATGTAAGATTTTTTACCTTAAACTAATGTTTCCAAAATCGTTTCAGTGGTTCATTAAGTCGTAACAGGGTGAAAGGCACTACTGGATTCGCTTTGCGGTCCTATATCTGCTATAACCACGCTATGTAAGATTGCCAGATCGGGTCGCGTTTCTGTAGTTCTAATGAGACATAAGAAAACTACAAATTTGACTTGCTTTACGTCAAGCGTTACAATAGTCATTATTTTGTTTTTCTTCGTTTCTGATGTCGCAATACATCATACTTTCATGAAATCATGCAACATACTCTACCTTGTCTGTGGACATCGTTCATGCCAAAGCCGGTGCCGGATAAACAGCGAGCGCGTGTGCGTCAGTCGGCTGCGCTAGGCTAAATTATTTATGACAGCGGTAATGGACAATTCCACTTCCAACCTGTAGGGCGACCGCAGAGGAAAAGTTACTTGGTGTTGCTTTAATGTGGGGACACATTTGGTGTGTTCAACAACAAACGTTGAGGTACGATCGGAGTAGTTTCGTGCGCGCGTGAACGTCATCGCAACGTACAACACAAAGTACCTCACACGAGAAACACTAAACCTAACGCGTAAATGCGCGTAACTAACGTAAATCAAGTAGAGATGCACCGATTACAATTTTCTAAGCCGATCCCGATTCCGATTTTTCCTTGAGTTTGACCTGCCGATACCGATTTTAGCCGATTCCGATTTTATTTTTTCAAACCACTTTGCAGCACACACAAATATTTATTTTCTATCTTCTCTTTAATAGAACATTTTGCATAGAACATTTTTTGAACAGATAATCGCTATAAAATAGAACTATATAAATGACTCCTAGTGTGGGAAATTCACACACATCTGAAGTGCAGTGTTATGGAAGAACCATTTCCTTTTCACATCCAATATCCAATTAAAAAAATTTGATTTATTTAGCAAACTAAACTTCTGTATGAAAACAGGTAATGGCAATAAAATAATATATAAATAACAAATAAAAATTAAAAAAAATATAGCCTTGCAGTATAAAGATATTTCTCTCTCTCACACACACACACACACAGGCCTATTGCAATCACTTGTTGTATATCAATGGCAAGTTATATTTCTCAAGCAGTTCTTCTCTCATCTGACACATGTCCAGCCAAGCTAAACAGGACAAGTGGAGCATGTGCAGGGAAACGATTAAATAATAATAAAAACGAGTTTAAATGGGTAAATTTTCTATAAATATTTTTGAGTCTTCATTTTCTTTCTGACATAGCCTAGCCTACTTCAGTTCTTGTTAAAACACACCAGACATGCAAATTCTTTGCATTTTGGGCACTTTTTGGATTTAATCATATTTATTTTGTCCATCAAAAGTGTGATTTCACTTAAATTGAGCGCAGCAAAAATAGATTCGGCGCCGAAACCCGCGCTTCACTGTTGCTCACGCGACGCTCCTGCTCGACGCTCACGCGCTGCTCCGCCTCGCGGTGTGAATGCACTCATTGATTAACATGCAGGCCGAACAAAAAAAAAAAAACTGCGCTGCACCTTGTGGTGTGAAACGGCCGTAATTCACGAGGTTTCCTACATGTGCGCGTTCCGTGTGCACGTGTGATGCTGATGTTACGCGATGTTAATCATGCGGCGCCCGAGTGCATTTGACCAGCATAAAATCGGATTATGTCAGACTGACCGGCCGGTCGCCGATCATGTGAAAACCGGCCGATTCCGGTCACCAGCCGATCAATCGGTGCATCTCTAAAATCAAGCAAGCTAGAATGCATAGGCCACGAATTGTTGGTAAAATAACACTTTAATCTGACCGGAGGGAATAATATGCACAAAATAAATTCAAGCATTTGCAAGGACCTGTATATCGATGTGTGTTTATTTTCCAAAACTTTCCAGGGCCTTGATTTGTTTTCTTTCAGATTCACACATTTTCAAGGATTTCAAGGCACTGTGGGAAGAACCCTGAGTATTGGAATCGAAATTAGGAATCGATAAGAATCAATAAGCAGAATCGAAATCGTTAAAAATGAAAACGATACCCAACCCTAATGTTTCATCACATCATAAAGATCAATGCAGAAGAGCGCAGTTTATATCAATCCGCTGTTTTACCGTTGAACGCATTGCATGTCACGCATATGGTTTTCTTCCTGCATTTGTCAGAGATCTTCTTCTTGAGGCCGCGCTTCTGCAGATACGCCAGTCCGGGTCTGCGCAGGTAATCCAGAAACTGAAGCTTTTCCTCTTTGGCGAGAAGGATGTGAGAACACGTCTTACAGACCATCTGCGTGAACAAGAATATAAATAAGACGTGCATAACTGTAATAATAGGTCAATAATATAAAATAACAAACACTAGCAATATAAATACTAATAATATAAAAAATACGGTGACGCTATGGTAGTTTAGGGTCCAATCCTCACTATTAAGTGGTTGCTTATTATCATGCATATTACTAGGATATTAGTACTAATAAAGCACATATTAATGCCATATTCTGCATGATCATATTCTACATCCCTTAATCCTATAATACTTCAACTTAACAACTAACTTACTAACTATTAATAAGCAGTAATTAGGAGTTTATTGAGGAAAAAGTCATTAGTTAATCGTGAGAATTGGACCATAATCTAAAGTGCGACTAAAAATACAATATAGTAAAAAAGATGTAATATAATTAAGTAATTTAATAATTAACTACATTATTATGATTTATTTTGTATTATAATATAATACATATTAAATTGAATGTAATATGATGTAATTTATTAACCATGATATTTATAATGTGTATATTATTATTTAGTCACAGTTTTATAGCATTTTACATTATTCAGCCTTATTACAAGTTATATATTATTGCACCAAATTATACATATTTCTATTTATACATTATTATGTATTATATGATTATTTCTTACATTTATAGTTTATATATTTTTTTATTATTACAATTTATACTGTATTTTACAATACTTATAAGTCAATAATATACAATAATTTATAATACAGTACATATTTTATTTATATTTATAGTTATTTATGTTATTACTTTTTCTACACCTCTTGGTCAATATATACAATATTTTATAATACAATAGAAATCATAATATAAATAAGCAATATATTATTTTTTACCAGTATATATGATTTATATAATATTTTTTTAAATAATACTTTATTTTTTTACTTAATATTGTTATATTATCATGCAAACTTAAAAAATATTAGACAAAAGGATGCATTATATGTGTGAAATGCAATATTGAATCTGACAGTAAACCTAGAGCAAAACACAGTGTGCTTAAGGCGGGCGTACACGGTGCGATTTTTTGCTGTTTTACGAGCTCGCAGATGATTTTTTTCACTCGGGAGAAATCTCGTGTAAATCGGTTATGCTCGTATGTCGCGGCTCGTATCGTGTGCGAGGAAGATACGAGCCGAGCACCTCTCGACCTCCCGATCATTTTTAAGCATGTCGAAAAAGTTCGGGAGCTGTCGGCTTGCATTCGTGAGGTGTGTGCGGTTGAATGAGCCGATTTGTCGATCTATCTGAATTTGACCAATCAGGAGCTCTGGAAATCCACAGAAGAAAGACGAAAATGGTGTGGACTACTAGAAACACTGCTTCAATTAATGTTTTTATGATGACTTTGTGAAAGGTTTACTAAACAGCATCTGCCGTGTTCCTGCTGGCCAGTATTTGGCATATTTCATTCTGTAACATACAGATCTGTATTATGCTATTGGTTTTGATAGTGTAACACGTCACGATGATCATTGCGTTTGTATCTTCCTAACAGCAATTACAGTTTGTCTACAGCCTAATCTTTTTTTTTATTAATGCCGACAGAACAATGTTGCCAGATATTGCTACGAAAAACAAGCAAAAACAAACAAAAACAAAGACATGATAAAAATCCGAAATAAGTTCAAAGCTTCTTATTTCAAAGTTCTTATTTTGGAAATAAGATGAATCACGAACCACTTTAATAACTTCCTAAACTGTGCATTAATCCAAAACACAAGTCCAGAAGTCACCTTTCCATTATGTAGATCTGGCAACACGGGATCTGGCACCCGCGCCCTCACTCACAGCGCGCTCAAGCTCACTCAAGCCCCGTTCACTGCGCTAGCTTCTCGCAGCAAAATGAATTGCAAACACTCACATGATGAGGTGGTTTAAACGGCTAATTAATCATTCAGAGAGCTTGAAGTTTTTTAACTCATTCACACACACACAAGGGTGACAAAATAATCATGGCTTGTATCAATATTGTATATCCAGTTATGAGAGAGTTTTTGGCGCGGAACTTCGTGCGATTTCATCGGAATTCAGCAGGTCGTAAAATCGTGTCGTATATCACTGCCTCCGTACGATTTTCGGATAAACTCACTCGTAAAGTGTGCCTGGACATACGATCTTCCGACCGTCAGAATTCACACCGTGTACGCCCGCCTTTAAAGACACGTTGTGATGATCTCACCTGTAGGATCCCAACAATAGCTTTGAAGTATCCGACGTGAAAGCAGGGCAGCTCCAGATCCAGATACCCATAGTGTCCGAGACAGTCCGCGAGGTTCTTCCCACAGGTTTCACACGGCCTGTCCTTCTCGCTGGTACCCTGTACACATGATGAGATGATCAAGCCTCGGTTAATCATCTAACAAACCCTTTTTTCTGCTGCATTAAAGGGTTAGTTCACCCAAAAATGGAAATGATGTCATTAATGACTCTCCCTCATGTCGTCCCAAGCCCGTCAGACCTCCGATCATCTTCGGGACACATTTTAAGATATTTTAGATTTAGTCCGAGAGCTTTCTGTCCCTCCATTGTAAATGTGTGTACGGTATACTGTCCTTGTCCAGAAAGGAGATAAAGACATCATCAAAGTAGTCCATGTGACATCAGTGGGTTAGTTAGAGTGTTTTGAAGCATCGAAAATACATTTTGGTCCAAAAATAACAAAAACTACGCCTTTATTCAGCATTGTATTGTCTTCCGGTTCTGTTGTGGATCCGCGTTCACGAGTCCGCAGTGACGCCGCTGACGTAAGACGCCGCTGACGTGTGTCTGGTGTGTCCGTGTGTTCGGGTTCAAATAAATATGGCTGGGCAAAAGAATGCAAGTCTTCCTCTGTGTGGAAATCCTTAGACATGTTTGCGAAGATTGTTTTGTTTCCAGCGTGCGTCTCCCTCAGACTGTAACCGAAGCTCGGGCGCACCAGACACACGTCAGCAGCGTCTTACGTCAGCGGCGTCACTGAACGCGGATCCACAACAGAACCGGAACACAATACAATGCTGAATAAAGTCGTAGTTTTTGTTATTTTTGGAGCAAAATGTATTTTCGATGCTTCAAAACACTCTAACTAACCCACTGATGTCACATGGACTACTTTGATGATGTCTTTATTTCCTTTCTGGACAATGACAGTATACCGTACACACATTTACAATGGAGGGACAGAAAGCTCTCGGACTAAAGCTAAAATATCTTAAACTGTGTTCTGAAGATGAACGGTCTTACGGGCTTGAGACGACATGAGGGCGAGTCATTATTTTTGGGTGAACTAACCCTTTAAGAGTGTAGTGTGTATGTGTGTGTTAGTGGTGTCACCTCACCATGCGGTGGTCCAGGACTCCATACTGCAGTGGTGTGTGGCTGGTGTCCTGGCTGTACAGGTTCTTGCTGACCACCTGAATATGAGCCTGTTGTCTCATCTGTTCTGCTGATTTCATGCCAAAATGGATGTGACTTCTGATAAAGCCAGAGAAACAAACATCAATATTACTCATTATAACATGCATGAACAACTTTTACATGCATGAACAAAGTCATACACACATGCACAGTCAGACAAACAAACAGTTCAACAGACAGACAGCTGACATGTTATTTGTGTGTAAAGTTCTGATGAAACGTGTTTATCCTGCATGCAACCCACACACTTACATCTTTTTGGCCACATCCGTCTCTCTAAACTGCTCCTTCACCATAACTGCGGCGCGTTCACGCAGTCAGCGTGTGAATTCAGTGAAATTAATACAATTATGGTGTATTTTGCGTAAACTGCAGCGTTTAATGAAGGTCTCGTCTGATCATTCTGCCACATGCAGCACTGCTTGCTATGACGTCGCTGCGTGCGCGTCCATGAGTGTCTCATGAAGACTGAGCGCGTCACCGGCGTCTCATCTGCGCACAGCGACACCTGCCGACGGGGAGCGCTCTGAAAAATACATTCTTATTCGAAGTATTGTTAAAAAATGTATATTTGGATCAGAAGCAGTTACATTTGAATTAGTGTGAATTATAAACATTATGGAGGTTATTTCTGTATGTTTTGAAAGGTTTTAAGCGACGTGGTAGTGGACGTTTGCATTTTTAGACACGGCCACTAGATGTCACTGCTCTTTAATTTATAAACCGAAAGATACAGTACATGAACATTTTAGAATTATTTGAGACTAATGATGAGCACCGGAATGCCTAGGAGATGTTATTAATTTATTAAAGTATCTGATTTGCATAAACAAACTCTGTTTGACACTAATGAACACATGTAGCCTGCAACTCTGTTGCAAAATCGAGAGGTAATTTCACTTCATGTTCAAGAAACAGGTCCTTGTGTGTTCATAATTACATTTTGTAAAATATAATCTATAAAATACCTGAGGGTCAAATGCCCTCTCTGATATATTTAGTGAAATATCTAGAGGACATTTGATCTACCTTATTTTCAGTAAAGCTGGACAACTTAGCGGTTGCCGGTGGGAAGTTTGAACGCCACTCGTTTGCCGCCAAAAAAGAAAAAGCCGTTAGTCGCTCGGGTCAAGCTCGTGTCACAACGATCTGGAGATGATGAATCTTAAATGCTTTTATGTTGGTCTTCAGCCTTCAGGACTGGAAAAAATTGACTGGAAATACAGCCTTCTAACTTAATACAAGTGTATATTGCGTCAGCTTGGTTGTTCCTTCACAATGAACCACAAAGTCGCCAGACCCTTCATCCTCTCTGTTCCCCAGCGGTGGAATAACTCGAGCTGCCAACGATCTGATGAGACCATCACAACAATCGTGTACAACTACGAACAAAGTTATTAAAAAAGCCTGCTCCAACTTGTAATCTATTTTATATTTGGCATAATTGGCTCTTATGATAATGTTATGATTCAGATTCCAGCTGTATCTATCGGTCTGCCAATAGGTGGCGCTGTTTAATTGTGTTTTGTTTACAGCAGTAGCTAGTTTTGAGTAACCGGGCCTATAATCCACCCGAGCTGGACTCGAACCTGCGTCTCTGGCATGGGAGGCTGGCACTATTAAGGATGCTAAAGACCGCAACCACTAGCATCAGTCGCTAACGCGTTTCTTAAGGCTAGGGGAGTGAGGTTTGCATGTACAGCTCTTACTGCCCCACATCCATTACACTCACCCACCTGATGTTCGATTCTTGAATGAATCGTTCTTTTGAGCCGGTTCTCAGTAACCGGTTAAGCCGGTAATACTTAAACCGTAGTTCCAGGCTGATGACGCAAGACGCACAAGTCAAAGTAGCATGTCCGACTCAAAAAGAACCGCATGAGTCTGATGAGTGAGTTGACCATACTACTATACTATTTGTCCCTTAAAACTCATCTTTGATCACCAAAATTACATATTTAAAAAAAATGTTATGCCTTTTGTCCCTTAAAACAGCTTAAATGTAACTCGACACCCTTGCTTGCCTTAGTTGAATATGCAAATGAGCCCCGTCTCCATTCACTCACTCAGCTCAGAGATCCACTGGTTGACGATCACACGTTGATCTGATTGGTTACAAGGTCGTTTGTGACGTCAGAAACACCAGCGATTTCAAACCGTGTTTTTGAGACTGTCTTTGGTTCACTGCAGTTTTGAGCAGGAAATACTCAGCAATGCTGTCGACTTATGAATTTACACACGGTGTGTCTTAAAGCAGATTAAAAACACCACATAGACACACATAAACAACATTAAAAGCTGGATTTTCACCACAGGGGGACTTTGGGATATTTATAGTCTGCATACTTCTACCCTACAAACTTGCAAACTTGCATTTGTAAACAGAATCCTTAACCCTTTCAGACTATGAATTACAATTTTGTTAAAGTATAAATAATTTAATTAATTCATATATTATTTCCTCATAGAGCGTTTAAGCAAACTCACCATTGGCCTTCAGTTCTTACTGTGCTTTGTTTTGTAATTGGACTGTAGATTTCAACAGAATGATTTCATGTTGAAGTTCAGAGTCTGACTCTGTAAATCTGTTAAAGTATTTACGCGCCCAGGCTTTTAAAAACCTTTCAGAACGCCCAGGAAAGAAGCATCTCTGTATTAGTGTTAATAGCTGAGGGATCATCTGATGCATACAGATGAAGCCAATGGGATCCAGCAGAGAGACTAAAATATGTTTTCAGTGTGGAATAATTCAGTAACATGAACGTGCAATGATTTATTCATCTGTAGTTTGATTATGGCGTCTGTTGAGATTAAGGAAGAGTTAGTTAAGTTAACAGCTCACATGCCGAGTCTCATTACTGTAATGTGCTTTTATCCACCATCATCGTGTAGTGATTCATTGTAAACGCATTTTAAAACTGTGTATAAGGAGAATGTTTTAAAGCTGGTTTTTCATACTTGGTTGTTGGTTTTCGAGAGCCTTGTTTGGGTTTGATCTTTGTGCAAATGAATCCTTTTCTGAGGATGAAATGATGAATAAATAAAATACGTGTTGTGAGCATGTGCATATAATAACGTGTGTGTGTGTGTGTGTGTGTGTGTGTGTGTGTGTGTGTGTGTGTGTGTGTGTGTGTGTGTGTGTGTGTGTGTGTGTGTGAAAATGAGTCAGTAATGGACACGTCGAGTTGAACGAGAGGTCAGAAATATGAAATGCAGAGGATGGTTATAAAACGTCTTTTATCAGGAGAGCACCCTGTGTGTGTGTGTGTGTGTGTGTGTGTGTGTTAAGATAACTAATGATATTTTCAGACAGCAATACAGTCACATGCTGCATGCATCAATACACAAAAAAAGTCTTGTAGTCTTTTCCAATAAATAGAGCAGCAAATACTTAAGAAGCAAATTTGATAAATTTAGGTTTTTGTACACTATACATTTTATTTTTTTATGGCACAAGTCAAGATATAAAAATAATATTTAAGACATTATCAATACAGTATTTTTGTAAAGAAGTTGCTTTGAAACGATGTGCATGGGAAAATAACTATTTTAGTATAAATAGTTTAAATGAATTAACTTTAATTTTAATAAACATTAATTAATTTAAAATAAAATAATAGGAATTCGATTTTTTTGCTGCTTTTTTTAACACATTTTGATGCTGTTGCACAAAACATGCTTGTATTTATGTTATGCATCATGATTACAGTACATGCATTCAAGTATATATATCACAAGACATGATCTAGACACCTGTGTGTGTTTCAGCTAATGTCATTACTGTCCAGCAGATTAAGGTCAGTGTGTGAAGAGTCAGTGGCATATGTTATAGCGTTTAAGCTTTAGTTAGTGTGTGTTAATCTGCAACTGTTGTGTGTCCTGAAGCTGAAGACCCCGAGACGGGAGAGCAGGAGAATCACTCGGATTTATGCTTAATTAAAATAATCATATATAATGCGTTATGTCAACGTTCATTATACTAGTGATTATTAGAATGTAATTAGGGTTCATAAAGGAAATCTACTTTGGATAATACAAATTACTGCACATAGTAAACTAAAAACACACAGGATGTGAATTTTCTGTATAAATTGAATAACAATTGCAACTGCTTCACTTACTATTTTAAGAAATATGATGCATTATTATTCATTATGTAGTAAGCTAGTATTCTGTTCAGTATGGCTTAAGTAATCGACCAAATATGTTCCATTCCGGTTTGTACGTTAAAGGACATAATTTTTAAACTGACGTGAATGCGCCCATTTTTTAATTTAGCAACCATAATGTCTTAAAACATCATTGGATCTGTGGTTTCTGAGGGTCAGTGTGCAAAAGTGGTTCAGCATGTTATCTTTTTCTTCTTTTTTTTCGTTCGGTTCAGCATCGTTATCTTCATGAAGTATGACGTCGCTCTGTCAGCAGCCAATCACAGCTCAGCATTTGGACCAGCAGAGGAAGGCATCAGATTCTGTTTCCTGTGGTGTGTGTGTGTGTGTGGCACTTTATCGCTCATTAGAGCTCAGCACTCCTGCATGTGATAATATTCATAACGCCGTTTATGTTTTAGCACACGGCAATCTGTGAGATCAGGAGCTGCAGGCTATAAAAAACAGCAGAAGAGGAAACATGAGTGTGTGTTTGCATGCTATCGGCTTCAGTGTATGAGAGAGAGTTACTCTGACATTTAATTAATCGGTTCACGTGATTAAATGACCCTTTGATGAACCCACATGTTTGAATCTGCTCGGCCACACCTGAGCGTAACTAAAATGTGCTTCTAAAAGTGTGTCTGCATGCAAATCATATTTTAATCTACTGTATATACGCACACTTCGGATCAAACCAAGGCATTTAAAGGGATAGTTCACCCAAAAATGAGCATTTTCTCACCGTGATTTCTTCTGTGAAACATGAAATGAGATGTTAAGCAGGAGGTTTGTTATAAGGAAGTTAAAGGAAGCAATAGGCTTGAAATCATGAAGTCTTTTTTTTTTGTCTGAAAGTCTGTCGTTGGATCTCATTCTGCTCTAACATCTTTGTGTACAACAAAAGAAAGAAAGCCATGTGGGTTTGGAACAAAAATGAGGGCGAGTAAATGACCAAATTCTCATTTTCAGTTGTCAACTTTTCTTTTAACCGTAATGCAAATGCATAATGGCTTGATTCAACTCGAACCAGCATTTGTGAAACCTCATGCTTAAATCCAGATAACAGTGGTGTGAACAGTTTGAACGCGTCTCACGTCTTCCGACGGGCCGAGGAAGTCGTTCGGTGTGTGTGTGTGCCTGTCCGTAACTCCCCCAGGCCCACAGGCTTGTGTGTATTTGCATATGTGAAGATAGCAGAAAGGCTGCGTGTGCAGATAAGTGGAGACGGGCAGAAATCAATGCAGATGGTGACCTTTAACACAACTCATGACCCTTATTGTTCAGTCCTGTCTTTCATACACACACCTGCACACAGTGGCTGGAAACGTGTGTGTGTGTGTGTGGTCCTGGTATTATGGAGACAAAATGTCCCCACAAAGATGGCAATATCCAAAATCCTTGTCCTTGTGGGGACATTTTTTGTTCCCCATGAGGAATAGCTTATAAATCATACTAAGTGATGTTTCTTGAAAATGTTAAAATGCATAAAGTTTTGTGTGATGTGTAGGTTAAGGGGTCGGGTTTGTGTGTGTGTGTGTGATGGGTAGGTTTAGGGGTCGGGTTTGTGTGTGTGTGTGTGTGTGTGTGTGTGTGTGTGTGTGATGGGTAGGTTTAGGGGTCGGGTTTGTGTGTGTGTGTGTGTGTGTGTGATGGGTAGGTTTAGGGGTCGGGTTTGTGTGTGTGTGTGTGTGTGTGTGATGTGTAGGTTTAGGGGTCGGGTTTGTGTGTGTGTGTGTGTGTGTGTGTGTGTGTGTGTGTGTGTGTGTGTGTGTGTGATGGGTAGGTTTAGGGGTCGGGTTTGTGTGTGTGTGTGTGTGTGTGATGGGTAGGTTTAGGGGTCGGGTTTGTGTGTGTGTGTGTGTGTGTGTGTGTGTGTGTGTGTGATGGCTAGGTTTAGGGGTCGGGGTCGTGTTAGTGTGTGTGTGTGTGAGAGATGGGTAGGTTTAGGAGTCGGGTTAGTGTGTATGTGTGTGATTGGTAGGTTTAGGGGTTGGGTTAGTGTGTGTGTGATGGGTAGGTTTAGGGGTCGGGTTAGTGTGTGTGTGTGTGTGTGTGATGGGTAGGTTTAGGGGTCGGGTTAGTGTGTGTGTGATGGGTAGGTTTAGAGGTCGGGTTAGTGTGTGTGTGTGTGTGACGGGTAGGTTTAGGGGTCGGGTCAGTGTGTGTGTGTGTGTGTGTGTGTGTGATGGCTAGGTTTAGGGGTCGGGGTCGGGTTAGTGTGTGTGTGATGGGTAGGTTTAGGGGTCGGGTTAGTGTGTGTGTGTGTGATGGGTAGGTTTAGGGGTTGGGTTAGTGTGTGTGTGATGGGTAGGTTTAGAGGTCGGGTTAGTGTGTGTGTGTGTGTGTGTGTGTGTGTGACGGGTAGGTTTAGGGGTCGGGTTAGTGTGTGTGTGTGTGTGTGTGTGTGTGTGATGGCTAGGTTTAGGGGTCGGGGTCGGGTTAGTATGTGTGTGTGTGTGTGTGTGAGAGAGATGGGTAGGTTTAGGGGTCGGGTTAGTGTGTGTGTGATGGGTAGGTTTAGGGGTCGGGTTAGTGTGTGTGTGTGTGTGTGTGTGTGTGACGGGTAGGTTTAGGGGTCGGGTTAGTGTGTGTGTGTGTGTGTGTGTGTGTGTGATGGCTAGGTTTAGGGGTCGGGTCGGGTTAGTATGTGTGTGTGTGTGAGAGAGATGGGTAGGTTTAGGGGTCGGGTTAGTGTGTATGTGATGGGTAGGTTTAGGGGTCGGGTTAGTGTGTGTGTGATGGGTAGGTTTAGAGGTCGAGTTAGTGTGTGTGTGTGTGTGTGTGACGGGTAGTTTTAGGGGTCGGTTTAGTGTGTGTGTGTGTGTGTGTGTGTAATGGGTAGGTATAGGGGTCGGGTTAGTGTGCATGTGTGTGTGTGTGATGGGTTAGGGTTAGTGTGTGTGTGTGTAATGGGTAGGTTTAGGGGTCGGGTTAGTGTGCATGTGTGTGTGTGTGATGGGTAGGTTTAGGGGTAAGGTTAGTGTATGGGGACATAATATACAGTTTGTACAGTATACAAATCATTGTCTATGGGAAGTCCCCATAAAACATGAAAACACAACGTGTGCGTCTGTGCGCGCGTGTGTGTGTGAGTGAGTGTTTGCGTGTGTGTGAGAGTGTGAGAGTGTGAGTGTGTGTGTGTGTGTGTGGCTCCCTGACGTCACGCCCAGTCAGGCTGCTGCTGCCGCGGATCTCAAATATGTTCTTTGTTACTCTGAGCTTTTCTCCGGGGAACCGCAAAGCACGGAGTCCGGAGCGCATGGGGATCACTCACTTCAGCCTGTAAAACATTACAGTCGGCAGACACACACCCTTACCCATATTTCATTACAGATACAATCTAAAGAAAAAAATTCTTACTGACCCCAAACTTTTGAACGGTTGTGTATAATGTTACAAAAGCTTTCTATTTTAAATAAATGCTGTTTTCTTTTTTTGGAACTTGATATTCATCAAACAATCCTGAAAAAAAATTGCACAAAATTGATAATAATCATAAATGTTTCTTGAGCAGCAAATCATCATATTATACTAATTTCTGAAGGATCATGTGACACTGAAGACTGGAGTAATGATGCTGAAAATTCAGCTTTGATCACAGGAATAAATTACACTTTTCTATATATTCACACAGTTTTATTTTACAAATTGTAATAATATTACACTATTTTTACTGTATTTTTTATCAAATAAATGTAGCCTTGGTGAGCAGAAGAGACATTTAAAAAATATTAGCAATTCTTACTGATCCCAAACTTTTGAACGGAAGCTATATGTATATATAAAATATATATTTTTATATAATATATATATATAATTTATTATTAGGCGATATAATATGTTTTATTTTATTTATATATCTATTCAATATAATTTACAATTATATATATAGGCCTCTCTCTCTCTCTCTCCCTCTCTCTCACCATATATATATATATATATATATATATATATATATATATATATATATATATATATATATATATATATATATATAACACAAATATCTTATTTTTTAAATATTTTAATATTAACATAAAGGAGACTGCTCTATTTTTAAATGTGTTAGTGTATAGTAAGTTAGTGTGGTTAACCTGACAGTTTTCGCTGCTTACACAATTTGGGTCATTGTCCTCTCGACGCGCCAGAAGTATTTGGATTGGGTTTCCGCCAGAATCCTGGATCAGTGAAATCCACTCCGTGGTTTCCATCTGCCCGCGGTGTGTGTGTGGAAATAGAAAGAGCTGGATGTAATGTGACACTGAACTGAGCAGATCATGAGAGAGAAACACAACACACTTCAGCAGCTCGGCGGATTCTGTCACTCACCCTCCGGTGGGGTTTAACCGGTAAGACCGTGTGTGTCTTCTTGAACTGCTTCGGGGTGGGTTTGAGTTTTGAGTTTTGAGTTTATCTTTATCTCCGGTGCACGAGCTCCTGGTGTTCTTACGGTGCGCGAGCGCGCGCGGGTGCGTGCGTGCAATCGGTTTCAAGCGGGATCGCGATTCGGATCATTAAATCAGGTTTAGTCATCTCGATTCGGATGATTAAGTTATGTTTAGAAGATTCGGTGGATTCATTCATTGCTTGGTTCGGGAAATTATTCGGATGTTTTGCACACATGGTTGCACTAATGCGCGTTGGTTTCATTCATACAATCACGAATTTTGTGTTGCATTTGTTGAATGTTTGTGGTTGTTTTGGAGAATAGTTTACATTACAGTTCTCATTTTAGTCTCTTCCTTATTTTTTTTACACAAATAGCAAGGTACTATTCACTTTAATTGGTAGGGTTGCTTGAAATCACACATCATTAGGCTAGGCTACAATAACACTTGATTTTGATTTAAAAAAAAGAATTATTTCAGGCAAAAAGCTGAAAAATACGCATTGTATAGAGAATATAGCACACGCCAATTTGCATCTCTTCTTTGTTTAACACTTTTAACTAATACAACATACACATGACATTCATATACTTATACACACCTAATAATAGAGAGGAAAACCAAAACGCTATTGGTCACTATAATAGTTTGTATTGTAACAACATGGACAATGTGAAGTGTTACTTCAGTTTTCTTAAAGTAAAAACAAAAATGTCAGTATTTGAATTATTGAGCGTGAAAACTTTTAAGGTCATAAATGTGTTTTTGTGGGTCTAAAGTAAAAGCAGGTGTGTGTGTGTGTGTGTGTGTGTGTGAGAGAGAGAAAGGGAGAGAGAGAGAGAGAGAAGATGCTGTTGTTTCATGCCTGGACATCTGTGCAAAAACACAAGAACCAAAAACCAGACATAAAGCTGCTCTTGGACCATTATATATCTCTCTCTGTGTGTTGTGAGCGCGCGCGCGCGCGTGTTGGAGGTATTTCTCTAGTTGAGTCATTGACCAGCCCTTAAATTCCACTTTACAGTGAGTGGACTTTAGTCGCTAGTGATTGTACTGTGAGTTGCATAATGTTCAATTTGTTCTATTGCTGTTTATGCATATTAAAAATAAACTCAGACGTGATTCTTGGTTGCAGTGTTTTTGCTCGGAGAAACGAGAGTGATGTAAGTGATTGCAAGCTCTGGTCGCTCTCATGTGTCTCTCGTGTGTTTGTAAACTCAGTGTCCAGAACCGTGAATCTGAGGAGGGATTTTATAGCCTCGCCCAGAGAGAGAGTGTGTGTGTGTGTGTGCGTGTGTGTGTGTGAGCGGGTCGTCTGTCCTATTCAGCTGTAGATGTGGACAAAAGACACATTGACAGAGCAGTGTGTGTAGCATCATTTGTTAAAGGGGTCATGAATTCAGAAATCTAATTTTCCTTGAACTTTTGACATATAAGAGGTCACTGTACTTTAAAAATACTCAAAACTTCATTGTTAGTCTAACAAAATTACTCGTTTTGGATTTTGTCACATTATGACGTAACGAAAGTCCACGCCTACTTCTACATCATCGCCTCTTTAGCCCCGCCTACTTATTCACACATGTGTTAGTAAATACGAGAGAGATGCAAACACAGGATTACTCCAGCAAACAAAACCATAGAGGATTACAAGACGTTTGATGTGGAAAGTTGTGGAAAAACACGATCTTGGCATTGCCTTCCTGGACGACACTTCATTCGTTCGCTTCATTTTACTGTGGATTGAAAACCTTATCAGTTTATTATACAGTTTTCATAAGCTGTAAGCCATAATCATCAAAATTATAACAAACAAAGGCTTGAAATATCTCACTTTGCATGTAATGAGTCTATATAATATATTAGTTTCACCTTTTAAGTTGAATTACTGAAATAAATGAACTTTTGCACGATATTCTCATTTTTCGAGTTTCACTTGTACATTGATTCTTATTAAAACTACTGAAGTTATTCGGTCAAGAGCAGTGAGTGATCTTGTCTTGAACATTAATGACAGACAGCATATTTGACAACAGAACCGGAAGACAATACAATGCTGAATAAAGGCGTAGTTTTGGTTATTTTTGGAGCAAAATGTATTTTCGATGCTTCAAAACACTCTAACTAACCCACTGATGTCACATGGACTACTTTGATGATGTCTTTATCTCCTTTCTGGACAAGGACAGTATACCGTACACACATTTACAATGGAGGGACAGAAAGCTCTCGGACTAAATTACTCTCGTAACATTATTACGAGAACATAAAAGATAAAATCTCTGCAATACACTTGGAAAAGTAGATCGATGGATTGAAGATTGATCACAATATAAAATCGTAATAATGATGCACATGGATAAATCATTTAGAATAAATACTGCAATATTCCATTTAAAGATAACATAAGAATTGTTCGTTTTGGTTTCATGGGGCCTTTAAGGCTACAGCTTTACTGAACTCATTTTAACCAGACGGTCATCCAGAGAGGGCATTTTGTGTGTCTTGCGTTGGTGTGTGTTTTGGGTGTGTTGCGATAATCTATCTTGCTCCGCTGTGACGCCTGCGAGTCGGTCTACATCACACACACACACACACACACACACACACACACAGAGGTCAGGTCAGATGGCTGGCGAACACCCAGCGTTTAGATCTGTGGAAAGGTCACTGACCTCTGGCTACATCCAAAAACACATCCGTTCGCACAGGCGCCACACAAACACACATTACCACACGTCAATTTAGACAGTTTCCTAGTTAATTAAATATAAATAATTTACTGAAGATGTTTACTTGCCAACAACAACACATGAATTTACACAGAGTTTAAAATTAGCACTGATCAAGATTCTTCTTTTTTATTGTTTAGATGCTTTAATTTGACATTGTGCTGGTGGTTTGTATGTTAAAACCCTAACTGTATCTTTAAATTGATCGGTTTATGAACCGCTTCCGGCTCATGGGACCTTATTTCGGAAAGATATGTATGGTAGTCAATGGCGAGAGACAACTTATCTTTTTATTCCATCTGAACTGTGTCCTGAATTACACATATGATGTTTGTCAATTTAAAAGATAATTCTGAAAGTCAAGAAAGTCGCAGTTTGTCATAAAACAGAAGAGTAACATTTAGTTTTATGTGAAAATCGCTCAATGAACTGCATCTCCCGGGAAGCGAAACAACAAGCGAGATCCGCTGCTCGTGTGTGTGCAGTCTGGTACAAAACACTCGATGACGGTGTAACGTTACGATTATAACGCAAGACTGTAGAAACAATGACAGACGTTAGCTTCAGTAAAGTTAGCTTCAGTAAAGTTAGCTTCAGTAAAGTTAGCTTCAGTAAAGTTAGCATCAGTAAAGTTAGCTTCAGTAAAGTTAGCTTCAGTAAAGTTAGCTTCAGTAAAGTTAGCGCATCAGTAAAGTTAGCGCATCAGTAAAGTTAGCGCATCAGTAAAGTTAGCGCATCAGTAAAGTTAGCGCATCAGTAAAGTTAGCGCATCAGTAAAGTTAGCGCATCAGTAAAGTTAGCTTCAGTAAAGTTAGCGCATCAGTAAAGTTAGCTTCAGTAAAGTTAGCTTCAGTACAGTTAGCTTCAGTAAAGGTAGCTTCATTCATTGAGAGAAAATGTGCGCCTTTGGGGTTTGTAGTCTTTGTAATTACGTATTTTCACAGTCTTACACCTCAACAGTTTTACATCAAACTGTGACTTTCTTGACTTTAAAATTGATCTTTTAAATTGACAAACATCATATGTGTAATTCAGGGCACAATTCAAACGAGATCAAAATATTTGTTGTCTCTCGCCATTGACTACCATACAATATTTTTCCGAAATAAGGTCCCATGGTGGTCGACCGGAAGGGGAGGGACTTAGGCTCTCTATTGGCCCTGTGCTGTGGGATGTGTGTTTGTGATTGGCTGATGTGGATGAGAGCCATTAGCACACATTGGCTGAACTGAAAGTGTCTCTCTGTGACTCGGTGCACTCAGCCAAATGAGTTTGATACACCAGATCTGTCAGGAAAATTGAGAAGAATTGCCAAGCCGGTGTCTGAGTGCACCGGATCCAGCTAATGGGCTTCCAGAGACCGATAAAATAGACCTTTAAGAGTGTGTCCTGCAATCACTGCACATTTACATCATACAAAAGATTAGGTCTGTGGGACGTTTTGAGATGTAAACGATTGCTCACAACTCATCCGATCCAAAAAGAGCCAGAAAAATCCGGTTTTCGTGATCTTACATGACTGATGTGGGTTGAGAGCATCGATTCATTCAGTCAAACTCTCAACGTTACTCACTGTCGCGTGACGTAATGCTGTTTGCTGTCCTTCAACAGCTTCAGTCTCTGTTGAACTTCCGAAAACAAGAGTGATTTTATCTGCAGCCGGTGAGAGAATGTGATGTTTTTAGTCTATGAGTCAGGACGAAAACACTCGCAAAACATGCACTTATCAGCGGCTGAGCAGAGGTCGGTCAGTGTGTGTTTAACGTTGTGCTCATGTGGTCTATGATGCTATGGAGAATCACAGATGCGCTCGCAATTATTTATTACACACAGATGATTTGTCATGGGAGGGGTGTAACGATTCAATCATGTCACGATTCGATACATATCACGATACGAAATTATTGCGATACTCCAAGACATATGATAAAATGTTAACAAAACAATGTTACTGTTGATTAAAATGCTTAATTTGATATTACATTGTGGGTTTGAATGAATAGGCTTGGACTTGGTGCTGAAACCCAATGCAGGACTAGACACCAGAATAAAAATATTAATGATTCTGAAGCTGAAAATACATAATTATTTTAGACAAATATGCTTGCTGTCACTGACTAGATATATTTAAAATAATGTAGGCCACTTTTTACTGGTCAAGTAAGACATTTGGCATTATCAGGATCCACAGATATTCCCCCATTGCATTATTATACATTATAATCAACATTATATATAGTAGTTTAATGTAGTACTGACACTAAATCTCTGAAAACTTGAATTTTTTCTCACACAGTAATTTTTATTTTGGGTGAACTATCCACGATACATATTGTCATCATCCACAATACGTTTTTGTATTGCGATATATTGTTGCACCCCTAATCATGAGAAATTAAGTGATTCGGTTTACAGTTCGAATTAATGTACAGAGAGTCTGGCCTCGCTCTATTGACAAGCGTTAACTTTCTTGAAGGCGGGTCCTCTGTTGAAGTCTAAAACTATTGGATCTGCCCAGAGTCACTCTGGATCTGCCATAACCAATCGCTGACGTTTGGTCGTGACGTATGACGACTCAAACTAGCGCACGACATCACCGTTCTTAGCCACTCCCTCTGCTCGCTGATTGGCCCGGTAAAAAATTGACCGGAGAAAACCCAAGAATACACCACAATCCCAGACGTAGTACTGAAGGAAAATGAAAGTTGAGCGGAAGTACGTAGGAGGGCGGAGCATCAAATATTTTGTACTCAATTTGGTTGCCCGATTTGCTCTTAAAGGGATAGTTCACCCTAGCCTGACTACGCCAGACTTCGTACTTCCGCTCTATTTCAGTTCGCTTCTGTCCACTCAGTCTGAGACATCGACATGTCTCTCAGTTTTCCTCCGGCCTGAAAACAGCCAGCCAATCAACGAACAGAGGGCGGGCTGAGAGCCGTGACGTAGACGCTAAGCGCCGAGTTTAAGATTGGGGAAATCGAAAACGACCGCGGATATGGAGACACAGGATGCAATTCGCTCTGTTGTGGAGAATATTCCCGGCATTTCCAAACTGAAGCCCGAACAAGAAGAGTGTTTGTTAAACATTTTGAATGGAGGTGATGTTTTGGCCCTACTCCCGACAGGTTTTGATAAAAGTTTAATTTATCAAATATTACCGATCGTCAGCGAGAAACTCGGCAGGCCAAAGGCCGGCAAGGCGATAGTTGTGATTGTGTCCCCTTGGTTGTACTCATGGAGGCAGCAAAACTCGGTCAGCCATGTTCACTCCGGTATTTCACTCGACGGTTGCGTTTTCGCATCATACACGTGTTTACAGTGGAAGTTCGATGCGGCTGAGCTGGCGAATAACACACGTCATAACCAAACGTTATGTGATTGGCTTACGGGTAACCAATGATTTTATACTTCAGACAAGCGCCCCCTCGCGAGAAAGAAAACACTTTGCAATTATGCCATGCCAGACTCTGTCTATGAAGCAAAGCGAAGTAGCAGAGTTTGGTATTACCAGGCTAAGTTCACCCAAAAATAAAAACAAATGAAACGGAAGACTTATGTCCATCCATACTTTGGACAACGGTCTTAAAATGATCATTTTTTTTGAGTTCCATAGAAAAAAGTCACACAGATTTGCAACAAAATGTTGAGGTTGTGTATATATAATTTGCAAATATAGTAGCACAAGATGAAATGGACTGTTAATAAAGCTTTTTAATGTTTTAAAAAAACAACAACTTTACACTACTTTTCAGATGGTGAAAATGCGTTTGTATGTGTGTGAAGTTTCAGACAATTTGCCAAAAATAATTTACCCTAATAAGAGGACAAAATCAGTTATAAATGACGGCACCCTAAAAAATAAAGTCAAAGGTCAGATGCAGAAAATTATTTTAGTCTTAAATATATGCAAAATATTATATAGTTGTGATTTCACAAAAAGTCCCATAGAGGGTTAAATGATGTTTGAATATTCATGAACTATATGTAAATTTGTCAGGGGCAACAAATAAATACTAGCAAAACAAACTGGAAAATTTGATATTTATTGACTTTATATTTTTGCATGTGACAGGAATACAAATAATAAAGTGCTTGTAGTGTCCCCGAAAGACAGTCTCAAAAACACGGTTTGAAATCGCTGGTGTTTCTGACGTCACGAACGACCTTGTAACCAATCAGATCAATGTGTGATCGTCAACCAGTGGATCTCTGAGCTGAGTGA
>CM060602.1:40241404-40258904 GCA_030578255.1 Tiaroga cobitis | reverse complement strand
AAGCATGAAGCTTAGTGCAGCTCTCAAAGTCTGTGTGTTTACACAGCACACACACACACACACACACCGGGTTGATAGACTCGTTGTAATGGGATCTGATTGTAGACTTTATACTGGTGAGGTGTGTGTGTGTGTGTGTGTGTGTTTAATGATGTTGTTTCTCTGATAGCTACTGTGATCAAATAAACTACCTTCTAAATGGACATATTTACCTTTCATCTTTCATTTAAAAACAGAAAAACGGCTTCAAAGGGAATTTGCATTGGTTTTGCGCCAAACTAAATGTGCATTTAATGTGTTTTGCCTTCGTGTGCCAGCACATATTTCGCTTTTTATGCACTTGATCTGAAATGACTTGATGTTTAAATGAGATTTTTGCAGTATATGCAATCAGTTCACAGAATTGCTGAGTGATCTGGTTATTAAGCCTGTTGAACAGACGTACGCTGACGTCTAAAGGCAACCGTGAGCTTTAAGAGTCCTGTGAGAGGCTGTTTGTGTGGCCGGTTTGTTGTACGTCTGTGACTAGTGACTGCGGTTACACACACACACACACTGAGATGCAAAAAGACTGAGCGACAGCATTCGTTTTCAGCTTGAATGCAGTGAAAAACACACAAAACGCATCTAAAACGGGAAAGAGCTTTGAGATCGACTGTATAAATAGATTTGACACGAAATCTAAGGGTGTATTTTTACGACAGCCGAAAACTACAGAACAGCGAAACAAATGGATCGCTGAAATTCATAGAAACAACGACACCAGGCAGAGAAAGGTGGATTTGCGGTTATCATTTTGTGTCGATATGCTAAATTTAGGGGTAAAACCATATTGTATTGTTATATATTGTATTGACAACTCATCAATTTAATATTTAGCATCGTATATTCTGCATAATTGGATGTTTTTAAATAAACACTGACGAAAAACTATACAAGTTTTAGAGCTGGATGATATATATAGCATTGATAAAAGTGATCACATGGATTTAGACCTGTATTGAATTTATATAAAGCGTTCACAGGCAAATTTGCTTTATGTATTTCCCCGGGTGTCGAAATCAGGCTCATATAAAAATCAGGAAACACGATTCCTGCTGCATGTCAATATTCATGATCACTGGATCTTTGGTAAGTTGTAAGGAACATTATATCGAGTCTATCCTTTAGTTTAAACTGATAATCGTTTGTTTTACTGGTGTTTTCTCAGTTCCTCCTGTTAAATGCAGTCGTTCAGCAGCTCTTCTGACACTCAGGCCGGCGGGAAAGGGACGTCAATGCATAACCTAAGATTTCAGGCTGTCATTTATTGAGTTTCTTTGAACACGACTGTCTTTACATCCCAAGTGTCCCTCAGGGGAAACTGGTTTGGTCTAGGGTTAGGGTTAGGGTTACCCTAACCCTAACCCATTAAATGGCACTTTCTGTAGAGTTTTGTGCAAAGAAATATTGAAAAAAAGTAGGTCTAGCAAGTCTTATATTTCTGTAATTCACACAGATCAAAACACAAATATGCTGACTGAATAGATTGCTAGTTGAGAAACACTGCTTTAATTAATGTTTTTATGATGACTTTGTGAAAGGTTAAAAAGCATGAGCCGTCTTCCTGCTGGCCGGTAAGTTATTTGGCAAATTTCATTCATACAGATCTGTATTATGCTATAGTTTTTGATAGTGTTATACATTTCTTACAGATAATCATGATAATCATTGCGTTTGACTTACCGAATGTGGTAGATTTATGCAATTACAGTTTGTCTATAAGGTTTTTTTATTATTAATGCCGACAGTAAAATGTTGCCAGATATTGCTACGAAAAACAAGAAAAGCTAAACAAATTAATAATAGTAATCCGAAATAAGTTCAAAGCTTGTGTTTTGGAAATAAGATTAATATATCACTAACCCTAACATGCAACTTTCCACGTTAATAACTTCCTAAAGTGTCAGAAAATCAGAAAAACGGGTCCAGAAGACTACTGTCACCTTTCCATTAGTGGATCTGGCAACACGGGATCTGGCACCCGCGCCCTCACTCACAGCGCGCTCTCAAGCCCCGATTTGATCCCTTTTTTCGCAAATGTTTTTTAGAAATATATAATTTACTAATATAAAAGTAAAAAAAACAAAAACAAAAAAAAACAACTTAAGCATAATTTAATGGGGCATTTTGGGGGCCCCTAGGTAGCTCGGGGCCCAAGGCAATAGGCTTTATGCCGCGCGTCACGTGACCAAGCCGGAAAACAGATCACACCGCTTCCGATTCAGGTCTTTTGTATGTGCTTCATGAAATTTTTTTGCGGTTTTACTCAAGATAACTTAAAAGAAGCAAGCAAAAATGAGCATAACCAATGTCCCTCGCATGTGCAGATTGATATTTAAAAGTTTTTGAATTTTTCTTCTTCACACTAACGTTTAGATATTTAAATAGCATAAAACACCAATAACAAAGTGAACTTAGTAGGTTAGCTGATTACCTTAAAAAATCCATAGCTATCGTAGTTAGTTCTTACGGCCGTTAACACTTTCACTGACAAGCGGATGCAATGAGACCCGTTTTCCGGTTTGGTCACGTGACGCTCGGCATAAAGCCTATTGCCGACCTTTGCCTAATGGTTAAGTCCGCCCCTGTGTGTGTCGTGTTTATGCTAGTGCAGATGTGTTGCCAAACAGAGATTCTCCGCTTTTGTCTTTATTTCATTCATGGCATTTAGAGTGTTTCCCATGCTAAAGTCGGTCCACCACTGATGATTATCAATATAGTAGTGATGCACCTAAATGTAGGAAATATTGTAGATTAGGAGCATTAGGTTACACTTTATTTTAAGGTGTCATTGTTGGTGTAATTATAAGTACTGAGTAATATTAAGAAACTATATGCACTTACTATAGGATTAGGGTTTGGTTGAGGGTTAGTTGCATGTAATTATGCATAATTTACTGTTATTACTATGGTAAGTATATGTAACAAGGACACCGTAAAGTAAAGTGTTACCTAGCATTATTATACTCAATCACTCGTGTGTGTGTGTTAGCTAGGGACGCACTATATATTGGCCACCATATCGGTATCGGCCGATATATGTTTATTTTTAATGTTATAAGGACATTTGGATAAGGATAAGGACATTTGGCCGATATATTAAAGCTGATAAATAATGTATTATTTCCTTCAGCTGAGACACTTCAGATGCGCACTCTTCAACATGATGGTTTTGAATTGCTTGAAATATGATTGAAATCACTTCAGAAAATTAAAATACAGTTCAGTGCAACATGTGGAGCTGTCATATAGGCTACATAAAATTATAATGAGAACATCATTATAATTGTGTTATTGGGACATGAGACTTTTGTTTTTGTAATCAGGCACTCAAAAATTATATAAAAATTTGGATTTGGGTTTATTGGCCAATATATCGGTTATCGGTATTGTCCAAAATGTTCATATCGGTGCATCTCTGGTATTGGCTGTTGTATTGAATTGGCTTCCAATGTGACTCATCCAACCAATCAGCATCATCAAATTATCCATTTACACAATGCAATGTCAGCATGTTTTGATTCATTAACATTCAATTAAACATCCAAAACCCAAACGAGCTTAATATAGGCCTGTCACCAGCAGATGATTTAATTAATAACTCATTCTCTGTTGAGTCTGTGAACTGGGAGGCTGAGATCTTTTCAGAAGTCTTTTAGCAGCAGCAGCATATGAATGCTGGTGTGTGTGTGTGTGTGTGTGTGTGTGAGGTGTTATTCTACTTAAAGAAATCAATTCCACTGCAGCTGGTACCTTCCTCCTTGTGTCTTTTATGGCCTGTTTGCAGTTCTGACTCCATTGATTTTTTTTCTCCCCCTTATTCTTGCTTCAGGCTCAGAGGAGCATGTGATGAATGGCTAGAGGTGTCGGAAAGATCTGGAATGAGAGAGGGAGAGAGAGAGACTTTTCCTTCCCATTATGCTCTAATGCATCATCTACACACACACACACACACACGCACTGCTCTCTTTTGGAGGGATAGATGCAGGAATGATTGGAAGTTGTGGCATTCTCAGATACAAAACACTCTCCCGTTTGGAAAAAGCTTCGGCAGCTGTTTCATATACACGTTGTTTAGTTACATGTTGTGTATTTAAGCACATAAACATTGACTTAACATAATTATTTATTCATGGAATTATGTACAATCGAGGGTCTTGTGTCACCCTGACAGAGTTTATTTTGTGGTAATGACCATTTGCCTGTACATTATCTAATGTTGACTAATTGCCAAATAGCGAGCTAATGTGCATGAGACGCTGGTTGCATCAGTCTGAGATGTGGCTCATATGATTAGAGCAAAAAAAGGAGAAAGGAGGATTATAGAATGACGGGACACTCGTTTATATGACGCTTTATTCAACGGGAAGAACAGCTCGACGCTATTTCAACATCAGTGCACATGCGCAGTCCTTTCAGTTTCGGTTTTCAATACAATCAAGTGTTTACATGTTCTCTCGATCGGATTAGAAAAGGAATAAACCAGCCCTTTCAATCCGATCGTTTAAGGTGTTTGCATGAAGGATTTTCACTCCGATTGAGCCGTCAATCCCATTACTAACGGATTATTTGATTGCATGTAAACGTATAGCCACTGTGTGCACGACATTTAACATATTTTTTATTTATTCATGTAATTATGTACAATCGAGGGTCTAATTTTCGGTGCTAATATGTACCATTAAGGTACCAATATGCACCCTTTAGGTACAAAAGTGTACCTTTTCAAGAGGTACAGCCCCAGTGACAGCTTTTTTACCTTTTTTTCCTGAGAGTGAATCAAGTTCAGTTTATTTTGTCATTGTTTACAGGATATCAACGACAGGCATGTAGTTTTAAGTTGTTCACCCATTTGCCTTATCAATATGTGTCCCCATAAATTAAATTTAAATTACCCATGACTTTGTACCTAATTTAACCCCCCATAAATACCCTAATTAATAAATCTAGTAAAGGTAGAATGCAGTGCATATAACATTGACATTTAACATATATATTTATTCATGGAATTATGTACAATCGAGGGTCTTGTGTCACCCTGACAGAGTTTATTTAGTGGTAATGACCCTCTGCCTGTACACGATCTGCTTATTAACTAATGTGCATGAGACGCTGGTTGCATCCGTCTGTGATGTGGCTCGTATGATTAGAGTATTAGTCCGAGAAACGGCATGAGGTGTGCAGTGATCTGTGTGGTTTAGCATGGCACGACTGTCCTTAAACACAAAAAACTCTAAAAATAACAACCTCCAGAGAGAGCGTCTCACATTCCTGCGTTCTTCTGTCTGAACTCCTGCTGGAAAATCACTCTCGCTCAGATGAATTTAGCCGTGAATCTCGTCTGAGGGACGCGGTGTTTGTTTGGATCCGCTTAGTCTGTCCGTTTATGGCTAGTACGATCTGCTGCCTCACTGTTTATTAGATTAATGAATCACAACACTGTTTCATAATGATGATTTTGCCTGCTTGTTGACTTAGGCAACATTTAAAGGTTCTCTTGACTTAACCCCGTAATACATTGCAAAAAAGTCCATCCAAGATTGTGGAAGTGAGATAAACATTGATACGTTAATATATTTAATCCATTCAATACGAACAAAAATTCAAAATATGACTATTTTAATCAACGTTTGTGCTTTCAGGCTCATTATGACAGACAGAGCAACACATTCCCCTCACTTGAGCAATAATCATCTCATTAATATTCAAATTGGTGGTATGAATATTCAGAGATGTTTAAAAGACTGAGTTCAAATATTATATTAGATTAAATCTAATAATACTATGGTTAATTTATATAGCGCCTTTCCCAAGCTCAAGGACGCTTCACAATTACATTAAGGAGCAAACAGTCAGTTCAAACATAATAAATGGACAGTAGACATATAATATTTGAACTCAGTCTTTTAAATATTTCTGAAATTATAATAGTTGTGCATATATAAATATATATGTATATGAATACACATACTAAAGAATATATTCTGTATGATGGTATATGAATATGGTAATCATTCATTATGATCGTATATGAATATGGTAAACGTTAATTATGATAGTATGAAAATGGTAATCATTCATTATGATAGTATATGAATATGGTAATCATTCATTATGATAGTATATGAATATGGTAATCATTCATTATGATTGTGTATGAATATGGTAAACGTTTAATATTATGGTGTATGAATATTCATACTATCATAATTAACGTTTACCATATGGTAATCATTCATTATTTATGATAGTATATGAATATGTTAATCATTCATTATGATTGTGTATGAATATGGTAAACGTTTAATATGATGGTGTATGAATATGGTAAACGTTAATTATGATAGTATGAATATGGTAATCGTTCTGTATGACAGTATATGAATATGGTAAACGTTTAATATGGTGTATGACTATGGTAAACGTTCATTATGATAGTTTATGAATATGGGAATCATTCAATATGATGGTGTTGAATGAATATGGTAAATGTTTAATATGGTTGTTCATTCTTTATTACTCTGAAACCATTTCTTTAAGGAACATGTTGAGAATGTACATTTGTTGCACTGCGGCTGTGGCTAATCACTGCCTGGTGTTTTCTTTCAGGTCAGATGAGCAACTGATGGATTCGTAGCATATTCCTGTTCGGTCCTGTGGACGCAGAACATACGCAGGTAAGCATTCAGCCAGCGTGGGTCAAAAACAATGAAGCGAAACGTGTGTGTGTGGGACGTTTTCTCTGAGAAGGCTTTTAATCCTCCAAAGTCTGGATGAGAAAGCGCTCATCAGAGGAGCGTTGTGGCTGTAAACACACCTTTGTTTTAGCCGAACAGAAGTCAGAACATGTTTGTTCCAAATATTTCATGAATGTGCCATCGTGGATTACGTGTTGCTGCATAAACGGACTAATTCTAATATATATAATATACTTTATTGTCCCCCTTAGGTAAATTTGTCTTGGGCACAGTGTATGCTGCATTTCCAGAATAAAAATAAAACATTAAAAAATAAATAAAAATAGATGAGAGTTAATTATATAAATATTAAAATGAAAAGATAAAAATTCGTCAGCAAAATCTGGTTGTTTACCCGAACCGGAAAATGATTGAGACTCTTTTGATTTGAGACTGTAACTAGCAAACACCTCGAGTTTTGAGCTCACTAACATTTTCAGTAACACTTTACATGATGAAGCAAGCCTATTACGTATAATGCATTATAAAGGTATATCCATAATAATTATGCATTATATCTTTTCATAAATAATTGTAACTAACCAAAGTTAAAATGCATTATAATATTTGCACATTCCGTCTGAAATTGGTTGTTTGTCATGTTTTTTAATGCATCACACTTTCTAAATGTGTAAAAAATAAATAAGTATTATACCTGTGGTTACAATTATTCATAAGAACATACAATGCATTATAATGTGCATTACAAGGCATGATTACTAAATACTTTTAAAAATGCATTATAAAGTGTTACCACATAAATGTAAAAACATCAAATGAAACTGGAGTGCGTGCATGTATTGCAACACATGACTGTGCGTTTGTTTGCATATGTTGACACATGACTCATGGAAGTGTGTGTGTTTGTGTGTCTGCAGCTGCTGATGTATATTAGGTCGAATAATAGACTGTGTGTGTGTAAACTACGCAGTCAGAACAGTGTGTTATTGTTGAGCGTGTGAACAGTGTCTATTGTGAGCAGCAGTGACGCCCGCCTCTATCCCTCTCTTGTGTCTGTGCATGTTATGAAGTTGTTTATATAAACGTCAGCATGAAATTAAAATTGACTACTTGCTTTGTTAATACACATTCCTGCGGTCTTATAATGCATGGAAAAAAAATCTACTGTAATAAATTGCAAACTTTACTTTTTCAATCTCTCTCATGTTGAACCACCAGACATAAAAAAAAACCCGCTTTCCATGATGAAAAAACTAAAATCCTGACCTACATTTGTTGCATATCCAGTTTCACTCTGTCTGAAATATGTCAGATTATAGATGTAAAACGCTAGAATGAGAGTGCCGTGTTTTTACTCCGGCGCAAATCTGTTCTGTGTCCGTCCCCCGCATCACTTACATATGAAAACACGAGCGATGACATCATCACGATGACTGCACGAGAAAGAGAGAGAATAAAAAATGAGAAAGACTGAAGGACTCTGGAGCACTGTTGTGTGTTGTGTGTTGTTATGTTATGACAATGACGATAATTGTTGTTGGTGTTTGTTTTTTTTCTTGTTTTTTCTCGTTCCCCTTCTATTCAAGCATTTAATAATACTAAGAATAAAAAATGACATGCACACAGAGTGAATGTAAATGTGATCTGAAAACATGCTTTCCTCTGTTAAATTTCCACAAAAGTTACAGAATTTTCAACAAAACGTATTTATAAAATCATTAGTCGATGATCATTGATCAGGGCAGAACGTGATGTGCTTCCAGTAGCAGAAGACGCAGCGTTTCACGGTTCAGACGCTCATGTTCCTCTCTACACCCGTTCCTGTCTGAGCCTGTAAAACTCTCTTCCTCTGACAGGAAAGGCCTCATTTCCTGAGGCTGATGTGAATCAGAGGCACACAGAGGGAAACGCTCCGGCCATTCGGCTTTCAAACGCACTCGTGAATGAATATTTCAGGTCTCCAGACTAACATTCGAGAGCAAGCTCTGCAGCAACCGATTTGGTAGCATCGCACATGTAATATTAATAAGATTATTACATGTTTTATCTCATAGAAATGCACATTTGACAGTAGCTTGAGCATGATGGGATGTGGATGTACATTTATTTTCATTAATGTAACATCTAAATAAAAAAATAATATTCTGCCTGAGTTAGGACTCAACTTTTATTAAAATTACAATTTGGTGAAACGGATGGCAACTCATTACCGTGGTAAAAGAGAACTGCAGGTTTTCTGCGGCATTTTGTAATGAAAAACAGTCTAAAGACAAAATATGATGTAGCTTAATAACAAAAAATATTAATTCCATTACTGCTTTAATTTATTATTAATGTAGACTTATATTAAATGCAATAAAATTACGTATGAATACCCCACATTTCTCCCTTAATACCGATGGCTAGTGTTACAGTTAGCGTTACTGCAGTAAATCAGTGGTAAATGTTGGTGATTTGTGGATTGAAAAACCTTCTAACTGTATTTTTTTTAGCTTTCTTCTAGTTGTGTTTGTTTATTGTTGGTTATTGATGCTCAAACTGTCTGATAATTGAGAATCATTCAGATGGTATATGAATATGGTAATCGTTCAGTATGATGGTAAATTAATATGGTTTTTGTTCAGTATGATTGTACATGAATATGTTGATCATTTTGTATGATGGTATATGAATATGGTAATTGTTCAGTATGATGGTATATGAATATGGTAATTGTTCAGTATGATAGGATATGAATATAGTAATTGTTCAGTATGATGGTATATGAATATGGTAATTGTTCAGTATGATGGTATATGAATATGGTAATTGTTCAGTATGATAGTATATTAATATGGCAATCGTTTTGTATGATGGTATATGAATATGGTAATTGTTCAGTATGATGGTATATGAATATGGTAATTGTTCAGTATGATAGGATATGAATATGGCAATCGTTTTGTATGATGGTATATGAATATGGTAATTGTTCAGTATGATGGTATATGAATATGGTAATTGTTCAGTATGATGGTATATGAATATGGTAATTGTTCAGTATGATGGTATATGAATATGGTAATTGTTCAGTATGATGGTATATGAATATGGTAATTGTTCAGTATGATGGTATATGAATATGGTAATTGTTCAGTATGATGGTATATGAATATGGTAATTGTTCAGTATGATGGTATATGAATATGGTAATTGTTCAGTATGATGGTATATGAATATGGTAATTGTTCAGTATGATGGTATATGAATATGGTAATTGTTCAGTATGATGGTATATGAATATGGTAATTGTTCAGTATGATGGTATATGAATATGGTAATTGTTCAGTATGATAGTATATTAATATGGCAATCGTTTTGTATGATGGTATATGAATATGGTAATTGTTCAGTATGATGGTATATGAATATGGTAATTGTTCAGTATGATAGGATATGAATATGGCAATCGTTTTGTATGATGGTATATGAATATAGCAATTGTTCAGTATGATGGTATATGAATATGGTAATTGTTCAGTATGATGGTATATGAATATGGTAATTGTTCAGTATGATGGTATATGAATATGGTAATTGTTCAGTATGATGGTATATGAATATGGTAATTGTTCAGTATGATGGTATATTAATATGGCAATCGTTTTGTATGATGGTATATGAATATGGTAATTGTTCAGTATGATGGTATATGAATATGGTAATTGTTCAGTATGATAGGATATGAATATGGCAATCGTTTTGTATGATGGTATATGAATATGGTAATTGTTCAGTATGATGGTATATGAATATGGTAATTGTTCAGTATGATGGTATATGAATATGGTAATTGTTCAGTATGATGGTATATGAATATGGTAATTGTTCAGTATGATGGTATATGAATATGGTAATTGTTCAGTATGATGGTATATGAATATAGCAATTGTTCAGTATGATGGTATATGAATATGGTAATTGTTCAATATGATGGTATATGAATATGGTAATTGTTCAGTATGATAGGATATGAATATGGTAATTGTTCAGTATGGGTATATGAATATAGTAATTGTTCAGTATGATGGTATATGAATATGGTAATTGTTCAGTATGATAGGATATGAATATGGTAATTGTTCAGTATGATGGGATATGAATATGGTAATTGTTCAGTATGATGGTATATGAATATGGTAATTGTTCAGTATGATGGCATATGAATATGGTAATTGTTCAGTATGATGGGATATGAATATGGTAATTGTTCAGTATGATGGTATATGAATATAGTAATTGTTCAGTATGATGGTATATGAATATGGTAATTGTTCAGTATGATGGGATATGAATATGGTAATTGTTCAGTATGATAGTATATTAATATGGCAATCGTTTTGTATGATGGTATATTATTATGGCAATCGTTCGTCTGTATGATGGTAGATGAATATGGTAATTGTTCAATATAATGGTATATGAATATGGTAATTGTTCAGTATGATGGTATATGAATATGGTAATTGTTCAATATGATGGTATATGAATATGGTAATTGTTCAGTATGATAGGATATGAATATGGTAATTGTTCAGTATGATGGTATATGAATATAGTAATTGTTCAGTATGATGGTATATGAATATAGCAATTGTTCAGTATGATGGTATATGAATATGGTAATTGTTCAATATGATGGTATATGAATATGGTAATTGTTCAGTATGATAGGATATGAATATGGTAATTGTTCAGTATGATGGTATATGAATATAGTATTTGTTCAGTATGATGGTATATGAATATAGCAATTGTTCAGTATGATGGTATATGAATATGGTAATTGTTCAGTATGATGGTATATGAATATGGTAATTGTTCAGTATGATGGGATATGAATATGGTAATTGTTCAGTATGATGGGATATGAATATGGTAATTGTTCAGTATGATGGTATATGAATATAGCAATTGTTCAGTATGATGGTATATGAATATGGTAATTGTTCAGTATGATGGTATATGAATATGGTAATTGTTCAGTATGATAGGATATGAATATAGTAATTGTTCAGTATGATGGTATATGAATATGGTAATTGTTCAGTATGATGGTATATGAATATGGTAATTGTTCAGTATGATGGTATATGAATATAGTAATTGTTCAGTATGATGGTATATGAATATAGTAATTGTTCAGTATGATGGTATATGAATATGGTAATTGTTCAGTATGATGGTATATGAATATAGTAATTGTTCAGTATGATGGTATATGAATATGGCAATTGTTCAGTATGATGGTATATGAATATGGTAATTGTTCAGTATGATAGGATATGAATATAGTAATTGTTCAGTATGATGGTATATGAATATAGTAATTGTTCAGTATGATGGTATATGAATATGGTAATTGTTCAGTATGATGGTATATGAATATAGCAATTGTTCAGTATGATGGTATATGAATATGGTAATTGTTCAGTATGATGGTATATGAATATAGCAATTGTTCAGTATGATGGTATATGAATATGGTAATTGTTCAGTATGATGGTATATGAATATGGTAATTGTTCAGTATGATGGTATATGAATATAGCAATTGTTCAGTATGATGGTATATGAATATGGTAATTGTTCAGTATGATGGTATATGAATATGGTAATTGTTCAGTATGATAGGATATGAATATAGTAATTGTTCAGTATGATGGTATATGAATATAGTAATTGTTCAGGGATGATGGTATATGAATATAGTAATTGTTCAGTATGATGGTATATGAATACGGTAATTGTTCAGTATGATGGTATATGAATATGGTAATTGTTCAGTATGATGGTATATGAATATAGTAATTGTTCAGTATGATGGTATATGAATATAGCAATTGTTCAGTATGATGGTATATGAATATGGTAATTGTTCAGTATGATGGTATATGAATATAGCAATTGTTCAGTATGATGGTATATGAATATGGTAATTGTTCAGTATGATGGTATATGAATATGGTAATTGTTCAGTATGATAGGATATGAATATAGTAATTGTTCAGTATGATGGTATATGAATATAGTAATTGTTCAGTATGATGGTATATGAATATAGTAATTGTTCAGTATGATGGTATATGAATACGGTAATTGTTCAGTATGATGGTATATGAATATGGTAATTGTTCAATATGATGGTATATGAATATGGTAATTGTTCAGTATGATAGTATATTAATATGGCAATCGTTTTGTATGATGGTATATTATTATGGCAATCGTTCGTCTGTATGATGGTATATGAATATGGTAATTGTTCAGTATGATGGTGTATGAATATGGCAATCGTTCTGTATGATGGTATATGAATATGGTAATTGTTCAGTATGATGGTATGAATATGGTCATTGTTTTGTTTTGTATTAACTTTGTAACACTGTTTTGTATTCATTTTTTCATGCTGATTTATGTTCTAAGTTCTGCAGAAATGCATCTGCACAAGTTTATTTCCCCCCATTTTTACTCCATTTGTTGTCTTTATACTTTTAGCATGTTTATTTTCTTCCTCATTCTTGCCGTCTGTATTACAGTGATGATTGTAATCCTCTTAATCCAGCATGTGTGTCACTGAGGAGCCGGTGGAGCTTTCGCACATGTCTCGTGTCTTTCACTCAGTGATGCAACACAAACCAGTTACTGACGTTCACACAAAACTACAGGAAACACTCCCTCTGTGTGTGTGTGTGTGTGTGTGTGTGTGTGTGTGTGTGTGTGTGTGTGTGGCCTGTCTCAGCACATCATCTGCTAGTTACGCAAGTGTTCCAGTCGCTACAGCCCAGTCTGACACACAGCTGATAGTTGCGAGTACACGAGACATCCCGCTCGTACTGTTCATTCACACTATAAATATCACTCACCATCTGAGACAGATGATCTAAACGGGATATCATGTGATTATGGAAATGGCTCTCATACTCTGACCTGATTTCATTATTTTACAGCAGACACAGAAATGCTTCCTGCACACACACACACACACACTCGTTTATCTCAATGTTGAATAAATAGCCACGAGTTTATGCACTTCTTCATGCTGTAAATAATGAAGAAAAGATGCAAACTAAAGTATGACGGATGAGAAATTATATCAGCAATATAGAACTGGGTGTTTACTTGTTTGCGTCTGATCATTTTATCTGGCACTGTGTCTAAATCGTGTGTGTTTTCCAGGGACTGAGTGTTGATGGCTGTGCGATAGGGACAGAGAGACGGTCCTGAAGGATGAATTCTCTCCCGCCCATGGACAGACACATCCAGCAAACCAACGACCGGCTCCTCTGCATCAAACAGGTGTTAGAAAACAGATGCGAGACCTTTTACAAAGTCTTGATGATGTTTTCAGGCTCTACTGGAACAGGTTTTCCTGCTTGAATGTTGATTATTCTCCTCATATTCTCCATTGTTGCGGCTCCTCTCTTCCCAGTCTGTCAGTAACGCTCTGTTCACTTCCTGTCTCTATGAAGCCCCTCCTCCTGAAAAGCACACTGTGCTCTGATTGGTCGGCTGGAGCAGTGTGTTGTGATTGGTCGAGCGCTTCGAGTGTGTTTGGGAAATGTCCCGCCCCTTCCCATAACCGCCAGTTTAACACACTACTGACTAACTCAACCAGGCCCCGCCCCTTTATTCTGCGCATGAATTATTATAATAAGGAATATTGTGACGTGTTCCCGGAAGAAACTCAAGACTACAATGGAGGCGTTTCAGGAGTTCAGAAACACTGACACTGATATAGAGAAGAACTCCCGCTGGAGGGACTTTGAAACCTTTTTAACATCAACATTACACACTAAAGAAAGATGAACGTGTGAGAAAGCAGAATAGGTGCTCTATAAAAATCTTATGTCAATGTTTCTTCATCACAGCTGTGAGACGTTAAAATGTCATTATTGAGATCATGTCATCATTCAGGATTCACAGCTTCTGCCTTTACAGTGTGAGAGTGTTCTGATAGGTTTACAAGTCATTCTCGACGCTGTGACGCCCCCTACAGGACACCTGGAGAGCAGATTTCACACAATTGTTAGACTTCATTATGGGCATATACACTCAGGAACAATACGCAGAACTTTCTGTAGATTAGTAATGAATATTTCACACATTAACATCTCACATAAACAGAGTAATAGCGAAATATAATCATAATATATGAAGTGGTTTGTCATATGAACTTGTGTTCTTATGATTGTGTGTTATCAGCACCTGCAAAATCCAGTGAACTTCCAGACGGCGGCGACGGAGCTGTTGGACTGGTGTGGAGATCCTCGGGCGTTTCAGAGGCCCTTTGAGCAAAGCCTGATGGGATGCCTAACGGTGAGGTCATTTCACTCTCAGTCGATTGACCAATCAGCATTCATCTGCTCGTTAGTAATAAGAACAATCGGCTCTGACAATTACCTTTCCATCTGGCCTCACGTCACATTCTATTCTATATCTTATATTATGATAGTCTATATTGTTTTACATTCTATATTAGAGTATATTCCAATGTAATTTCTGTTCTGCTGCATTCTATTTTTTCTGTTCTATTCCGCACCAGTTTATTGTATTAATTTTATTATATTCTGCTCTGCTCTTTTGTAGACTATTTTGTTCTACTCTTCTATTTTGTTGTGCTTATTCTATTCTATTTTTCCGTTCTATTCTGCACCAGTTTATTCTATTAATTTTATTTTATTCTATTCTGCTCTCTTCTGTTCTGTTCTTTAATCCATCCCATTTAATTTTCCTCTATTCGTCTGCATTTTATTCCATTCTGCTCTAATCTCTTGTAAACTTTTCTATTCTACTCTTCAATTCCGTTGTGCTTATTCTATTCTATTTTTCTTTTCTATTCTGCACCAATTTATTCTATTCATTTTATTTACTTCTTATATTCTGCTCTCTTCTGTTATAATCTATTCTACTCTTCTTTTCTATTTAGCTTTGTTTCTTTCATTTTATTTAATTCTGTTCTATTCTGCTCCAATTTATTCTATTCATTTTATTTACTTCTTATATTCTGCTCTCTTCTGTTATAATCTATTCTACTCTTCTTTTCTATTTAGCTTTCTTTCATTTTATTTAATTCTGTTCTATTCTGCTCCAATTTATTCTATTCATTGTATTTACTTCTATTCTGCTCTCTTCTGTTATAATCTATTCTACTCTTATTTTCTATTTAGCTTTCTTTCAGTTCTTTTCATTCTATTCTGCTCCAATTTATTCTTGATTCAATTTGGCTCTGTTGTATTCTAATCTCTTTGATTCTACCTTTCTGTTGCTTTAATCTGTTCTGTTCTATAATATCTTAGTCTGTTCTGTGCTCTATTATATTCTATGGATGTGCCTCAGACTCTCAGTCACGTCTGATTGTGCCGATGTGAACTTTTACATGTTTCCACAGCAGAGAAAGAGCTGCATTTAAGGAGAATGTGGAACGCCGGCTAAACCAAACCTCCCTCAGATGTTTAATTATGTGCTTCAGACACACATGTATCTCTGCCTGGTGTGTTTAACTATAATTAAGACACAGATATGAGGGATTGCTTCTTGCACGGCTGTGTTTCAGAGGGAGTCGGGCCTCAGGGTGTGGCGTTGAGCGTATGAGCCGACCTGATGAGGGTTTGCAAATCAGGAGAGAGCTTTCATTCCCAGAAACCCCACCAAACCACAACCACCCAGTGCAATTTCACTATGACTAAACATGCATGTCTGAGTGCTGATATTTCAGTGTGTGTCTGTGTCTCTGTCAGGTGTTGAGTCGTGTAGCGGGTCAGCAGGGCTTCGACATGGATCTGGGGTATCGGGTGCTCGCCGTTTGTGCAGCAAACAGGGACAAATTCACCCCCAAATCAGCAGGTGAGACTCATCAACACCCGTTTCTGAGACTTTAATTACAGAGCGTGACGTCAGAGCCCATATGAGCATATAAATTGTACTTTCATTGCATTTGCTGAACCGGATGCTGAGCACAACCATGACATAACTAACTAGGTTACGACATCAAATACACACAAAGAAGCACTGCACATCATGGTCTGTTTTTGAGTCTAGTTTTGGGAAGATATTTTAACATTTTAACTTCCAAAGTGCTTAAAGGGATACTGTAGTTCACCCAAAAATTTAAACCTGTATGAGTTTCTTTCTTCTGCTGAACACAAAAGACGACATTTTGAAGAATATGGGTAACCAAACTGTTGCTGGTCCCCATTCACTTCAATAGTGTTTTACAAAGTTTCCCCCCCCCCCGTACTATTGAAGTCAATGGGGCCCGTAAACTAAATCTATTAAAAACATTTCTGTTAATTGAAATAAAGCTGAAATATAAAATAAAATAAATTACTTAAACGTAAACTGCAAATAAGTATTAAAAAAAAAAACCTGATTATAAAATAACTAAATAATAAAAACTCAAATAGAATTAAATTAAACCTAAATAGCAGTATTTTTAAATAATAATAATAAAATGACAAAAGTACATAGCTAAATTACTAAAAATTAAACTAAAATTAGCATAAATAAAATAAAAAGGTAATTAAAAATATTAAAAATAACACTGGTTTGAGTAGCTTTAGCGTTTCTAATCGCTGCATTGGGCGCTTCTAGTGTAAACAGAATAATGACTGATAATGAGAGCGTCTAGTCTTGTATATTGAGTGGGGGATGAGTGGGAAACGGGGGATCCAACAGTTTGCGGCTCATGCGTTTCATGGGAGATGGTTTTTCTGGTGTCA
>CM060602.1:40103904-40233904 GCA_030578255.1 Tiaroga cobitis | reverse complement strand
GGGGACCAATCACAGAACGGGGAGGGAGCAGCAAGACGATGACGACGTCTATGCGACACACCGAAGCAGTTTGTTTATACCTATGGATCAAACATGGCAGCAGACGCGAAGTTACCTTTCGACGCAGCCTTAGATATTGTTCTAAGTAGTTTAGAATGCAAATAAATCTCTGACCCATCGTCTTCTTCCTCGTCTAATTTCTTTCACTTTGCTAACGATTGGCTATGAGCTACGTACAGGCGCATTTGATAGACATTCGTAGCACCAAATAAACGGCTCTGGGCATTTGTAAACCACACCTCAAATACGAGAAAATGAACATGTGGTTCCCAGACCACGTCTCAATGTCAGTGAGGCAAGGTCTGACGTTAGCCAGGCTAAATCTCACCACTAGATGTGGCTAGAAGTTATACACTGCACATTTAAAAGCGTTCAGAGCACATGTTGCTGTTTGAGTCCGTGTCATAACTGTGTGTGTGTGTGTGTGTGTGTTTAGGTGTTGGCGAACCCCATGGCAAACCCAAACAGCCATATGAACCCCATGACTGGAGGAAACGGGGTTATGAACCCGGGACAGTTCACTGCACAGCAGCAGTTCTCCTCAAAGGTTAACCCAAACCAGGCCTACATGCAGCAGGAGATGTACGGGAGATCCGGCTATCCCGGAGGAGGAGGAGGAGGAGGAGGAGGAGGATTCGGGGGCAGGTCAGTATCTCACGCTTCTTATTACTCATATAAAATATTCTTATTACTCACATACTCAACTTTAAAAAATGCCTGTCAATTGTCCATCTGTTCTAAGCTACGGATATTTATATCACCTCTCAAACAGAGTACACTACCAGTCAAAAGATTTTGATCGGTAAGATTTTTAATGTTTTTAAAAGAAGTCTCTTCTGCTCATCAAGGCTGCATTTATTTGATTCAGAATACACTGTAGTTAACTGTAATATTGTTATTGTTAATGGGGTGGTGATGGCGCAGTGGATAAGACGCATGCCTTTGGTGTGAGAGACCCGGGTTCGAATCCACTGTGAGACACCAATGTGTCCCTGAGCAAGACACTGAACCCCTAGTTGCTCCAGAGGCGTCCGACCTCTGACATATACCAATTGTAAGTCGCTTTGGATAAAAGCGTCTGCTAAATGAATAAATGTAAATGTAATAGGGCTGTCGAACGATTAAAATATTTAATCGCGATTAATCACATTAATGTCATAGTTAACTCGCGATTAATCGCAATTATTTTTATCTATTCTAAATGTCTCTTGATTTTCTTTTTGTCCCATTATTTTTTCTCATTTTAATGCTCTTATCAACATGGAAAAGTGGATCGGCTTGCTTTGTGCAAATGTTTTTTATTGAAAACAACATTGACATACACTGTGTTCAATTTCACACTAACATTCTCACTTATTCTCACTCACAAATAATCTCTCAATGTAACACTGTCCATCAATAAAAGGGTGAAAGAAATACTGACGAGGTCCTGATATTGACGAGGGGGCGGAGAATTCGCATCAGCTGTGTGTGTGTGTGTGTGTGTGTGTGTGTTTTGGCCATCATCAAGTGGTATTTCAGACTGGACGCGCTGCGATGATGATAGCTCAGTTCACAACGACAAAACACACAGATCACTTTGGTCTTGTCAATGGAACCATTTGGCAACTTTTTAAAAGTAAACTTTCCATTCAGAATTTTATTGGCGTCCATTTCGGCGTCTCGCGCTCGTCTTCCACTCAAAGCGTAACGTTAACCTACTATTCGGCCGGCTCGCAAGCCCAAACAAGTGTGTGCGGCGCGCCTGTTGTTGTGTTTCCGCTCTAGCTAGATCCGCTTGCGCTTTGGTCGACGAAGCAACACAACGTCCTCGCGCGGCGCAAGCCATTGAAATGAATGGGTTTCATAGCGCAGCGTCCTGTAGTAACAGCATGTGAAAAAAACTACAAAGTTTGCGAGGCCAAAAAGACCGTTAATCGCACAATAAAAAAATTGACGCCGTCAAAATGGGTTTGCGTTAACAGCCCTAATTGTTAAATATTATGACAATTTAAAATAATTGTTTTATAATGTAATTTATTCCTGTGATCAAAGCTGTATTTTCAGCATCATTACTCCAGTCTTCAGTGTCACATGATCCTTCAGAAATCACTCTAATATGATGATTTGATGCTCAAAAAACATTAATTATTATTATCAATGTTGAAAACTGTTTGGTTTTTTTTCAGGATTCTTTGATAAATAGAAAGTTCAAAAGAACAGCATTTATTTTAAATAGAATCTTTTTGTAACATTATAAATGTCTTTACTGTCATTTTGATTAATTTAATTCATCCTTGATGAATAAAAGTATTGATTTCTTTTATTTCTTTCCCCCAAAAAATAAAATAAAAATTCTTACAGACCCCAAACTTTTGAACGTTAGTGTTTAATGTTACAAAAGATTTCTATTTCAGATAAATGCTGTTCTTTTGAGCTTTCTATTCATCAAAGATTCCTGAAAAAAAACACTGATAATAATGTCAATGTTGATAATCATAAATGTTTCCTGAGCATCAGATCATCATATTAGAGTGATTTCTGAAGGATCATGTGACACTGAAGACTGGAGTAATTCAGCTTTTATCACAGGAATAAATTACACTTTACTATATATTCACATAGAAAACAGCTGATTTACATTGTAATAATATTTCACAAAATTACTGTTTTTGTTTTTTAATCAAATAAATACAGGCTTGGACTTTTTGACTGATAGTGTATGTGAACAAATCAATCAGTAAAAACAGTTCTAAACGCTCCCTGTTGTTGTTGTTTTTGACATTTACATTTTTTTAACTACATTTTAATGGTTAAATTCAATTTTAATAATCAAAAAGCATGTCTAATGAATTGAAATCATGAAACTTGTACAATTTAATTAACAATTTATTAAAAGTTGAACTAAAATTACATGTTTAGGGCCCTATGAAATCATTTTTTTCTTTAAAGTTTCACCAAAAGTTTTCAGGATTCCATTAGGCATGTAAGTAATTTAATTTATAGAAACAACAATTTATTCAGTGTTTTTTTTTTTAGTTTTAAGGCATAAATTAATAAAAAAAAAAATAAAAAAAAAAAATGTATACAGTAATGCACGTTACATACACGTTATACAGTAAATTCAGTTTTTTTATGACTGAATTACACGATTCCGTCTGTTAGAATGCGTTTACTGCAGTCCTGACCCCTCTCTCTCTCTCTCTCCGGCAGTTATGGGGGCGGTCCTAACCACTCGGGTGGGATGGGCCTGCCTTCACAGACACGCCCCCCTTCAGACTTCAGCCAACCAGCTGCCGCCGCGGCCGCTGCTGCCGTTGCTGCTGCTGCCGCTACGGCGACCGCTACTGCCACGGCAACGGTTGCCGCCCTACAGGAGACGCAACACAAGGACATGAGTCAATACGGCCCGGTGAGGGAGCATCTATAATCCTGACGCAAGTGAAAGTTCAGTTTGAACCAAGCGGCAACCTTCCTGTCTCTCTCTTCAAACCAAGCGTGCCTCGCAAGTGCTGAAAAGGGAATCCAAAGCGTTTCGAAGGGTTATAACTCCGTTTAAATTATATTTAGCCTTAATGTTCTGCATTATAAAGGGCGTGGCCACTTGAGTGACAGGTGGATTGCCGCTGATATCACTACTAGCCGTTTGTCTGCTCTCTGTTAGCGTCACGTCACCTCAGCTAATCCGCCTCTTTGCCCATTTTCGTTTATCCGGGAGTGATGCGCCGCCAAGATGGCGACGGCCGGCTCCGCCCACTTTGTGCTTCAAAAATGCTCTTCAGAAACACTACGCCCATATTTTTTTACAGTCTGTGGTTTGAACAAAGTGTTTTGTTTGTTTGTCTTCTAGATGTGTTCCTCCTTTCAGATGGGACCAAACCAGTCTTACAGCACTCAGTTTGTGAATCAGCCCGGCCCCCGGGGGCCCCCTGGCACCATGAGCATGGGTCAGCCTCGGGCACAGATGGCACAGATGGGGTCATACGGGGGTCACACACAAAGGGTGCCTCATCAGGGCTACGGGCCGCGGCCCATGCAGGGCGTGAAGAGACCGTATCCTGGAGAGGTGAGGAAACCTTATCTTAAGTCATGCACATCACACCAGTCCTCAGGTCTTTACACTGGCTCCCAGTTACATTTAGGATTGATTTTAAAGTATTATTGCTGGTATATAAATCACTCAATGGGTTAGGACCTCAATACATTGCAGATATGCTAACCGAATATAAACCTAACAGATCATTAGGATCACATCAGCTAGAAATACCAAGGGTTCACTCTAAGCACGGAGAGTCTGCTTTAACTATTATGCTGGACCAGCTTCCAGAGGAGATCAGATGTGCTCCTACAGTCACATTCAAATCCAGACTCAAAACACTTCTGTTTAGCTGTGCATTTACTGAATGAGCACTGTGCCACTGTTCGTCCGACTGATTACACTGTATTTTATTTCCTTTTTATTCTAAACTGTTTTAAATATTTTTATTTTTCAATTATTTTAATTCCTTCTATGTAAAGCACTTTTATTGCCATTATTTATATACATTATTTTGGTTAGTTATAGATTCAAAATGCTGTGAAAATGCAAACTGATGAATCCTTCCAAAATGCTCATTTATGCCTGTTGTACTGTAAAGTCCGGCTCGATTGGTCCAAATTCGGCATCCAATCAGCGGTAGAAGGTTACTCTGCGTATTACTTGCCTTTCCTTTCACGCAACACAACAAGATTAAATGCAATATATTTTCTCATGTATTATCTCGTTATTATCTGACTCCATAAATGAAAAGGTTTTAATGATATCCGTGCATCATTAAACGTTAGCGAAGGTTTGTTTATTCTTTAAACTCTGATTATATTTTATCCGCTCAGATCAGGAAACTATATCACTTCGAGTTCCTCACCAGGTCTCCGGCACAATCTCGTCAGTTTCCGATTATCAAAACAGAGGTAATTGGCTGAATATCTGGGATTTGCCGTAATTCACACGTACATAATCGAAGACATACACAGCCCCCTTGAATGCCACCTCAGGAACTTAATTCAATAACTTACTTTAGTAGCGTGCACTTGTCTAAAGTAACATTAAATTAGAACAGAGGTTTTTAGACGTACCCAAATCTAGATCAAACAGCTGATTCTAGACGGAAACTACCCGTCTCCTCATTCAAGTACACTTGAATCTGATATCAGATATTAGTCGTCACTAAACTCTGACGCAAACTTGTGGAAATATACGAATCCGATAATCTACTCGGGGGAAAAACAATTCTCAGAGTCGGTTAGAATAAAATCAAACGTTTACAATTTATTGATCAGGTAATGATGTAATCATTTGAAATCCAATTCAGAGGATAAAATCATCAGTTAAGCATATCAATTCAGAAATCACAGAATTTGTAGAAATTATTACCTGTCAACAAAATTACACACAGCGGTTGTGTGGGCAGTCAACCTACAGACTCCCCGAACTTTTTTGCTCTTTTCCTTATAAACCCAGATAATTCAATTGTTACCAAATGGTGATGTCTGTCATTATAATTAGATTTTGGTTGTTTATTCAGGGGCTCACACTGTGAGGTCTGCCTGATTTTACATACAGGAGGTAGTCTGAATGAGGCTATTATGGGACACATCACTTTTCTCACATTTCATAACTTCTTTTAGCTTTTCATCATAGTTGGGAGAATGAGACCATGTCACCAGGCGCATTGTGATACATCAAAAGACACCAAACATGAGTAGTTACATTTTTGTACACACATAACATTGCATAAGGTTTTAGTGTATTTCAGGTGAGGAGGAGGGGGATGTGGGGGAGATGGTGTGGGTGAAGTGTGAAATGCACTGCGTGCTGCGTCTCCGAAGTTCCTGTTACATATGCAAGAGGGAGTTACATATTCAAGGGATAGTTCAAGTGTTAATTCCCAGGAGGGCCTTTTGTCACATTGAGGGGTCGATGAGACATACCGGCACCAGCCTTACAGTCCCTCCTTTGGCACCGTGGGCCACTCACAGGGTTTCCTGCGGTGTCACTTCAGTCTTTGTAAGGTGGGCAGCTTCAAGGGGCTGAGAGTTAAGATGGTGTTGGTGGATGCTTTTACTGATCTGATGAGGTGTCGGAAGTAGCAACATTGGAATAGCGTGAAGGAGAAGATGAGTGCGCTTCCAACCGCACAACCTCGAAGTACCCAGTCCCACCAGGTGTATGCAGTCTGTGCCGATCGAGTAGATGAGCTAGACAGGATCTGTGCAGTCTTTCGCGCCAAGTTCGTCTCCACTTGCGCTTGAGAGAGGTGGTACTCTGTTTGGAGGACGATGTCCTCTACCAAGTCCATCGTGTCGACCAAAGCTTGTGTTCCGTGTTCATAAAAGGTGTCGTCCCACCATGGAGAGACCTCTGCGTCCTTTGGCATCCTTCCGAGGATGTCGATCTGGCCCATAGAAAAGTCCTCTGTCACTTCCAAACAAAAGGAGTGATTAGCAGGACAGGTCAGTCCTCCATATGTAAACGAATTCATCTCACTGATGATGCACCACTGTGTATGAGACACCTGAACAGCATTTGAATGGCCATGCAACGATTCAACATTTATGAGTTTGCTATCATTGGAGGAGAAAGGCTGTAATGTGTTACATGTACAGACAACATAATTGTGAGTTTCATGACAACAAGTGCGACTGGTAAACAAGGTCTCAGTACCCTTCAAAGTCATATATCCCGTGAGGTGATCCCATTTAATTACCTGATCTTTAACTACCATGCCAATAGAGCGAATAGTAGTGGAATTTGGATAAACTTGATCTGGGTGTATTAAAGGAAAAGTGGCAAAAAATCCAATGCAACCAATACATTCGTTTCCAGTATACATCATAATTGTGGATAACAGTTCTGAATATTTGACATTTTTCATCTTTTCTGAAGAGAACCATCTATGCAAATCTAAAACTTCAATTAAATCATTTAAAACATGTCTAGGGGTCTGGTGAAGGCGAAGATCTAAAATTTCTTGTCGTGTGGCAGTGAATAAATCTTGTGCATATGATCTACAGGCTAAGTCACGTTCGATGGTACGGGTCTGATTGAACAATGTGTGGCTGATCGTCAGAAGCGCCTGCGCCTCAGAACGAACCGCTTTGATAATGTTATCATTGCTATTGGTGAGGTGTTGGAAACCAGTGGCCATCTGGTCTGTCAACCATGTGGAGAATTGGGATTGTTTCGTTATTTTGTAGGTGTTGGCTGCTGAATTAATTGATCCAAACAAGCCGGCTATACTGCTGAGCAGGTCTCGTTTTGAGCGAGAAGGTGGAATTTGGACGGCAAGTCTGTCTTTGTAATCAGAAATTAAATCATCGATTCGTGACTGTAGCCATGCATATGACTCATCATTAATATTACAATGTTTTGTATAGGCAGAAAGTATGTTGGAAATGTTGTAAGTTACGTGTGTCATTACCAAATTTACGTCATGTAACAAAGTTTTGTTAATGTTTCCTCTAATCAGTCCGCCAGGAGGAATTGGGTGTAATTCTGGACAAATTTTGGGTTTAGTGTACCCGCAGGTGGTCAAATTAAAACAATACTTAACAGTCCAAGAACAGTTGTGTGGATTGGTGAAATTGTCTATGCTATGTGTACATTCTCCGACACAATACGTTCCTTCTTTTCGGTTGGTCCACACAAAAGTTTTTGGCTTCGGCTCGTTAGGTGTGTACGATGTGAGATCGTACATTAACTCTTTGAATCTTATATGTGTGTCATTATGTGTTTCGGTATGTGTGCACCTATATGTTGCAGGTTCCAAATGTTTAACATAATAGCATAATTTTGGGTCTGTGCCATTATTGTTGTTTTCATGTAGAGTGTACATGCTGCCTATTGTGTCACCTGGATCTATTTTAAGCTGATACCAGGCAGTGAGGTTATGCATGAATTTTGGTGCTCTAGTGTATCCTGAAATGTTTCCAGTAGGTGGGTGGGTGCTACCTGTACTACAGCAGATTTTTGGTGTGCAATTTGGATCCGGTACTATACCGGGAGGCCATGTAGCTGTCTCTTTGGGTGCGACTGTGATTTTTGGTGTGAAAGGCCCCTTGGAATACTTCCACACCCACCTCCCACATTTCAGGTTGTGTGTGAGTGAAACCCTTTGGCCCAGTCTGATGCACGTGGGCCCGGACACTTTCCTTTCATCCGGCCTCCATGGGATCGCTGCAGTCGACCTGGAAGGCAAGAAGAAAAGTTAGTGACAGTTATTCATTTATTCGGTGTACCTTTAAATGACTTGCACTGAGACATGTGATACCATCGCAGTTTCCCTTTTATGGTTGTAGCCACACAGCTGTTGCATACAGCCTTAATTTCATACGGGCCATGCCATCTGGGTGTGAACGCACCTTGCTTCACAAACACACGTATCATTACCATGTCTCCCTCTGAGAACTTCACCTCAGAGTTTGGGTTGAATTGTGCATCATTTGTTAGGTCTGACTGCTGCTGTTTCAGAGCAGCGTGTGCATGCAGCACTTCCAGCCTCTCTCGTAGTTGCTTTAACACGGATTGTTGAGTTGCAATCACGAGAGGCCCCAGGTCTGCTGGGGTAATTTCTGGGTCAATGGGCAGTTTCATGACTCTTCCAGTCATGAGTTCGAATGGACTGATACCTGTGGCTTTTGAAGGGGTTGCCCGCAGTACAGTTAGGACTGTGGGTAGGGCATCAATCCATTGGTTTCTGTGCTGTGCAACCTGTTTTGAGATGCTTTCTTTTATGGTGCGGTTAACACGTTCCACCATACCAGAGCTCTGCGGCCTGTATGAAACGTGGAATCTTTGTTTGATGTTCAGCATCTGGCATATGTTTTTCATCACCTGACCTGTGAAGTGTGTGCCCTGGTCAGATTCAATTTGGATTGGTGCTCCCCAGAGTGGGAGAATTTGGTTCGCTACCACACGTGCCACTGTGCTTGCACTGTTATTGCGAGTAGGAATTGCTTCAACCCATTTGGAGAATTTGTCAATTATTACAAGGCAATAACGATACCCCCCTTTGGCACTGGGTAGTGGGCCTATAAAATCCAATTGAAGTGACTCCCAAGGTCCTTTGGGTGGCTCTGGTCTACACAGCTTTGTACGGCCAGGCTTACCTTGGTTGATGGTGGCACATACGATGCATGTGTCACACCACCTTTGAATGTCTGATGCCATTTGCGGCCACCAGAAATTATTTTGTATCAGCTGTTGTGTTTTTGGAGCGGATACGTGTGCATACTCGTGGTACAACTTTATCACTGGTTTCTGGAGGGCTTCTGGAACAATGTATTTATCGTCTCTCAAAACCATGCCTTCAGTGACCTTGACTAGCTGGTCCTGCTGCAGGTGCGGTGTCAGCTCTCCATCAGAACTCCACAGTTCTTGTTGGTACTGTTTCAAGTCAACAGGAACAGTCTGAACCGCACTCACACCAGGAACAATCAATCTGTCAGGCTGCCATACATCTCCATTTTGTGCTGCTAATTTTGCTAATTGATCTGCAATGTTGTTGTTTTTTTCGTGCTCATCGGGATTCTTGTTAATGTGTGCGCGCACTTTGACAACGGAGAGTGAAGAATCGCGTGTTTTAATCTCCTGCCAAATCGAAGTTATGATGTTAAAATGTTTTATTGGCGTTCCGGCAGATGTGAGGAATTTTCTCAACTGCGCCATAAAATCATGGACAGCACCGAAAGCGTATCGACTATCAGTGTAAACACACAGCGGTTCGTGATGTGATCTGATTGCTTCGAGTAATGCAATGAGTTCAGCTTCTTGCGCAGATGTGTTTTCGGACAGTTTGATTAGCAATTGGTTAGTTTCTGCTAATAATGCCTGTTTTAGACGCTCATAGATACTTTCGTCGTTTTCGTTATTTTTTCGGTTCATTACGTTGCCAGATTTCATTTCTTCGGTTAGTTTCGGTCTGAGCTCCTCAGGGATGGTGAGGAGAGCTATTTGCCAAACATCTCTAAATTCTAATTTGTACACTGTGGCCTGTAACATCAATGCTTCCCAGTAAGGTTGAAACGGCCCCTTTCTCGGCATAATTCCTACGATTTGTTTATGTCTAGAACATTCTTCGCATGTTAACGGGCGGCTGATTGTTGTGATTTCATCATCCGCGTTCGTCATGGTTTTAAGCACAGCGACTTTAACGGTTCTCTTTGGCAAATCATTCGATTGTTTTCGAGTCTTTACTGGGCTTCGCAGGTCTGGCTCTTCAGGCCCTTGGCTCACAAAAGCTCGTTTACGAGTTTCTCTCTGTGGCCTGTATAATAATTAGTAATTCGTCAGATCGCAATCTTTCGATTTCTTTGATATTTGTTATTGTTCGTTCGTTCTCGGCTATGGTCTTGAGGTCGTTACGACGAAGCAGATAAACAATTGCAGCGGGAATCTTTTTGTATTTTGCTTTTGCTTTTAGCTTCGCACCCTCGGCAGACTACCAGGATATTATTTCGTTGTTGCTCCAGCTTAATTGTAAACCCTTGTCGCTTAACCGAACAAGGAGTTTTTGCAATTGTACGCCTAGAATCTCCATTATCTCCTCATCTACGCTGCTGTGCTTTCCCTGAAAAGACATGTTTCCCTTCTAATTCTTCTCCCCACCGGATTTTCGGTTCCGGTCTAAACAAAGGGTATACCGACCCGTACTAAAAATGTGTCTATATGTGATGTGCAAACAATTTTTCCCTCAACACTAAAAGGTAAAAAGATCAACTTACCACAACAGCTGGAGATAGGTGAGAAGGAGTTCAAACCTCATTATCCCGGGCAAGCAGGGTTCAAGTTGAATGTCGCGCTGGAAAGGCGTTTCTCGTCTCTGGTTACGAGATCACGGAGGCGTGTCACCACTGTAAAGTCCGGCTCGATTGGTCCAAATTCGGCATCCAATCAGCGGTAGAAGGTTACTCTGCGTATTACTTGCCTTTCCTTTCACGCAACACAACAAGATTAAATGCAATATATTTTCTCATGTATTATCTCGTTATTATCTGACTCCATAAATGAAAAGGTTTTAATGATATCCGTGCATCATTAAACGTTAGCGAAGGTTTGTTTATTCTTTAAACTCTGATTATATTTTATCCGCTCAGATCAGGAAACTATATCACTTCGAGTTCCTCACCAGGTCTCCGGCACAATCTCGTCAGTTTCCGATTATCAAAACAGAGGTAATTGGCTGAATATCTGGGATTTGCCGTAATTCACACGTACATAATCGAAGACATACACAGCCCCCTTGAATGCCACCTCAGGAACTTAATTCAATAACTTACTTTAGTAGCGTGCACTTGTCTAAAGTAACATTAAATTAGAACAGAGGTTTTTAGACGTACCCAAATCTAGATCAAACAGCTGATTCTAGACGGAAACTACCCGTCTCCTCATTCAAGTACACTTGAATCTGATATCAGATATTAGTCGTCACTAAACTCTGACGCAAACTTGTGGAAATATACGAATCCGATAATCTACTCGGGGGAAAAACAATTCTCAGAGTCGGTTAGAATAAAATCAAACGTTTACAATTTATTGATCAGGTAATGATGTAATCATTTGAAATCCAATTCAGAGGATAAAATCATCAGTTAAGCATATCAATTCAGAAATCACAGAATTTGTAGAAATTATTACCTGTCAACAAAATTACACACAGCGGTTGTGTGGGCAGTCAACCTACAGACTCCCCGAACTTTTTTGCTCTTTTCCTTATAAACCCAGATAATTCAATTGTTACCAAATGGTGATGTCTGTCATTATAATTAGATTTTGGTTGTTTATTCAGGGGCTCACACTGTGAGGTCTGCCTGATTTTACATACAGGAGGTAGTCTGAATGAGGCTATTATGGGACACATCACTTTTCTCACATTTCATAACTTCTTTTAGCTTTTCATCATAGTTGGGAGAATGAGACCATGTCACCAGGCGCATTGTGATACATCAAAAGACACCAAACATGAGTAGTTACATTTTTGTACACACATAACATTGCATAAGGTTTTAGTGTATTTCAGGTGAGGAGGAGGGGGATGTGGGGGAGATGGTGTGGGTGAAGTGTGAAATGCACTGCGTGCTGCGTCTCCGAAGTTCCTGTTACATATGCAAGAGGGAGTTACATATTCAAGGGATAGTTCAAGTGTTAATTCCCAGGAGGGCCTTTTGTCACATTGAGGGGTCGATGAGACATACCGGCACCAGCCTTACAGTACCTTTCCTTAATTAAAGTTCCTTATAAATAAATGTATAATTAATATGTATTTAATAGTACATAAAATTGCATGACATATGTACACTCACCTAAAGGATTATTAGGAACACCTGTTCAATTTCTCATTAATGCAATTATCTAACCAACCAATCACATGGCAGTTGCTTCAATGCATTTAGGGGTGTGGTCCTGGTCAAGACAATCTCCTGAACTCCAAACTGAATGTCAGAATGGGAAAGAAAGGTGATTTAAGCAATTTTGAGCGTGGCATGGTTGTTGGTGCCAGACGGGCCGGTCTGAGTATTTCACAATCTGCTCAGTTACTGGGATTTTCACACACAACCATTTCTAGGGTTTACAAAGAATGGTGTGAAAAGGGAAAAACATCCAGTATGCGGCAGTCCTGTGGGCGAAAATGCCTTGTTGATGCTAGAGGTCAGAGGAGAATGGGCCGACTGATTCAAGCTGATAGAAGAGCAACTTTGACTGAAATAACCACTCGTTACAACCGAGGTATGCAGCAAAGCATTTGTGAAGCCACAACACGCACAACCTTGAGGCGGATGAGCTACAACAGCAGAAGACCCCACCGGGTACCACTCATCTCCACTACAAAATAGGAAAAAGAGGCTTCAATTTGCAAGAGCTCACCAAAATTGGACAGTTGAAGACTGGAAAAATGTTGCCTGGTCTGATGAGTCTCGATTTCTGTTGGGACATTCAGATGGTAGAGTCAGAATTTGGCGTAAACAGAATGAGAACATGGATTCATCATGCCTTGTGACCACTGTGCAGGCTGGTGGTGGTGGTGTAATGGTGTGGGGGATGTTTTCTTGGCACACTTTAGGCCCCTTAGTTCCAATTGGGCATCGTTTAAATGCCACGGCCTACCTGAGCATTGTTTCTGACCATGTCCATCCCTTTATGGCCACCATGTACCCATCCTCTGATGGCTACTTCCAGCAGGTTAATGCACCATGTCATAAAGCTCGAATCATTTCAAATTGGTTTCTTGAGCATGACAACGAGTTCACTGTACTAAAATGGCCCCCACAGTCACCAGAGCTCAACCCAATAGAGCATCTTTGGGATGTGGTGGAACGGGAGCTTCGTGCCCTGGATGTGCATCCCACAAATCTCCATCAACTGCAAGATGCTATCCTATCAATATGGGCCAACATTTCTAAAGAATGCTTTCAGCACCTTGTTGAATCAATGCCACGTAGAATTAAGGCAGTTCTGATGGCGAAAGGGGGTCAAACACAGTATTAGTGTGGTGTTCCTAATAATCCTTTAGGTGAGTGTGTGTGCTCATAGCTGTTTTGTGGTGTTTTTACCTGTAGTAATCATGCAACTAAAATCTCTGTAAACCAGACTCAGTGTTCTTATATCTGTGTATGATTTGAATGAAAATGTATGTTTTGCTCTAGGGGAGCTACGGGCAGCAGTACGGACCAAACGGGCAGTTCTCCTCTCCTCAGGGGCAGTTGTCCTATCCTCAGGGGCAGTTGTCTTCTCCTCAGGGGCAGTTCTCCTCTCCTCAGGGGCAGTTCTCCTCTCCTCAGGGGCAGTTCTCCTCTCCTCAGGGGCAGTTGTCCTCTCCTCAGGGGCAGTTGTCCTATCCTCAGGGGCAGTTGTCCTCTCCTCAGGGGCAGTTGTCCTCTCCTCAGGGGCAGTTGTCCTCTCCACAGGGGCAGTTCTCCTCTCCTCAGGGGCAGTTCCCGAACCCCGTGGCCAGCAGAAGCCTCTCCTCGCCCCATTACCCCGCGCAGAGGACGCCGGCACAGTACCAGACCGGCAGCGTGGGACACTTATACAAGGTAACTAACATTATACTGCCTTCTAAGACAACTTATTTTAATAAAAAAATACCTTATTACAAAATAAATTAGTGGTGGAGAAAAAATCTATTCTGTTACAAATTGTGATTCTTCAGAAATTATTTTTTAAAATTTGTGGTTGATACAATAAAAAGTAACTGTAATACTGGACTAAACACCGCTTGTTGGAGAGGAAAGGATACTGCTAGGCTCTAGTTCTACTTGTTAGCCGTATACACCCCTGGGTGTCGGTCAGGACACAAACAATGAGGAGACCGGTGCTTCTTTCCAAAGTGTATTGAATATTAGCTTTATGGTCATGTACTAATACTTTTAACACCAAAACGACAATGAACATCCAAATAACAGGCAGAAAGATACTTTTAGGTGCGCAGCTGCCTTTCTCTATACCTCGTTTCCACCAAAAAAGAACTGGTTCGGAACTGGTGCTGGTTCAAAGTTGGTTCAACTTGCGAACCTTCTCAGAACCTGTTCGTTTTTCCACTGACTGGAGAGCCCAGTGAACGATGTCGTTACGTCACTGTGTACGTCGCCATACGTCTTAGCCCGACGTAGTAAAAGAACGGTTCTAGTCTAGCAAAGAGTTGGTGCCGCTTTGGAACCAATTGTCCTGGCCGAGAACCGGTTCTTTGGCTGTCGAAAGAACTGGTTCGCAAGTAGGCTCCGGCTCCGAACCAGCTCTCAAAATACTTTGGTGGAAAAGGGATAAAAGTAATCTATATTGACGCTGCAGGCACCAAACGATAACAATAATGCCTCCTACTGGAAGCATCGTGAATCGCACTCTAAAATAACTATCAAAATAAAAGTCCCACAATAGAAGTCTTCTTTCTCCAGGAGCCTTTTATACAGCCGCCCCCAAAGGTGCTAGGCAACTTTGCTCCTACTTAAAGGCGACTTAACTTAAGGCAAGTTTTCAGGATGGTTTCATCTGGCAGAGCTGGGAGGATCGCCAGACGTGCTACTGGTCGAGTGTATACTTGCCCCTTTATTTCTACATCAGCAGAGCTGACATGTCCATCTGGACTGCGGTGTGTCTTGATGACATGTCCAACAGGCCAGAGGGCCCTAGGCATCTACATGTAGCCTATTTTTTTTAAGTTACCGTGGCAAGTAATCATAAAATACAGCATAGGCCTATTGCAAAAAAAGAAAAGAAAAGCTATTTACTGTGAGAAACGGACCTCGGGTTCGGCTCGGGCTTAAAGGTGCTCTAAGCGATGCTGGGTGACGTCACTTCTTGTTGACGTTCAAAGTATTGTCAAACAAACGGAGGCTAGCTAGACCTTCCCTCCTCCTCATCCCGTCCCCTCCCCCTGGAGTTTTACTGATACTTCTTTCAAGGTGTAATGTCGCCAAGTGAGATAAATGCTTTCATATAATGCAAAAAAAAAAGAGAAACATTACCAGAAAAACCCGATAAAACGTTTCGCCACCTGAGGTTATAACTTTAGCTCCCATACCAGGACGCAATAATAGCAAGATAACGTTAGCTTTAAATTTAGTCAAAGTTGTCAATAGGCTATGAATGAACATTCAATTTCATAATAAATAGTTGGTGAAAACAATCATTCACACAAACTGTCGCCCTACTGTGAGTTTGCTTGATTATTTACATTAGAGATCGATAGCTAGCTGCTAGAAACCGATATGTTGTATTCACCAAAGTTAGCCCTGACTGCATTGTTCTAGCTAATTATATCCTTGTGTTTGTTAGGCGAACATGAAAGTCCATTTAGAAAAACCAAACTGGATTTACCCTGTCCAGCAGAAACAGAGCTAACGTTCCCTGAATGTCGGATTGGAAGCGCTTCTGCCGGCGGAGTTCTCTCCACCTTTCAAAGGCTTTTCCAGTGTAAATTCGGGCATGCGTTCCTTCTCCTTTTCCCTCTTCTTTGTATTTTTGCAATCTGTCCATCAGAACGTCGTCTCTTTGGTCGTGTGTCGGCCATATCAAACTTAAAGAGTTAATTCTAACTTCCCTCTTCATGCTTCTCTCCTCCACACCCCCCATGTACGCTCACTAACCCCGCCCCCAGGCTGGAACAGTTTGTTTTGTTTTGTGGAGCGGCTGTCTACAGAGACCGCATTTGTTTACAGTGTGTTCAGGGGACAGGCAGATAGCGGATAGTGAGGAGATGTTTGCTGTATGTGACAAAAAATGTTTTGGCCTAAAAAACGCGTGACATCGCTTAGAGCACCTTTAAAATATAACCGTAATGTTCGGGTCGGGTTAAATGATTTTGGGTTCGGGCATAAGTTTAAAGCCCGTGCAGACCTCTAATGTGTTCCTCTGAATAATGTATGTTTGGCTCGTCTAGTTGTCGTGTATTGAAGTACGTAAGCTGTTCCTTGTTCCGCATCTCAGGCCATTGTTTCAAGCTGTTTTTCATGTTCTGGATTTTGTATTTTCATGTTAGCATCGTACCAATGTGTCTTTCTCTCCATCTCTACTACAGGAATCCAGTAATAACTTCAACACGGGGACCTTTAATTACAACCAGTCCAGCATGAACGCGGTGTGTTGATCAGACGTTCAGTCAGAGGCAGGTTCAGATGTTTACCTGTAGTGACATATGATATGTTGATGTGTTTGTAGCCTCCGCGGTCGATGGCCGGTTATCCTCACTCTCCGTTACCGGGAAACCCCACGCCCCCCGTGACTCCGGGAAATAACATGCCACCGTATCTGTCACCAAACCAGGACATAAAGCCCCAGTTTCCTCCTGATATCAAACCCAACATAAACGCACTGCCGCCCCCTCCAGGTATGAGGCTCTTCCTGTGATGCTTTGTCTTGTTTTCCTGCACAAATATCTTGTCATATTTGTATTATGTCCTGTAATGTGCACTGCAAAAATCATTTCCAAAAACTATTTTTTTTGTCTTTGACAGAATGGTCTGAAAACAAGATTATTTTTATTTTCCTGTTGACAGATGTTTTGTTTTAAGCAGAAACTGACTTTTAATTTTTATTAGTCCTGCACGATTAATCATAGCGCAATCGTAATCGCGATGTCAAGCCTATGCGATTATATGACGCAAAATACTGCGATTTTATATGAAATAAACAAATTAGGGCTGTTAACGCAGCATCTGTTATTTTTTGTCATCCTTTGGCTAGTGTTACATGATCCCGCTCTTATTGATGCGAATGCTTTAACCATTCAGCGAGACAAGTCAAAAGAGAGCGCGCTGCCTGTGAATGTCCTGACTGAAAGACGCGCGCCAGTATCATGCGCATGCACAGACCGCGCGCCAGAATACAGTTCTCTTTCCGCTTGAAGTGAACTAACAATAACACACACAATTATGCCAAAATATAATTTGTCGAGTGTCATCATACCATATGAGCAGTCTTATGATGGTCGTAAAGAGTTGAGAGAATAAGGCGCGTGTGAGATCCGCGTCTCTGTCAGCAACTCTTAAAGGGCCAGCATCCAATAATGCTTTCTGTCAGTAAAGTTAATCAAAGAAGAAAGGGAACAGAGAAACACACTCACTGCTCTTGACCAAAGAACTTGTGCAGCTTTAAATAGGATTTTAGTCCATATAATTTATGCAGCGCAGACTGTTTGATAACTTTATTCAATTTCTGTATGTCCTACCTGTTAGACAGGAAGAGCACAGGTAAATATGACATTTATTATGGGTTTATGTGAGGATTGTTTGAAGTTCACTTAAATTAAAATTAAATTAATTTTTATTCAGACATCAATGGCTTATTGATCATTATAGGTGTTATCAATCATTTAGTTGTTGTTGCTAGTTTGAGTTGAGAAATACACATTTCAGAATTATCACTAATCTGTGTGTGCATTTTGCTTTAGAACCAAGCAAGTTGACTCATGAAACCATTTGTTTATTATATCGCAATCGCATATCGCAAATATTGACCTCAATAATCGCAATATGACATTTTCCCCATATCGTGCAGCCCTAATTTTTATACATGTTTTTCAGAAAACAAGACTTAAGTATTTTCTTCTCCAGTAAATGTATCTTGATTTAAGAATGTTTAGATACTTGTACTTGAAAACAAAACAAACATTTTTGAAAAATTTGTTTTATCATTTAAGATTTTTTTTTTGTAGTGCATATTACAAACAATAAAGTCTGTCATCATTTTCTATATTATTTCCCCCCCCGTAGCCACTGCAGTTTAGTTGAGCTATGATGTAGCTATAAGCCCTAAATTCGTGAGTAATTCACATCACAACGTCACTTCGCCACCGTTGAATAGATTGATATATTTAAAGTTTAGTTTCAGTAAATGTCCGAAATGGAAATTTTAAGTTATTTCAGAAGAGCTTTTAACATCAGTCTGGACAAATAATAAAACAATATGCAACATTCACGTTCAGTAATGTCACTATATTAAATCATTAGCTTGTCATCTGCATCTTGTTTCCTAGGTAACCCTAACGAGGAGCTGCGCCTGATGTTCCCGGTTCGGGACGGTGTGGTTCTGGACTCGTTCAGACTCGAACACAACCTGGCCGTCAGTAATCACATCTTCCACCTGCGGCCCACCGTCCACCAGACGCTCATGTGGAGGTGAGACGCCGTCACGCACACACACACACACTCACACATATGCTGCTACCTGTGCATTTTTCTTAATTAATACAATTTAAAAACTCATTACAAGTTATGTTTGGGGAAAATCAATTTTGTTGCAAATCACGATTCTTAAGACATGCGACTTTAAATTGTCACAGTGATGAAAAGGCATTCTTAAAAATGTTGCGATTGATCAAATAAAAAGTAACTGTAGTACTGGACTAAACACGACTGTTTTAATTTATTATGCTTTTTAAAATTATTTTATTATTCTAATAAATTGATACAATACAAAACCTGTACTCTACTGGACTACACACCACTGTTTTATTTATTCTAATTTATTTGTATTATAATAATAAAAGTAATAATTTATTATATTATTTTATATTATTTATATATTTTATTAAAGTATATTTTTATTTTATTATTACAGCACTTTATAATTTTAACTTTATAAGTATTATATAATTACATTTTTAAAGTGGTTAAGCCGATAAAATGCATAAAAATATTGTATTATCAAATTGAGCACAATCAATTTTATAAGGACTCTACTATCACATAAACGCACACATACACACACACACATGTATAAACATTCAAACACCCACACAAAGACTTATATTCACGTGTGTGTGTGTGTGTGTGTGTGTGTGTGTGTGTCAGGTCTGATCTGGAGCTTCAGTTCAAGTGTTATCATCATGAAGACAGACAGATGCACACTAACTGGCCGGCGTCGGTGCAGGTCAGCGTCAACGCCACTCCTCTCACCATCGAACGGGGCGACAACAAGACTTCCCACAAAGCCCTGCACCTGAAGCACGTGTGTCAGCCGGGCCGCAACACCATCCAGATCACAGTGTCGGCCTGCTGTTGTGTGAGTTTACACACACACACACACTAGGGATGGACCGATATGAACATTTTGTCCGATACCGATAATTCTTTATATTTAAAAGCCGATAACCGATATATTGGCCGATAAATCTAAATCCAAGTTTTTATATAATTTTTGAGAGCCTGATTACAAAAAGCAAAAGTCTCATCATTAAAATCCATGATGTTCTCATTATAATTTTATGTAGCCGATATGACAGAGTTACGCTGGACATTTTGCACTGTATTTTCCTTTTTGAAGTGATTCAAATCATATTTCAAGCAATTCAAAACCATCATGTTGAACAGTGCGCATCTGAAGTGTCTCAGCTGAAGGAAATAATACATTATTTATCGCCTTTAATATATCAGCCAAATTTTCTTATCGGGCCGATAACGATAACATTAAAAATGAACATATATCGGCCGTTACCGATATGGTGGCCGATATCCCTAACACACACACACACACGTCAGCTGAGCGTTGTGTGAGTGTTTATCGTCTGTTCTCTCTGCAGTCGCACCTGTTTGTCCTTCAGCTGGTTCACCGGCCATCGGTTCGATCGGTTCTGCAGGGGTTACTGAGGAAGAGACTCCTCACGGCTGAACACTGCATCACTAAAGGTAACACTAGCGCTTCAGTCTGCCTGTATTTCTATTGGTCAGGTTCATTGCTTAGTGTTGTGATTACGTGTGTCTTCAGTGAAGAGGAACTTCAGCAGTGTGGCCGTGTCTGTGGCCGGTGCCGGACTGAACGCTGACGATGGGGTGGAACAAACAGCCATCAAAGTGTCTTTAAAGTGTCCAATCACGTTCCGGCGTATTCAGCTGCCGGCGAGAGGCCATGACTGCAAACATGTGCAGGTCAGGGAGACTTATAAACAGCTTAAACACCGGCTTTGATATCTAAAGCATGGGCCGCAGGGGGTGTTTTCATAAAATGTATTTTTAGGGCTGTGAAAGTCTGCTCGGGAACTATATTTATTGTGAGAATCATTACAGATAAATTTTAATAAAAAAAAATATATAAATATAAAAAGTAAATTATTTAGTTTTACAAAAATGCTGTGTTTATAATATATATATATATATATATATATACGGTATATATATATATATATATATATATATATATATATATATATATATATATATATATATATATATATATATATATATATATATATATATAAAATCCTCACACAGTATAAATTAGTCTTTATATATGAAAATACACTACTTATTTTTTGTGTTTTTGAAAGTCTCTTCTACTCACTAAGGCTGCATTTATTTGATAAAAAATACAGTAAAAACAGTAATATTGTGAAATATTTTTACAATTTAATATAACCGTTTTCTATGTGAATACTGTATATAGTAAACTGCAAATTATTCCTGTGATCAAAGCTGTATTTTCAGCATCATTACTCCAGTCTTCAGTGTCACATGATCCTTCAGAAATCACTCTAATATGATGATCTGATGCTCAAGAAACATTTATGATTATTATCAATGTTGAAAATCAGGTATTTTTTCAGGATTCTTTGATGAATAGAAAGCATTTAAATGAAATATAAATATTTTGTAACATTATAAATGTCTTCACTGTCACTTTGGATTAAGTTACTGCATCCTTGCTTAATAAAAGTATTAATATCTCTTTTTTTTTAAATCTCAATGGTAGAGCATGATCCACTTATATTTTAGAAACGTGTCTTTCACGAAGGGATCATCATATTTGACATCAGAGAGTTTGAAAACCGATGTAATGTCTTGTTGTGTTAATGTTGCAGTGCTTTGACCTGGAGTCGTACTTGGAGCTGAACTGTGAGCGCGGCACATGGAGATGTCCGGTGTGCAAGTAAGCACCCGTCGGTCCTGAGATCACGTCTGACATGCTTGAATTGTGCAGAACTGATCTTCTGTTTCTCCTCTTCAGTAAATCCGCTCTGTTAGAAGGTCTGGAGGTGGATCAGTACATGTGGGGGATCCTAAACGCTCTCCAGAAGTAAGTCTGTCCTTGTTTCGGCTTAAAACAGTAATTTTTGGCTTTTGTAAGTTTGTGGAGTTTGGAAAAGGAGTTGGAAAAGGAGTTTATAAGCCTTGAAACAAACCAAACCGTCTGGTTTTAGATGTCACTGGACTGTAGGGCTGTCCTCCACTGAAGATTTTACTAGTCGACTAGAAGTCGTTAATTTAAAGGGGTCATATAATGCCATTTTTGTACAAGCTAATATGATTCTTTAGGGTCTAAATTAAAAGTTTGTAATATACTTTCATTAAAAATTCTCATTAGTATTGTAAGAAAACACTTATTTTACCTGGTCAAAAACAGCTCTGTTTTCAGCACGCCGTTTCAGTGCATATGCCTTTAAATGATAATGAGCTTTGCTGACCCCGCCCCTCTGTTCTGTGCGTACACCGTTTGTAACACAATAACCATAACGCGTTGTTCATTATAAACGTGGGATTATGAATTATATTGAGAACGTCGTACATAGAAAACATGCCGTAATGTATCCTGAGTGTAAACCGACGCATTCATCGTGAAGCGTGCAAAGATTAATATAAATATTAATATAAAGGTTAATAAAACGTTACGCAATCTTCAGTTCTTCTGGAGGTGCAGCAGGGACAGGAATATCTGGTACCGATCCTTTTTTCAGGAGCAGCTTCTTAGCAAAACCAGCTTTATACTGACCCTCGTTTATAACGCAGTCTGGTGTGTGAAATGATTTGCGCAAACATGAACGCATTGACGCGTTGCTCGTGGGGAATATTCCCTTCGAAAACAAACTCAGCCACTGCGTCTTCAGCGGTTCGGATTTAGGAACATCAAAATGACTGTGTTCGTTATTAGATCCAAGAACAGAACACCACAATCGCTTAGACGCCATTCTGCTCATAGACAGAGCTCCAGCATATCAACAATGACCGCGCCGGTTCGCGAGGACTATGATTGACAGCTCGCTCACGAGCGATGGCGGGTCTGTGTTGAAACGCTGCTGTCAATCAACAATCGTGGGAGGGGCGTCCGTTTTATTGACGTCACACGGTCGAACGGCTTGATTTGAGGCAGGGGAAAACATATAAGGTGATTAAAACAAAAACACTGGATGGATTTTTATCATTTTATGATGGTTGTGAATGTGTACAGGGACTGCCAACACACATTTCAGTACAATCAACTTTTAAAAGTGCATGTATCATTATATGACCCCTTTAAGCCATTAGTCGAATCGTGCGTTTATATTAAAAAGCCATAAATCATAATAATGCGCCTTTAATTGCCTATATAAAATACTTATAGCCTAATCGGCGCACAAATTCAAACATAAAGCTTGCCACAGCACACCGGCAAACGTAATGATTAAGAATGTTTTAAAAAACAAAACAAGAGGAGACTGTCTAAACATTTTTAGACGCAGATAATATTTATTTTCCAATGGAATCTGTTCATTCAAATGTAAAAATATCAAGCTTTCTCTATATACATTTCTCATGTCTGTGAGGCGAGTATACGCTGAGTTTCTGTTCATTTATGTGATGCGCTGAAGTTCAAGACCGAATCGACAGAAAGCGTCATTATTTTACAAAAGCACGTTTTGTTGTTATTGTGAGTTAACAAAAATAAAAGTAGACCCTTTAGAGTTTGCATTACTCTTATCTCTATGACCAAAAATTACAGAGAATTTTAAGTTAAATGCAAGTGATTGCGCCGACGCCTGTATACGTCATGCAGTAAACACGCTCTCCGCACAAACACTTGGATATGGATAATAATAATAGCGCACATCTGTCTAAGTTACCATTAGAGCGAGCGACTTCTGCTTCTACTTACATGTTTCATGTGATAAGCCATATTTGAGGTCGAGGAATGATAGGCGAATGTTTGGATTTTCTGCCGGTAACGATCTGTCCGTTACAGCCTGCGTGATTTCACCACTTTTCCGTTTTCGAGTTTTAGACTAAACGACTAAAACAATTTTGGTCGACTAAGCCTCTTCTAGTCGGCTAACGTTTATTTGATTATTGGGGCCAGCGCTACTAGACTGATCCACATTCAGCTCAGAGTTCGAGAAGGTCATGATAGACCTGTCGTGCCGCTAAATAGTCACACTTGGTCAAAAATAATCGCATTGGAAATGAATAGGAAAATAATTTCCTCTAGTGGAAGCGTTTGGTACTGCGGCCAAACAAAACTTGTTTAGATTTATGGATTTGTTTTTTTCCCCCACAGTTTTAGAGTAAAATGTCTTATATTTTTATTTCTGTGCATTTTTCCTAACAATAATTTCACTTTTTAAAACTTGTCACTTCAGCAATAATCTGCCAAGTGTCTTCTCTAAAAAGAGACCAAGTTTCAGTCTGTGCTACAAAACATTCAAGATTTATGAATGGAAATATTTAAGTTGGAAATTTCATTTGCAGGTCAACGCTCAAAAAGAGATTATAACTACTGCATAAATATAATTTAGTACCATAAACCTTACGGTTAGTGGACTATTAGGGGCCAGCGCTACTAGACTGATCACTGGTCCTCTTTCAGCTCAGAGTTCGAGGAGGTCATGATAGACCCGTCGTGCAGCTGGAGGCCGATCCAGATCAAATCTGAGCTGCACATAAAAGAAGATCCGGACGGGCCGATGTCCAAGCGCTTCAAAACCACCAGTCCCAGTCAGACGGTGCTGCCCAACGTGACGGACATGATCGCTCAGCTCGGCCCGGGAGCGTCTCCGTATCCCAACCAGAACCAGCAGAACAACAGCACTAACCAGTTCACCAGCCCAGGTGCGTCCCACTGAATTACCCACAACACTTAGTGCTGCACGATTAGGGTTGGGAATTGAAAATCGAATCCAAAACTTGAGGTCAGGAATTGGATACTTGTTATAAAATGAAAATTTCGATTCCTCTCATCGATTCCTTTGTGAGCATTTCATTATGACTTTAAACAATTCAAGCGTGAGACGACTCGTTGTTTTCTGCTGAATGTTTCCTGTGCACTGTGTCACCTCTGTGATTGGTTTTACCAGGCAACAGTTACCAGGGCCACAGTAAGTTTGGTGACTATCCCCATGGCAACCCTGCAGCATCATCAGTTAGTGAGTTCATCCAGGGGTCGCAGCTGTCACGCCCCCCCGCTGACCTGCCGACCTCTGGGAGCGGCCTGACACACACACTACACGACACGGTGAGTCTCAGGGAGCCAGAACTCTGCCTAAGGACGTGTGTGAGTGAGTGTGTGTGAGTGAGCGAGTGAGTGAGTGTGCGATCGAGTGTGCGATCGAGTGTGCGATCGAGTGTGCGATCGAGTGTGCGATCGAGTGTGCGATCGAGTGTGCGATCGAGTGTGCGATCGAGTGTGCGATCGAGTGTGCGATCGAGTGAGTGAGTGTGCGATCGAGTGAGTGAGTGTGCGATCGAGTGAGTGAGTGTGCGATCGAGTGAGTGAGTGTGCGATCGAGTGAGTGAGTGTGCGATCGAGTGAGTGAGTGTGCGATCGAGTGAGTGAGTGTGCGATCGAGTGAGTGAGTGTGCGATCGAGTGAGTGAGTGTGCGATCGAGTGAGTGAGTGTGCGATCGAGTGAGTGAGTGTGCGAGTGAGTGAGTGTGTGTGCGAGTGAGTGAGTGTGCGAGTGAGTGAGTGTGCGAGCGAGTGTGAGAGTGAGGGAGTGAGGGAGTGAGTGAGTGAGTGAGTGAGTGAGTGAGTGAGCGAGTGAGTGAGTGTGCGAGTGAGTGAGTGTCCGAGTGAGTGAGTGTGCGAGTGAGTGAGTGTGCGAGTGAGTGAGTGTGCGAGTGAGTGAGTGTGCGAGTGAGTGAGTGTGCGAGTGAGTGAGTGTGCGAGTGAGTGAGTGTGCGAGTGAGCGAGTGTGCGAGTGAGCGAGTGTGCGAGTGAGCGAGTGTGAGAGTGAGCGAGTGAGTGAGTGAGCGAGCGAGTGAGTGAGCGAGCGAGTGAGTGAGCGAGCGAGTGAGTGAGCGAGTGAGTGAGTGAGCGAGTGAGTGAGTGAGCGAGTGAGTGAGTGTGCGAGTGAGTGAGTGTGCGAGTGAGTGAGTGTGCGAGTGAGTGAGTGTGCGAGTGAGTGAGTGTGCGAGTGAGTGAGTGTGAGTGTGCGAGTGAGTGAGTGAGTGTGCGAGTGTGAGTGTGCGAGTGAGTGAGTGTGAGTGTGCGAGTGAGTGAGTGTGAGTGTGCGAGTGAGTGAGTGTGAGTGTGCGAGTGAGTGAGAGTGTGCGAGTGAGTGTGCGAGTGAGTGAGTGTGAGAGTGAGTGAGTGTGAGTGTGCGAGTGAGTGAGTGTGAGTGTGCGAGTGAGCGAGTGTGCGAGTGAGCGAGTGTGCGAGTGAGCGAGTGTGCGAGTGAGTGAGTGAGTGAGTGTGTATGTGTGAGTGAGTGAGTGTGCGATCGAGTGTGCGATCGAGTGTGCGATCGAGTGTGCGATCGAGTGTGCGATCGAGTGTGCGATCGAGTGTGCGATCGAGTGTGCGATCGAGTGTGCGAGTGAGTGAGTGTGCGAGTGAGTGAGTGTGCGAGTGAGTGAGTGTGCGAGTGAGTGAGTGTGCGAGTGAGTGAGTGTGCGAGTGAGTGAGCGAGTGTGCGAGTGAGTGAGCGAGTGTGCGAGTGAGTGAGCGAGTGTGCGAGTGAGTGAGCGAGTGTGCGAGTGAGTGAGCGAGTGTGCGAGTGAGTGAGTGTGCGAGTGAGTGTGCGAGCTAGTGTGAGAGTGAGTGAGGTGAGTGAGGTGAGTGAGGTGAGTGAGTGAGTGAGTGAGTGAGTGAGTGAGTGAGTGAGTGAGTGAGTGAGTGTGCGAGTGAGTGAGTGTGCGAGTGAGTGAGTGTGCGAGTGTGCGAGTGAGCGAGTGAGCGAGTGAGCGAGTGAGCGAGTGAGCGAGTGAGCGAGTGAGCGAGCGAGCGAGTGTGCGAGTGTGCGAGTGTGCGAGCGAGTGTGAGAGTGAGTGAGTGAGTGAGTGAGTGAGAGAGTGAGTGAGAGAGTGAGTGAGAGAGTGAGTGAGAGAGTGAGTGAGAGAGTGAGTGAGAGAGTGAGTGAGAGAGTGAGTGAGAGTGCGAGTGAGTGTGCGAGTGAGTGTGCGAGTGAGTGTGCGAGTGAGTGTGCGAGTGAGTGTGCGAGTGAGTGTGCGAGTGAGTGTGCGAGTGAGTGTGCGAGTGAGTGTGCGAGTGAGTGAGCGAGTGTGCGAGTGTGAGAGTGAGTGAGTGAGTGAGTGAGAGAGTGAGAGAGTGAGAGAGTGAGAGAGTGAGTGAGTGAGTGAGTGCGAGTGAGTGCGAGTGAGTGCGAGTGAGTGCGCGAGTGAGTGCGCGAGTGAGTGTGCGAGTGTGCGAGTGAGCGAGCGAGTGAGCGAGTGAGTTTGCGAGTTTGCGAGTGTGCGAGTGAGGTGAGTGAGTGAGTGAGTGAGCGAGTGAGCGAGTGAGTGGGTGACTGTGCGAGTGAGTGAGTGCGCGAGCGAGTGAGTCAGTGAGTGCGCGAGCGAGTGAGTCAGTGAGTGCGCGAGCGAGTGAGTGCGCGAGTGAGTGCGCGAGCGAGTGCGTGAGCGAGTGAGAGTGTGAGTTAGTGAGAGTGCGAGTGAGTGTGCGAGCGAGTGAGTGTGCGAGCGAGTGTGCGAGTGAGTGTGTGAGCAAGTGAGTGTGTGAGTGAGTGAGTGTGCGAGCGAGTGAGTGCGAGTGAGTGAGTGAGTGAGTGAGTGAGTGAGTGAGTGAGTGAGCGAGTGAGCGAGTGAGTGAGTGAGCGAGTGAGTGAGTGAGCGAGTGAGTGCGCGAGTGAGTGAGTGAGTGAATGAGTGACTTTTAACCGAAGTGAAGCATTGAAAATACTGACATGTTGCGCAGCCTTAATTTATAAACACGTTAATTCATGTATATTTTCTGATTTCTGTTCTTCACAGACGCCTCACCCCCTCAACACAGTTCAATCCCACAATCCCCTGCAGCACAGTATGCGTGGGCCGCCCAGCACTCAGCGGTTACATCACAACGCCCCGCCCCTCCCCTGCAGGCCGACGCCCACCCAGCAGAGCTCCGCTCCCAGCAGACACATGACCACAGAGATGACCTTTAACCCCTCGCCGGGTAACATGGAGGGTCAGAGCAGCGCAGACGTGCGCGAGGCGTCTTTAGATGTGAGTTCAGACTGACTCGTGACACTTTTTTTTAAAAATTATTATTACAGGAGTACATAGAGAAATTTTACAAAATACACATATCGACCAAAAAAAACTAAAACAAAACACAGAAACAACAACAATATAAGAAGAGACGAGGAAGAAGAAAAAAAGGTAAAGAAAGAAAAGACAAGGAAGAAAGAACTGATTAGAACGTAAATGTGTACCTTGAAATGCAATGCAAGTCGCTTTGGATAAAAGCGTCTGCCAAATGCGTAAATGTAAATGTAAAGAAAAGAAAAGAAAGATCTTATATTTTGAAATATATGTCCTTTGGGGGTGTTGAGTGTTTTAAGGTATTCAGTAATTCAACATCTTACCCTTTCTATTTATCCTTTTTATTACAGGAATACATACAGAAATTTAACAAAATACACATATCGACCAAAAAAAAAAACTAAAACAAAACACAGAAACAACAATAAAGAAAGACAATAAAGAAAGATAAAGAAAAGACAAGGAAGACCTTATAATTTGAAATATATGTCCTTTGAAATACACATATCGACCAAAAAACACAGAAACAACACCAATAAAAGAATAGACAAAAAAGAACAAGTAAACAAAAACAAAGTAAAGAAAGAAAAGAAAGACCTTATGAGTTTTAAGGTATTCAGTAATGTAACATCTTTTACCCTTTCTCTCGTCCCCCACTCTCCTCTCCTCCCAATCCTCCAAACAATAACACTGATAATAAACTCATATGATTTTATGATTAATATGGCTATCTGTGAGCTTCCCCGGGTGACTCGTGACACTTGATCACCTGGTTTTCCGTGATATTGATGTGATTGTGTTTCCTCCTCCTCCAGCTGCTGCCAGACCTGATGAATCCCGATGATCTCCTGTCATACCTGGATCCTCCTGAGCTTCCCAGCAGCAGCAACGACGACCTGCTGTCTCTCTTCGAGAACAACTGAGACGACGAACCCTCCACTAGCAGCTCCTCCATACTTGACCAACACAAATGCACTTACCGTCGTTTCCTCTTCCTGTACAGATTTTAAAACCAGCGTGAAGACACCGACCGTAGAGGTTGTGCTACAAATAATCATTCATCACTAATGATTCTCCGTAAGGTTTCAGTTCTTAACATTAGTTTGCTATATTATTACTATATAAAATACTTCTAGAGCATTTAGTTATCTCAGTTAAGTTTAATTTCAACATTCGCTAATACATTATTAACCCTCTGATGCTCTTCGGTCATTTTTGAATAAAATTGTTTACTTTTTTTTTTCGTCATCAGAATAGTACGACACTTGAAGGTTTTGCTGTGTGAACACAACAAAAAAAATTGTTCGAAAATGTTAAATGGTCCTGAAAAAAATAGTCACACTTGTATTGTTCGCGGTCGATGATGAGCGCATTGGAAATGAATGGGAAATTAATTTCCTCTAGTGGAAGCGTTTGGTACTGCAGCCCAAACAACATTTTTTTAAATATCAACCTCAAATTAGGTATACAACTTGTTTAGATTTATGGCTTTGATTTTCTCACCGTTTTAGAGTACAATGTGTCTTTATATTTCATATAATAAATTTTTTTTATTTTTGTGCATTTTTCATAACAGTAAACGTAAAATTCTATAACTTTTTTTAAGTTCACTTTTTAAAGCTTGTCACTTAACCAATAATCTGCCAAGTGTCTTCTCTAAAAAGTATGGAAGCTTGTTTCCGCCACAGAATGAAAAATAAAAAAGGTAATTGCGACTTTTTATCTCACAATTCTGACTTTTTTTCTCACAATTGCGAGATATAAAGTCAGAATTGCGAGATATAAAGTCAGAATTGCGTGTTGTAAATTCGCAATTGCGTGTAATAAAGTCAGAATTGCGAGATATAAAGTCAGAATTGTTTATTTACAATTATTTTTTTACTTTTTTTATTCAGTGGCGGAAACAAGCTTCCATAAAAAAGAGTGTAAAAAAGAAGTTTCAGTCTGCGCTACAATTGCGTGATATAAAGTCAGAATTTCGAGATATAAAGTCTCAATTCTGTCTTTTTTTTCTCATAATTGCGACTTTATTTCTCACAATTCTGACTTCATATCTCGCAATTGTGAGATAAAAAGTCGCAATTATTTTTTTACTTTTTTTATTCAGTGGCGGAAACAAGCTTCCATAAAAAAGAGACCAAGTTTCAGTCTGCGCTACAAAATATTCAAGATTTACGTCCGTTTAAGTTGGAAATTGAATTTTTTTAGGTCTATGCTCAAAAAAAACGATTAAATTGATTATAATAACTACTGCATAAATATCATTTAGTACCATTAAATCCTTTTTGAAAATACAAAATATTAAATAAAAACATTATAAAAGCTAAAACAGTGCATTCATTTAATTTAAATAAATACATTTAAAAAATCTGTAATTTTTGACCGGCACGTGACCAGCATCAGAGGGTTGCTAAAATCATTTAACTAACGCTAACACAGATTAATAAACACTGTAGGAAAAGTATTGCTTATTAACCAATGTTAACTAACAGAACCTTATTGTAAAGTGTTGCCCAGATACTTTATTTTTATCAGTCAAAATTACAAAGCATTTCCATTATCGTTCAGCGTTTTAGGCATTTAATGGAGAGTCAGCGCAACCTCTGAGCGTCCAGGGAAAGTGGAGCTGAAATGAACTTTTCAGTCTTTTTTACCACATGACCGTGAAATACATGTACAAGCGTTTTTCTACTGCTTTGATTTTTATATGAAGAACCAGACCAACATCCGTCCGCTGTCGTTCTGCATCCTCTGTTAATTATAAGCAACTGTGTTTCTGTTTTAATTTGAGCACAGATTCCCAAATATTCACGCAAACATCTCAAAAGCACAGCGCTCATTCAAAACAACAAACACTACAGGTGAAACTCGAAAAATTAGAATATCGTGCAAAAGTTCATTGATTTCAGAGATTCAACTTAAAAGGTGAAACTAATATATTATATAGACTCATTACATGCAAAGTGAGATATTTCAAGCCTTTATTTGTTATAATTTTGATGATTATGGCTTACAGCTTATGGAAAAAGTCAAAATTAGAATATTGTGAAAAGGTTTTCATATCTGTAAGCCATAATCATCACAATTATAACAAATAAAGGCTTGAAATATCTCACTTTGCATGTAATGAGTCTCATTCATGAAACATTCGTAAATATGAGAGTGATTTGCGTGTAAAGAGACCTTCCTGAAAACTCATCTCCTGATTCACAAATACTTCGTAAACGTAAGATGTGATAGTGAAATGTGTGTGTGTGTTAATGAATTCCAATCAGTCGTAAACGGGACGCGCGTGCACGCTCATTCTCAATTACCATAAATCCCGCCCATTAAATCCGACTGACAACTATATATGGGCATCATATTATTTGATTGATTTGATTTTTCTGGTAAATTTACGATGAAATAACCACAAAAAAAGGAGTAGGCTGAAGCCGAGGCTTATGTTTGCCTACGCTATTTATTTATTTACCCTATATTATGACACCAAACGAAGGATTTCAACATGTCTTCTCAAAAGCGAATGAAAAAGAAAAATTTCTCAGATGCAGAAATCAAAGTTTTATTATCAGAAGTTCATTCAGAACAGCACATGTTATTTTCAAGCGTGGGCTACATAGTGGCGTATCAGGTCCTAAAAGAAGCAAGCTTGGCAGCATTACAGATGCAGTTAATGGAGTTTCATCTGTCAATCAACTCCCAGAAGTAAAAAGAAAAACCGTATGTAATTACTATATATAATATTTTTCAAAATGCTGTGTAAATATGTACCCGATTAAGGTGAATTAAAATGCAGCCTTAGTTATTAATGAGCAAAGCGTTCGGATGTTAAACTCAGTATTTACGCGTGGCTGGGAGCAGGTGTAGATTTCTTTCGGACCAACTAACATTTGGAAAATACGCACATTTTAATGAATCCGAAAAGTTACGCCAGAACCGCTTCACACACGATTTACACAAAACTTCGTTCTGCTCGTGTTTCATGAATGAGAAACAATGAGTCTATATAATATACTAGTTTCACCTTTTAAAGCTCCAGTTGGTAACTTTTGAAAATATGTATTTGCTAAAACTGTCATTATGTCCTGACAGTAGAATATGAGACAGATAATCTGTGTAAAAATCAAGCTTCTCTGGCTCCTCCCAGTGGTCCTATTGCCATTTGCAAGAAATATACGCTCCCGGTCAGAAACAACCAATCAGAGCCAGGAGGAGTGTCTTAGCACTGTCAATCACGCTCGTGTACGCGCTGATCACACCCCTCTCTTGCACAGCGCGAGCGCCGGAGCGCGAGCCGTCGTTCAAACTCAAGATTGCCGGCGTGCTGCAGCTGTGCTTATGACGGAGAAACAACCTAAACTGCCAATTCTCGAGTGACAGCTGCTCATAAAACAAAGAGGTAAAAGGAAAAAGACTGATGACGATAAACAACCGAAAAAGAAAGAATTACACAGAGCCCATTGACTCGGTGTCAAAACTAACATGTAGATAAAATGTCACGCACTCTGCTAAGCAACAATTGAAACCTGCTAATTCACTGGCTTGTCATGTTGCTGAAATAATGTACTAGCACACCTTATCTAGCATTATATATCACTTGAATAATTACTTACATGCTGTAACGTTAGTTACCGTTATATTAACGTTATCTTACTAGCTATTTATAACTTATAGAAAGAGTGCAACGTTATAAAGTTACATGTAGGGTATTGGAAAATACATAATGATTTGAGGACCAAGTTTGTAGTCAAAGTATGGGCAGGCCATAGTCAATGTAAAGCATATTATTGACGTTTAGTCCCTATTAGTGAATGTGCCATATAACTTTTTATCCGCCGTCATCGGTGGGCCTGTTTACTAGCCTGCGCGTTCACGACAGGCTCCGCTGTGGAGGACGAGCTGTGGAGGGAGGGCTGTAGCGCAGCAGAGAGCAAGGGGGGGGGGACCTGGAAGTTGTGCTTGTTCAAATTTTCAGGCTAAGTCAACGTTTTCTCAAGACTCCCTACTGCAGCTTTAAGTTGAATTACTGACATAAATGAACTTTTGCACCATATTCGAATTTTTCAAGTTTCACCTGTATTTGGAAACGTGAAGGGAAAAAAGGAAATCGTGCTGATTTACTTGCATAAAGAAATGAAACGCACTCAAGTCGTTCCATGCAATTATCCGTCTAGCTCACTACTGTTCATAATGCAGTTGTATTATTTTCATGTAAATATTTGTGAATACATTTGTAAGGTCTTTTGTATTAGTTGGTCATCTATTATTTTTCTTCCTCCACTGTGTGTCTATGAATATTCATAGAACGATGGGCTGTGTTCAGAATGCAAAACTGTATTATAATGCATACTAATATATAGATTGGCATTGAAATATACTGTACACCACTGTTCAAACGTTTGAGGTCGGTGAGACTTTTTAATGTTTAAGAAGTCTCTTAAGCTGCGTTTATTTGATCTAAAATACAGTAAAATTGTGAAATATTATTACAATTCAAAATAGCTGTTTTCTATATGAATATATTGTAAAATATAATTGATCAAAGCTGAATGTTCAGCATCATTACTCCAGTCTTCAGTGTCACATGATCCTTCAGAAATCACTCTAATATGAGGATCTGCTGCTCAAGAAACATTTATGATTATTATAAAACTGTGTTGCGTCATATTTTGGGGGAATATTAAACATATAATATTAATATTATTTAATATTTATACTTTAGATTGATTGAGCCACTTTTGATCAATTTAATGCATCCTTGCCGAATAAAAAAATATTAATATCTTTCAAAAAACAATTTACTGACCTCAAATTTTTAAACAGTGGTGTATATACATATATGATGTATGCATATGAAATGACTGGAATGCCGTATTGGACCTGAAAGAAACCACCCTGTAATCGCCACAAACACCCTGACATATTTTCTTAACTAGCGAAATGACGTTTGGTTCAAATACACTTTCATTCAAGAAACCCAATGGTGTGTAAAGCTGTCGGAAGCTCGGTTTATTGTAATACAGAGTTTCATGTTAATATGAGAAATATTGTTAATATGTACAAGCAAATAAAACAGCCTTATGTGAAATAAATCTATACCCGTTTGTAGAAAGGGCAGCTGTATGTAAAAGCTATAACAGCCATTTGAAATTGGTTTGAAATGTTGAATATTTTTTTGTTTTGGTAAATTATTTTGTATTATTTTGTCTTGTTCTGATGATTGCATCACATGGCAAAAAAATTTTTTTTTATGAATTTGAATATGCAACACAAGTCTTCCATTTTTTATGAAAGAGACGGATGATTTTAATATCTTGATTCTAAACCGTTTTTATCTGTGAAATCATTACATTTAAACATTAAACATCAGGTTTTCCCCATGAAGATTAATGTTTACGGCGACTCATGATGTTTTCGCAGAAATAAAGCCTTTCGTCGTGATTTCTTTGCTCTGATTGTAGTTTAATGGCGTGAGCAGCAGAAAAAGAAGCTTTCTTCAACCTCACAGTCTGTCCTCCAACAGTCCAAAGCTCAATAAACTCATCTGTAATATTTTGACTCATGTTTATTGTGAATTGTTGATTCTGTGAGTTCATGAACTGCTTTCGGGGATAAACATTTGAAACATCACTTAAAGTAGATCTTTAAAAGACCATTTTAATCGTTCAGGGTATGATGTTATAGCCACATTTGACCTTTATGTCATTGTGCATTGATGACGATATTATCTTGGCTAACGATAGACCCAAAAAGGTAAATAAAATAAAAAAATGTATAGTAATTCAATATTTTAATTTTTTATTTTACCAACCTTTTATTCTATAGTCTTTGATTTGACTAATTAACGTATATGTACTAATACTTATATTAATAAAATAGTATATTAATTCGAATGTATTTATTTATTATTATTTATGTTTCAGAAATAACCATGTGACGTGCGCGCGCACGCCACGCTTTTAAACGCTTCCGTGTGACTCTTCCGCTCTTCCTTCCTGTGACAATATGAACTTGTCTGACGAACCGATAGTACAAAAAGCATAATCTTAAAACTGTTTTGAAGTTAAAAAATATATATATTTAATTTAATAGTGATTTAATATTTTATCTTTTGATTTGATTTTACCAAAGGCCCTTATTATATAGTCTGATTTTACTAAGTAACTTTCATTTAGCAACTAATACTTATACTAATTACATAGTATATTGATTCACATGTATTTGTTTTATTATTAGGCTATTTATGTGTCAAGAATCCCCATGTGACGTGCGCGCACACGCCACGCTTTTAAACGCTTCCGTGTGACTCTTCCGCTCTTCCTGTGTGTCACTCTGTAGCTCGGCGGAGTCGGTAACCGGAATCAGCATGTTAATCATCAGTAACAGGATTAAATTATGCTCGCTGGCCTTCACCGCTGCGCGCATGTACGCCACCGGAGCTCAAGCCAACAACAACCCGGTGGTGTTCTTCGACATCGCGGCGGATAACGAACCGCTCGGTCGAGTCACCTTCGAAGTAAGCGAGCGCGAGACGTTTCGAACTCTACTATGGGGAAGGCTTGTCTTATGAATAATAATGACGCAGCCCGACGTTCGTCTGATTGGCTGAATTGAACGCTGGACGCTACAGTTGGCCAATCAGCGAACTCTTCGAGGATTTTCTTTGGATATTAATTAGAATGCGTGACTGGACGCTCCGCAAAATGTATGAAGTAACGGCATCTAGAATAGCGTAGCCTTCTCCATAGTAGTAACCTGCAAAATGCTTAACTTTATAATACTTTAATGCAGAACATTTCTGAAAAGTTTTGGATATCTCAAATGTTTTTGTTTTTTAAATAATTTTTTAAATCAAATATTTCAATGTTCAACACAAATGTAGCTAGTTCCTATGCGGATTTATTTTGCAATGTGTTTATTTTAATTGACCTTCATTGACCTTTAATTCTCCATCTTTCTGAACTTTAGCTGAATGCGGATGTTGTGCCCAAAACCGCAGGTGAGACCCTCGAAAACAGCTTATTCGTTATTTCTCTCACACAGGTGCCATGTTTGATCTTTTGTGTGTTTCACAGAGAATTTCCGAGCTCTCTGCACTGGTGAACATGGGTTCGGGTACAAGGGCTCAATCTTCCACAGGGTGATCCCACAGTTCATGTGTCAGGTAACACGACCCTCCTCATCATCATCATCATCATCATCGAGACATTTCTAGATGAAGAACAAGATCACACATGCCTGCCTTCATGAGCTGATTCACATCAAACCTGCAGGCGCTTCTGGGTTTGGCTTTCACTTGAAGCTTAACTTAAATGGATAACCTTAGTTCTCCCAAAAAAATCATCATCATTTACACACCCTTGTGTTTTTCCAAACTTGTGAGTTTCTTTCTTCTGCTGAACACAAAAGAAGATATTTTGAAGAATATAACCAAACCCACCCATTGACTTCCATAGTAGTATGTATTTTTCCTAGTATGGAAGTCAATGGGTGCCGTCAAATATTTGGTGACCGATATTCATCAAAATATCATCTTTTGTGTTCAGCAGAAGAAAGAAACACAATGGTGTGTAAATGATGACAAAGTTTAATTTGTGTAAACTATCCCTTTAAATTGTGATTTTACAAAGCCCTTTAATAACCACTGAATAAAACACTTGCTCTTCCTGTCCTCACAGAAGATCCGCATTAATCCTGCATCATTAATTCTGCATCTGATGACGATTTTGTTTCATACTCATTTTAGCCTCAAATGCTTTTTGCATGTATTATGTGTAATGCATGTGTTTACATGTATTTTTACACTAGTGTGTTTCTCTCAGGGAGGAGATTTTACCAACCACAACGGAACCGGAGGAAAATCCATCTATGGGCCGAGATTTCCGGACGAGAACTTCAAACTGAAACACACCGGACCAGGTAAAACACACCTGTCTTTGCTCAATCGGTGAACGCAGGAGAGTTTGATGATTGTTGGTGTCACTGCGATCCTTCAGGATCTCTGCAGGAACAGCTAAACGCCTCTAGATGGCGATGCAGTAACTGTTCAAACCAACCTTAGTGTTAACTGACACTAAAGTAATTTAAAAAAATTGTTTAAATAAAATAAAATATTAGCTGAAAAAAATTAAGTCAAAATTCTTAAATTACTAAAATCAAAGTTAAATGGAAATATATATATATATATATATATATATATATATATATATATATATATATATATATATATATATATTCAAATAATAATGTTACTAAACCTTAAGCTAAAATTTAAAATGAAAACTGAAAATATACAAATAAAGCAAATTATCAAAATACTATAATAAAATATAAATAAACACTGATCTCAATCTGACAGAGAAAAAGAGCAGATTGTCATAACTTTCTTATTTTTACTTGCTACTATTTTAAAGCTTTGGAAGCAAAAATCATGTGATGCAGTGATATAGAAATTTTATTCAGTACTTATTTTTTATTTATAACATGTTAATATTTTAAATACGCACGGCTTAATGTTTTTTTATTTTATTCCTTTTTTTTTTATTTCAACTTTTACACTTTTATTGTACATATTTTATTGTCTTTTTTTATTGCTTTTAATTGTTTTTGTCTTTTTGTTAAATGTTTGTATATTTTGCCTGATAAGTAATAACTATTTATTTACTCGTTGATTTGTTATAGTGTGTGTGTGTAAAATATATAAATATATATATATATATATATATATATATGTGTGTGTGTGTGTGTTTATATGCAAACGTGCATTTAAATCAGCAGCTGTCTAGATATCTGTATCGTCAAACACGTGTCAGTTAACCACTAGTTATGACTCTGTGTGTGTGTGTGTGTGTGTGTGTGTGTTTCTTCTTCCAGGTATTCTGTCCATGGCCAACGCTGGACCAAACACAAACGGATCCCAGTTCTTCATCTGCACAATCAAAACAGAGTGGTACGAGAAGATCCTCTTCCGTTTCATGTGTCTGTGAATGAGTGAATGCGATGTTGAGAGTGTGTGTTGTGTGTTTTCCAGGCTGGACGGGAAGCACGTGGTGTTCGGCAACATTAAAGACGGGCTGGATGTGGTGAGGAAGGTGGAGGATCTGGGATCTCGGTCTGGAAGAACCGCCAAGAGAATCAGCATCAGCGACTGTGGAGAACTCAAGTAGATTCACTGAATCATTTCACTGAGTCATTTCACTGAGTCATTTCTACTGTCCTGCCACAGATCCATCGACTACTAAATGTTCTGAAGGCGCCAAAAGCTCCATAATGTGAAATCTAGACCCTTTTGGGTTACATGAATAGTCTTTATTTACTCTCTCATGTTGATCCAAAGCTGTTTGATTTTTCTCTGGAACACAAAAAAAGGAGAATTTTTAAGAATCCTCACTCATAAAACGACTCTTTATAGTGACCAGAAAGGGCACAAAACAGCATAAACGCCTCATTTTTGGCTTTTTATTCTTCTGCAGTTTCACATTGAACAAGAAAAAGATCCTCCTTTTAAAGTTCCAGGTAAAAAAAAACATCATACAGGTTTGAAATGATATTAGGGTGTGTAAATAATGTCATAATTATCATTTTTGGGTGCATTATTCCTTTAAAGTGGTATCCACTGTTAAGTCATTCTCAGGTAATATTGGTGTTTAATCTGGACTGAAAACACGTCACATCTGATTACCTCTTGTTCTTGTGCATTAGGTTATGAATTATGGCCAGTGTGCTGCAGTATTGAGTTTGGATAATAAAGCCAAGAGCAATAATAAATGATGTTTTAGTGGTTTATTTGTGTTCACAGTTTGATCTGCTCTGGAGCGGTCGCGTTTAAGGCACATGTCTGTGTTTCACAGGTTATTAACGGCACGGTGCATTAAAGCAGGAACATTTCACAGTCATTCATGTAAATGTAGTTCAGAAAAACTTCTGCATCAATAAGCTGATGTCATTTAGGTGAACTGGAACTGCAAGTTTTTGCTTCACTGAGGATTCTGCGACTAAACATTGAACCATCTCATTAAAAGTAACTTGACTGGATTATAAGTGAACGAACCCATTTAAACAGCAGCTCTCAAATATCAATTCAGACCTTTTTGATTGACAGGTGTGTTTGTGCTTGTTTCTTTACACATTAAGTGCTCAAATGCTTTTTTTTTAGGCCACTGTATATGAGATATTACAAAAAAGTATATTTCACATAAAAACGAGTGTCACGTTGTTTAATTAAACCTATTAATGCTGTTAATGTTTTTTTTTATCTACATTGCCGTCACTATTATTTTTCCCCAAATACACAAAAAAGTAACGCATCCTAAAATCACAGAATTTGTTATTCACTGACTCATGACGTAAAAAATAAGAGCTATAAAAAGTTCATTAAAGATCAACAATTCATCAAAAACAGCATCATTGAAAGCCTTTTGGACAGAATCTCACACTCAATACACACTAAATGAGGATATTTCGTAGATTTATATGTGAAAGCTGATCCTGTTCAGCAGTATATTTTCATAACGTTATTGTATATGTGTGAATATAGAGGAAATGCAAATCATATTAGTAGTTTTCATTGATCGCAATATCTCGATTTGAATATGGGGTGGAATTTTAACAAAAATTAAACAATAAAAAAAACAAAAAAATACTCCAGGTGTTTTTTTTTTTCTTAACGAAGCGCTTACTCGTTATTAATAACGTATCGTTTTTTCCGGTCACTTTCTATCCTGCCAGTTTTTTTATTTAACAAAATCCACTTCCTTGATGACGTCACCCAATAGGAAGTGACATCATTTCGGAGGGAACTCAGCAGCACAAGCGTCAGTAAGTATATCATGAGTTGATTCTGTGATGTTTTGTGCTGAACCTCTCATTCATCTTGTCATTGTGTGAATATTCAGTATTTGTTTTTAAAAAGCAACAGAAATAAAGGGAATGAGCGGCTGATCGAGGGTGAGGACCGTTTCCATTCGTCCATTAGTTGATACTGATGTCCTGCCCGTGAATCATTGCACTGAAATGTGTTTTATTTAAAGCTCCAGAGGAATATTTCACATGTGAATCACAGCAACCTGATATCAAATAACAGGTACTTGCACCATTAACACTATTCAGAGTGATATTATATATATATATACAGTAGTCAACATTTGAAGTGGATCAAAACCTTTCAACAGTTATACATGAATTTTTAACAATACCCGTTCTTGTCTTGATCCACTTCAAATGTTGACCACTTTCGTGTTTAAGTTTTGTGGTGAGTTTTGTGCTCCATTTACTTTAACAACCACAGATTTATTGTTAAAAATATATATTTTCTGTGGCAATCAACATATTGCATAACTGCTGCTGACACCATTTCAGTTTCATTTACTCAAGAGTTCTGCTTTAAATCAGTCATGAATCAGTGAATATTGCCTAGCTAAAGTGGAGCAGATTTTAGCACGAGGTGAATGAGGGTGTATCTGGTCTTTAGGATGCCGGGGGTCAGAGGTCACTGGACTCGACGACAGTAGTATCCGAGCTTCTTACACTTCTCACAGAGATGCTGAGGATGTTCTTTGCTCTGGTCCGATACGTCCAGGCCGTCGGGTTTCTCCAGAGGACGCTGCAAACACAGAGGAAAGATTTTATAGAGCACCTATTCTGCTTTTCTCCATGTTCATCTTTCTTTAGTGTGTAATGTTGATGTTTGAGCATGAAAAAGGTTTCAAAGTCCCTCCAGCGGGAGTTCTTCTCTATATCAGTGTCAGTGTTTCTAAACTCCTGAAACGCCTCCATTGTAGTCTTGAGTTTCTTCCAGGAACACGTCACAATATTCCTCATTATAATAATTCATGCGCAGAATAAAGGGGCGGGGCCTGGTTGAGTTAGTCAGTAGTGTGTTAAACTGGCGGTTATGGGAAGGGGCGGGACATTTCCCAAACACACTCGAAACGCTCGACCAATCACAACACTCTGCTTCAGCCAGCCAATCAGAGCCCAGTGTGCTTTTCAGAAGGAGGGGCTTCATAGAGACAGGAAGTAAACAGAGCGTTACTGACAGACTGGGAAGAGAGGAGCCGCAACAATGGAGAATATGAGGAGAATAATCAACATTCAAGCAGGAAAACCTGTTCTAGTAGACTCAAAATCAAGACTTTGTAAAAGGGCTTAACCCTTTAAATTTTTCCTGATTTTCAAAAGCCAAAAAGCAGCCATGATGTCTACATAAAAGCATGCATCTTAATAGCAACATTTACAATACAGAAGAACATCTGGTGTACATTACAAAGGAAAAAGGGGACATCAGGAGCGTTGAGGAGAGCAGATCCGACTCAATGCTCTTCATCAAGTGTTTTCTACCCGGTTCATAACTTCATAACCTGCCAAACACACTGCAAAGTCCCTCATGGAAGCTTTATCTTCAGCCAAAAGACCTCTATTACATCAGTGTCTCCAGTTTCTGAAGTCCTAATTAATAACAAACAGATGCTCGGCAACTTTTTACGGTTTCAAGTCTGTTTAGATTAATTTAGATGTTTTTTAGCGGCTCATTTTGCACAGATGCTTCAATAAAGAAACTTTAGAAAGCTTGCAAACATTCGCTGAGTTCCTGAGCCGTAAGCTGTAATGCAGTCGTGTTTATATGGACAAGACGGAAAACTAAACACAGAAATGAACATCTTAATAAGCATCTTTGTCTTGTTTTTTAGTTAAAAAAAAAAATCCAAAAAACGAGACACATTTACTTGGAAAGTCAGATTGCATAAGGTGAATCTGTATATTTTTTTACCCAAAGTTTTGTTAGATTCACGCTTTAAATAATTTAGCAATGGGGTACTGTCACAGAGTCAGCCACACGTCACAGCCCCAATCATCACCCAATCACAATCACCGGATTACTGACTCGCTGAACTGCACTCCCTCATCAACACAGCCTATATCTACACGCTTCACCTCATGCCCCGTTTACACGAAGGGAAGACGCAGATATTTCCCTGCGGTTTGGCGTCTCATTTACACGAAAACCCCGTTTTTATCACAGAAAACGATTATTTCTAAAAACTCCGGCCAAAGTGGAGATTTCTGATAACGCCTGTTATGTGTGGCCGTGTCGACTGGGAGAAACGGGGTTTTAGGGTCTCAAACGTCACATTATGCGCTAGAAAATGCTTAACGTCACGTGAGCGCCCAGTTTGGCAGAGTTATGATGGCGCTCGATGGCGTTTTTATGCGGGTTGATGTAAATGACAACTTTTTTTGAAAACGATGTTGTGTGCACGATGTTATTATTGAAAACGGAGGGGGGGAAATATTCGTTTCTCTAAATACCTATGTGTAAATGTGGCCTCAGTGTCTGGTCTCGTTGCAGTTACCACTGCTTACCATCAGACTCCTTACCATTCTACTTGCCTGTGATCGACTCGTCAAGTCTCCAGTCTTCCACCGTCATCCTGATCCAGATCTCCTGTCTTCATGTGCACTCGTCCCCTGCACAGAGAATCCACTTCAGTCAGCGCCAGCTAAGGCACCACCATCATTCAGCAAGTCACCATCGTCTGGTTCCCGCTGTTTCACCAGCACTCTGCTTAATAAACACTCTTTGCATCTTAACACCTACATATCTGTCTCCTCCTGTGTTGTGACAGAAGACCAGACCACAATGCAGAGTCCTGCCGGAACCAGCGAGGAGCATCCACCAGGACCAGGATCACGAGTTTGACGAACCCGTGACGAGCTGCTGGCGATGGTGGAATGGAGACACTGGCTGGAGGGAGCTCACCGCCATTTTGAGGTCATCACAGATTACGGGAACCTAGAATATCTCAGAGAAGCCAAGCGACTCAACCCAAGACTAGCCCGTTGGGCTCTGTTCTTCATACGGTTCGACTTCACCGTGACCTACCGATCCGGTACCAAGAATTGCAAGGCGGATGCCTGGTCCCGTCTGTACCATCCTGAATCCACACCTACAGAAACCTGTTCCTACTTCCAGCAATGGTGGTCAGTCCTATCCAATGGTCCCTCGATCAACTCCTCCAAGCCACCCGCAATGAACCTGCTCTACCGGAAGGTCCGGAAGGAATACAGTTATATGTACCATCCGTCTGTCCCTCACGGACTCGGCACACACCTCTCCGGGCTCTGGACACCCAGGCAGCAAACTCTCTCGCTCCTACAAGATCGCTACTGCTGGCCCAGGATATCTCCCAGTACATCAAGGGGTGCTCGGTCTGTGCCATCACCAACACACAGAGAAAGCTACCCGAGGGAAAGCTGGTACCTCTGCTGATACCCAGACGCCCCTGGTCTCATCTAGGCATTGATTTCATGACCGACCTCCCTCCGTCCAACCATCACACTTGTGTATTCGTCATTGTAGACCGGTTCTCCAAAGCCTGCAAACTAATCCCCATCAAGAGCCTGCCCACTGTGTTCAAAGCCGCAGAACTACTAGTCCAACAAGTATTCCATCATTATAGCCTACCAGAAGACATCATATCAGACAGAGGTCCCCAGTTTATCTCCCGGGTGTGGCAGGCCTTCAAACTCCTCTGTGTTTTAGTGAGTCTCTCCTCAGGGTACCATCCGCAGGCCAACAGCCAGACTGAGCACAAGATCCAGGAGATCGGGAGATACCCGCGGTCATACTGCCACCAGGACAGCTGGAAACGCTACCTCCCCTGGGCGGAGTATGCCCAGAATTCCCTGCGTCAAACCACCACTGGGCTTTCTCCGTTCCAATGCATCCTCAGCTACCAACCTCCTCTCTTCCCCTCATCCGGGGAACCTTCTGAGGTTCCAGCTGTCAATCACTGGTTCGAGGAGAGCGAGAGGGTATGGGACTCGGCGCATGTACATGTCCAGCAGGCAGTGCGAAGACACCGACACCAGGCGGATGTCCGAGGGGCTGAAGCCACCCAATACCAGCCGGGACATCCGTCTTCGCCTGCCGTAAGCTGAGTCCCGCCATATAGGTCCCTTCACTGTGCAGAGGCATGTCAACGAGGTCTACAGGCTCAACCTTCCACCTCACTACCGTATCTCCCCTTCATTCCTAGTCTCCCTCCTGAAACCCTTCACTGAACCTCTGTCCTCTTCTTCCACAGAACCCGAACTACGAACGAAGTACCTCCTCCTCATGAAGTCGTTGACGAGGACCTGGTGTACCGAGTCCATACCCTCCTCGACTCACGGCGACTGGGCGCCCGCCTAGAGTACCTGATCGACTGGGAGGAACTCTCATGGGTCTCACGAGATGATGTCCTGGATCTGTTGCTACTCACCCAGTTCCACGAGGATCACCCTGACCGTCCAGCCCCTCCGAGGTCGGGCCTGGCCCCATCGCCGAGTCAGTCAGCTGTCAGGAGCCGGCAGTGGAGGAGGGAGTACTGTCACATGCTGCGTCCCAATTCGCCTACTTATACTACGCCCTAAAAGTATGTACTCCTTGTGTGAAGAAAAAGAGTAGGCAAGCTTTGGGACAAACTACTTCGCCATCTTTAACGGACAGCTCTGTCGCGTGCATCCTATCACCTTAAACTGCCCTGTCAATCATCCTATCACCATAAACTGCCCTGTCAATCATCTTGTCACAGTAAACTGCCCTGTCAATCATCTCGTCTTAGTTCAAATCCTCCATTCAATCTAATATAGTTTTTTACCATATAATTTTTTCGCAGGTGAACAGTCGTGGGTCTTTCATGCGGAGACTCTCCTCATGTTTTTGCAATTTGAATGTAATGATGAATTTAAAAGTTAATGGCTAAACGTATCTTTACAAAAGTTCACAATTCTGCTGCAGATGCAATATAATGTAGACAACATTGAATAAATACATTTCCGTCAGGTTAGATACTGATAATTAATCACTCAACCCCTTCATCTAAACCTCTCTGCATAACCGCCGGACTCATGCGTCCTCCATGTCTGTAGTTTTTTAACACTTTTCACTTGTGTTTGTAGTTCTAACCAAATCCTCGTCCAACGCGCGATGGGCAATATCAGCCGTCAGCGTGCGCATCGATCTGCACTTCGGATTCTGACCGGAAATAGTAGACCATCCGGGTCTCTTTGGATACTCATTTCAACATACTACGATTTGGGACGTACTCATTTTATTTTCGAATACTATTTAGGACGGATAGTATGCGAGAGTATTGGGATGCAGCCACACCGTCACAACCCCAATTATCACCCAATCACCAGGACTCGTTCACAATCACCGGATTACTGACTCGCTGACCTGCACTCCCTCATCAACACAGCCTATATCTACACGCTTCACCTTCACCTCAGTGTCTGGTCTCGTTGCAGTTACCACTGCTTACCATCAGACTCCTTACCATTCTACTTCCCTGTGATCGACTCATCAAGTCTCCAGTCTTCCATCCGTCATCCTGACCCAGATCTCCTGTCTTCATGTGCACTCGTCCCCTGCACAGAGAATCCACTTCAGTCAGCGCCAGCTAAGGCACCACCATCATTCAGCAAGTCACCATCGTCTGGTTCCCGCTGATTCTCCACCACTCTGCTTAATAAACACTGTTTGCCACTTAACACCTACATATCTGTCTCCTGTGTTGTGACATAAACATTAGACTAATGGTTAAATCTTGCTTAATTTAGCTAAAGGATGTTTAGGCCCTGTTTACACGAGAACGCTCGCGGGTGAAAACGTAAAAATATTTTATCGGATGTGCCTTTCGTTTACACGGCGACAACGTTTTTGGGGCTTAAAAACGCCAAAAAGTGAAACCACCCTCCAGAATGGAAATCTTAAAAGCGTTCATCTAAAAATGCAAAAGTCTGCTAGACAGTGAAGGTTGTACGCAGGCGCGCGGACTTGGTGTTGTTGTGTGGCAGTGCTTCACATTGCCACCTAGCCGCCTGGAGAGCATACTACATCGAATTTCACACACTTTTGCGTCACCATATGCACGCGGATTTCCCACCCATACCGCTCATCTAAACACAGAATAAAAAGTGATAACGCAACGCCACTTTTGCGTTTTCTCTTCAGATCGTTTCCGTGTAAACATAGCCTTAGATATTGCAACCTAGAGGCAGAAATGCTGTTTTTCAGTCTAAAGTGAGCGTCTGTTCACCTGTTTGTGAGGATAGACGTTGATGTGGCATTTGATGCACTCCTGACCCATGTTCGCCCATGAGTTCCCACTCATCCATTTCCTCTTGCATTTGGGACACTTGTACTCTCCGAAACACCTCTTCTTACCCTGATACGGCGTCAGACCCTCTCCTTTAGGACGAGCCTGGTAACAAAACAATGTTTAGTTCATCAGACTTACAAACGAGAATCGTACATTCAGAGGCGACTCAGCTAAAAATAAACGACTGAATCACACTGAACATATTTCAGTACCATAACCATCGTTCAAAAGTTGTCAGTGAGAAATTGATACTTTTATTCATCAAGGAAGCGTTAAACTGATCAAAAGTGACAGTAAAGACATTTATGATGTTACAAAAGTATTTCAAATAAATGCTGTTCTTTTGATCTTTCTATTCATCAAATAATCCTGAGCAATAAAATGTCTCGGTTTACACCAAAACATGAACTGTTTTTAACATTGATAATAATCATAAATGTTTCTTGAGCATCAGATCCTCATATTAGAGTGATTTGTGAAGGATCATGTGACACTGAAGACTGGAGTAATGATGCTGGAAATTCAGCTTTGATCACAGGAATAAATTACACTTTACAATATATTCACATAGAAAACAGCTGATTTACATTGTAATAATATTTCACTGTTTTTGATCAAATAAATGCAGCTTTGCCTTGGTAAGAATAAAAAACGTGTCTCAAAACCATTTACAACTTAATTATTCCAAACTTTTGAAAGGTATATTATTTTGTAAATGTTAATACTGTTATATGTGTCATAGAGGTTTTCAATTTTTAATGATGTTTCATTTCATGTTTTTCTGAATCCCAGCGCTGCATTTGTCGAACTTTTACAGTGTTTCGATGTTGCAGTTCTTAATGTAAACGTTACGTTACGCTGTTACTGTTATTCTGAATCAGGATCAGGATTATTCTGAATCTGAACTGTGGAATACAATTCAAGATGTGTCATGTTGCAGTTTAAATGTTGCCAGAAGAAGCACTATAGTGAATATCAGTGTAAACTCTCTTCTCTTTCGCACATATTACATACACAGGTCTGTTTCAGATTTAAAGGACTGGTTTGTTTGAATGAATCTTCATAATTGAATCTGCACTCAAGCATCTGTGTTTGACACACTCACACACACACACACACACTCACATGTCTTTAATCTCTTTGCTGGGGTTATTATGAGTGTTTTGTCATGATGAGTCTGTCTACGGCTGGCTCAGGATCGTTGAGATGCTTTAAACATCTTTCTCAAATCATTCAAGCTGCATTTCTAATAATTCCAGAGCCAGTGTTGTGTTTGAGGACTCACTTGTGTTGGATATGAGCTGTGTGTGACTAATATGTGATTTAATCAGAAGCATCTGAGCCTCTTACGTCACTGCAGCACCAGCTCCATATAAACAACCTGCTGCTTTACTAACCACACACACACACACACACACACACACACACACACACTCACACACACACGCGCACACACACACACACACACCCACTCACTCTCACACACTAACACTTTGCTCGCCTTACTGATGATCCACTACTACAACATTCGTGCAACTTAATATCTTTGTCTGTCTTTATATTCCTCCAATGAATATAATTATCTAAGGCAACCAATCAAAATTCAGCAGCCAATCAGTTTAATTGTAAACAGATGTTCATTGAGAAATTTGCTGTATACGTCCACAATGCTGTCAAAACATGGATCCGCGAGAACGACTCTAATCGCTGTATTCTGCTGCCAGGGTTTGTAAAGAAACACTATACGCCTATATAGACTGAACACATAACATGCGCATGATGCAAACGTTTTCACAAATTTGCGTTTTTGTACTTTACACGGAAACGATAACGGTAAAATATTATGAAATATTATTACAATGTAAAACAGCTGTTTTCCATGTGAATATATAGTAAAATGTCATTTATTCCTGTGATCAAAGCTGAATTTTCAGCATCATTACTCCAGTCTTCTGTCACGGCGGGTGTGGGTTGAAGAAGACGAAGAGTACAAAGGCTCAATTGCAAAACGTTTACTTATAGAAATCCAACAGGTACAGGTGCAGACAGGCAGGCTGGAACAACTCACACACAAGCATGTAACTTCAACTACAGACCAAGACTGACTGAACTCAACGAACTAAATACCGACACTGATGAACAAAACCAGGTGACACAGATGAAGGTAATTAACAATACACAGGTGATGATGATGGACTAATGACGGTTGGCATGGAGAAACAAAGGACATGTGACAAATACTGAAAACAAACAGAAGATCAAAACAGACACAAACGTGACATAACTCCACCCTCCCGGTAGGCGTGTCCTCACGCCGTAGAACAGGGGTGGGAGGGTGGGCATCCTGGAGTCCGTGACAGGAAGGCGGGCCGGGTGCAGCAGTACGGACTCCAGGATGGTCCAGGCGTCCATGGCGGAGGAGGACGTGGGCGTGGCTAGGGCGGAGCAGGACGTGGGCGTGGCCAGGGCGGAGCAGGACGTGGGCGTGGCCAGGGCGGAGCAGACGAACCCCCGGGCATCCAGGGCGGGGCAGACGGACCCTCGGGCAACCACGGCGGTGAGGACCCTTCCCTTCGGGCGGCCACGGTGGTGAGGACCCTTCGGGCGGCCACGGAGGTGAGGACCCTTCGGGCGGCCACGGCGGTGAGGACCCTTCCCTTTGGGCGGCCACGGCGGTGAGGACCCTTCCCTTCGGGCGGCCACGGCGGTGAGGACCCTTCCCTTCGGGCGGCCACGGCGGTGAGGACCCTTCCCTTCGGGCGGTCACGGCGGTGAAGACCCTTCCCTTCGGGCGGCCAAGGCGGTGAGGACCCTTCCCTTCGGGCGGCCACGGCGGTGAGGACCCTTCCCTTCGGGCGGCCACGGCGGTGAGGACCCTTCCCTTCGGGCGGCCAAGGCGGTGAGGACCCTTCCCTTCGGGCGGTCACGGCGGTGAGGACCCTTCCCTTCGGGCGGCCACGGCGGTGAGGACCCTTCCCTTCGGGCGGCCACGGCGGTGAGGACCCTTCCCTTCGGGCGGCCACGGCGGTGAGGACCCTTCCCTTCGGGCGGCCACGGCGGTGAGGACCCTTCCCTTCAGGCGGTCACGGCGGTGAAGACCCTTCCCTTCGGGCGGCCACGGCGGTGAGGACCCTTCCCTTCGGGCGGTCACGGCGGTGAAGACCCTTCCCTTCGGGCGGCCAAGGCGGTGAGGACCCTTCCCTTCGGGCGGCCACGGCGGTGAGGACCCTTCCCTTCGGGCGGCCACGGCGGTGAGGACCCTTCCCTTCGGGCGGCCACGGTGGTGAGGACCCTTCCCTTCGGGCGGCCACGGCGGTGAGGACCCTTCCCTTCGGGCGGCCACGGCGGTGAGGACCCTTCCCTTCGGGCGGTCACGGCGGTGAGGACCCTTCCCTTCGGACGGCCACGGCGGTGAGGACCCTTCCCTTCGGGCGGCCACGTCGGTGAGGACCCTTCCCTTCGGGCGGCCACGGCGGTGAGGACCCTTCCCTTCGGGCGGCCACGGCGGTGAGGACCCTTCCCTTCGGGCGGCCACGGCGGTGAAGACTGTTCGGGCGGCCGGGACGAAGACATATGCCCCCCCCCCCCCAAAAATACTTGGGGTGAGTGCCCGGATTAGGGACAGGCTCAGGATCGGGAACAGACACCGGCTCAGGTTCAGCAGCCACTAGAACAATAACAGCCACAAAGACAGACACAAACACAGAAACCGGATCAGGAACAGACACCGGCTCAGGAACGGGAACAGACACCGGCTCAGGAACGGGAACAGACACCGGCTCAGGAACGGGAACAGACACCGGCTCAGGCTCAGTAGCCACTAGAACAGTAACAGCCACAAAGACAGACACAAACACAGAAACAAACACTGGCTCAGGCACAGGAAGAGTCTTTGGCTGGGCAGATGAGACGTCAACAGTCTCTGAATGGGCAGACGTGACGTGAACAGTCTCTGCGTGCCTGACGTACTCCAGCAGTAAAGAGGGCTTGGTGCTGGACAGAACCAGCGGCGAAGAGGGCTTGGTGCTGGACGGAACCAGCGGCGAAGAGGGCTTGGTGCTGGATGGAACCAGCAGGGAAGAGGGCTTGGTGCTGGACGGACCCAGCGGCGAAGAGGGCTTGGTGCTGGATGGAACCAGCAGGGAAGAGGGCTTGGTGCTGGACGGAACCAGCGGCGAAGAGGGCTTGGTGCTGGACGGACCCAGCGGCGAAGAGGGCTTGGTGCTGGATGGAACCAGCAGGGAAGAGGGCTTGGTGCTGGACGGAACCAGCGGCGAAGAGGGCTTGGTGCTGGACGGACCCAGCGGCGAAGAGGGCTTGGTGCTGGACGGACCCAGCGGCGAAGAGGGCTTGGTGCTGGATGGAACCAGCAGGGAAGAGGGCTTGGTGCTGGACGGACCCAGCGGCGAAGAGGGCTTGGTGCTGGATGGAACCAGCAGGGAAGAGGGCTTGGTGCTGGACGGAACCAGCGGCGAAGAGGGCTTGGTGCTGGACGGACCCAGCGGCGAAGAGGGCTTGGTGCTGGACGGACCCAGCGGCGAAGAGGGCTTGGTGCTGGATGGAACCAGCAGGGAAGAGGGCTTGGTGCTGGACGGAACCAGCGGCGAAGAGGGCTTGGTGCTGGACGGAACCAGCGGCGAAGAGGGCTTGGTGCTGGACGGACCCAGCGGCGAAGAGGGCTTGGTGCTGGATGGAACCAGCAGGGAAGAGGGCTTGGTGCTGGACGGACCCAGCGGCGAAGAGGGCTTGGTGCTGGATGGAACCAGCAGGGAAGAGGGCTTGGTGCTGGACGGACCCAGCGGTGAAGAGGGCTTGGTGCTGGATGGAACCAGCAGGGAAGAGGGCTTGGTGCTGGACGGACCCAGCGGTGAAGAGGGATTAGAACACATAGTCTCTGGCTGGACGGTCTCTGGCTGGACAGGTTGTGTTCCGGATCGGGACACGACGCTCTCCAGACACCGGCTGACGGTCTTCATACTTTCCACAAGTACACAAACAAGTATAGCACTCAAGGGGACGATATACCATCAAATGTCTGTGCCATTAAACCACATATTGATGTTATTTTTGATGTTATTATTTTAATTTCTAGCTATAAACATGCCTACATAACTTTAACTTGCTCAGTAAAACATTCAAACGGTTGCTTTACCCTAAAAAATAAGAGAAACCCGACCATAGAAGAAGTTTACACTGATGCCAGATACATTATGGCAATAATGAGAATGCAAGATGTAATTGCATGCTATTATAAATTACATTCTGAATGATTTTGAAACAAAACAAAGCATTAAATTGTGCTTGTGTCGCTAGAAGTGTTTGTGTTCACATACTTGAGTGAAGTGTGTTTCTAATTCAATTTTGAGGATCAGTTTCACGACAACCTGCACAAACAACAGATGTCTTCAGCACTTTAAAGTGCTTCAGGTAAATGTGATAACTGTGGGGAAAGAAGATACTGGATTATAGAATTACTGCTGAAATATAACATACTGGTGGAAGGTCACGAGAGAGTTTACTATGTCCTTTAATGAGGGAAATATCTGTGTCAGAGTATTGTTCTCAGAGTCCAAAACCAAGACTTAAAGTTGGCCAGTAAATAAAACTAGTTGGGCGGTAACTGCAACGTTACATAGTTGAAGAGTTAGTGATGATTTAAAGCTCACAATTCAAATCAGAGACAAAAACAGACCATATACTAAAGAAAACCTCCGTTCTGACTCATATGTGAAAAAATTTTATTTAGGATGTTTTTAAGATTTTTTGTCAACATATGTGGATAATATTCGTCCATTCAGTCAAAAATAAAAATCAAATATAAATCCTGTTCTTTTATTCTGCAGGTTTTTGTGTCCAGCTGTTCCAGTGTTGGGTTTCAGTGAGACGGACACTGACAGGTGGACAGGCAAAACACAAACAGCGAAATGTCTGGGTGAAAGATTCCCACCAACTCCTGGCAGGAGATGTGTAAAGTGATAAAGGTAATACATCTCGGAATTCTGCCTTTTTTCTCGGAATTCTGAGTTTAAACCAACGCTACTTTTGCGTCATCGAAGGGTAACGCCCCTTTTTTGGGGAAAACAAACGGATTCCCCTGAGAACAGAACTCGCTCTAGATCTGCTAAGTTTCTTGATAGCAAAAATGGCACAAACATACACACTCTCTTTGCCGGCCGAGGACCGTGAGCGGTATTTAAAGAAGCTACTGGATACGGGGTTACAGAGGTGTCCCTTTGAAATGGTCGAAAACTGGATTAATGACCCCACGCAGTGGCCAAATATAGACTATTCAGACATCTAACGTTACCACTACCACTAACTGTGAAGCAGTTGCTACGCACGCAGTTACTAGGGTGATTGCTATGATGTTCTGGATGGTTACTAGGTGGTTGCTAGGATGTTGATGTGCAGTTTCTAGTGTGCTCTGTTTGGTTGCTAGACAGTTGCTAGGGGGTTGCTAAGCTGTTCGGAGTGGATGCTAGGGTGTTCTGGGTGGTTTCTAGGTAGTTGCTATGGAGTAACTAGGGTGATTGCTATGGTGTTCTGGAGGGTTTCTAGGATTTTAATATGCAGTTTCTAGGATGTTCTGTTTTGTTGCTAGGCAGTTGCTAGGGTGTTGTTCTAGGGTGTTCTGTGTGGTTGCTAAGGTGTTGCTAGGTCGTTGCTAATAGCTTGCAAGGGGGTTTTTGGTGGTTACTAGGATGTTCCTATGTTGTTGTTAGGGGGTCTGGATGAGAGTTTTGCAGAAAAACTGAGAAAAAGTTGGAAATGTGTGCGGAACATGCAGGTCTACTCATTTTCGTGTCTCCATTCAAACTCTTAATATCTTTTAAAGATTCAATGTATATCTAATGTCAAAAGTTCTTCTGAAGTTCTTCCCGTAAGTTTAAAATAAAGGTGTTTTTGATCTGATTGTCTTGATTTAAAGCAGGAATCGTCATGTACCTCAGAGATCACAGCTGTTGTTTCTCAGGATGTTTCATCTCTTGTTATCGTCTTTTCTTTCGTGTCACCTGAGATTAATTACAATGTTGAGACAGTAGATTTTGTGGAGGGCAAAGACCTAAATCACTTCATCGTTCTAATAAAAGGTTTTCCCTCGGTTTCTTGAGATGACGTGCTGCTCACTGATGTGTGTTTGGCAGAATTCGCTGGACTTTCTCTCATCTATGACAGCCTATGATGTCATGAAAGGCAAGAAACTGTATCGTCTTTCATAAACACGAAAGGTTCATCTGGCACTCATTACAGCTGCTCATGCTAACAGGCAGATGGGTGGGTTGCAATGAATTGTGGGTAAAATTTTACAATGCAGGTCAGTTACACACAAATCCCTTGTGGGGGCGGGGCTAGCAGCTTTGGTGTGTTCTCATTGGCTACTCAGACTTAGACAGCTTCTTGGCCTGCATTTAAGACGCCTTCCTTTCTCATTTTAGTGATATAAAGCTAGGTGTTTTGTTTTTGAATGTTGTTTTATATAACTCAATCCTGTGATTATGATTGACAGGTGTAGATGAGCTCAGGTGTGCAGTAGTGTGTGTGTTCACCTGCGGACAGTCTTTGATGTAGTGGCCCTTGTTGAAGCACAGGTGGCACAGGTAGTTTGGCGGAGGCTTCTTGTACAGTTTTCTGGGTTCACAGGCGAGCGAGAGGTCGGAGAAGTTGTCCGTCAGTAAATTCAGACCCTCCACGATGTCGTTCAGTGAACCGTAGGGAGACGAGCGCTCATATAAGCTGCTACACAGAGTCTGTGGAGAGAAAGAAAACACGTCGCGTTACATTGCACATTGCATTGTGGTACCCAGTATTCTGACAAATCTAGTAAATCACCTTGGTATTCATGCACAACTTTCAATGTAATATAATAGCAATTGTTACATTTAGACTATATATGAAATATAATATAATGTTTCTATTTTGAGTATTTTTATTAGAAAAAGTATTATAAAAGAATAAAAAAAGTAATTTTATTGTGTTTTTGTCTTTTTTTTAAAAATATCTCTATATAGTTTTCATGAAAAAACTTATGTTTAAATAAGTTTATTTATAGTTATTACCTGAAATAAAATATGTTTTAGTTTTTTTATATTTTATTTTACTTCAGGTAACTATTATTAGTAACGAAAATATTTTTTATGTTTTTAGTTAACAATAATAATCATGCTTTGAATGCAATGCAAGTCAGTTTGGATAGAAGCCGAATGCATGAATGCATTTAATGCAATTGCATTTCTTTTTATATTTCTCTTTTTACACTGCCCTTATTATTCAGTATGGACATTTTCTTAAATATTTACTTTATTTCCCCCAAGCTGCCAGTTGGTGTCTGACCAATGTTGTTTTCGCTTGATTAGAAATGATGTCCTCTGTTTTTTAATAAACGCTTTAATTGATTGTTTATCTTTTTTTCTCAGTGGTTTTCTGGTCTGATTCCCTCTCTCCAGATGATCTGTGCGAGAGAGAATGTTCCACTTTCCTCAGGAAGACAAACTTTGCCACATGATTCTCCGATCTCTTTTTCCTCAGTCTGTCTCATGAGATGTGGTTCATGTGCGGAAACAGAAGGCATATGTGCGGAATGGAATATTAGCCAACTTTATATTGAGCAGTATATACTCCATACTATTTTATTTCAAGCAAGTTAAATAGTATGCAACATGCACTGAAAAACATTAAAAAAATACATTTGCATTATGTAAAAGTAGTATGCTACATTATGTGCATGTGTATCTGCTAATAGACACATCAGAAAGCAGCAGCACACACACACACAAATCATCAGGTATATAAACCCCAGCCTGCATTTTTCATATCTCATATATATCACTGTTCCAGAATGATGATTTTATGCACCTATAATATGAATTCTGAACCCAGATGTTTTCCCACGCTGCATATTTGGAGCCAAACCACTAAAGTTTCAAATCTTTTCAGCCAAAACTGTGGTTTTTCATTCGGTTGACCCCATTCAGCCTGTTTTATTTGTGCTTTCTAAAGCCAAATTAAGGGATACTTCATTATTTACATAACACTTGCAATAAAGGGGTGACATTTTGAATAATAGTATAAGACAGTAATATTTAGGGGGTTTATTTACCATGGTACTGAACTATTGTCATTGTGTTATTCATACACCATGTTATTCACGCAGTGCTGCTGTCCAAAATGGTACGTTTTTGTTTACAGTCAGCTTGCCATTTTCAGAGTAATGTAACTAAACAGGAACAGATGAACTGTTCAGTCAGTTTCCCCGTCCAACTGCACCAGTTGAACCTGAGCCAGAGGTGCATTGTGGGAGAAGCTTGTGCACAGCTGGACCCAAGTGAAACCAGTCATTCAGCAGCGTTTCTCACTCGTTCTCTGCACAAATACTCGTGATGGTGCTCTACTACACCAACACAGTGATCTTGTTAACCCATAAATCCCCGACTGCCCACTCAGTGGAGGAACTGAAGAACATTATTTCATCCATTTATTTAAGTTTCATAGTTTTCTAATGGCTCCAGTTCTGCAGGACTAGAAAATAACTGTAACTATAAATAGCTATAGTAAGACCACATGCATCTGTCTGAACATGTGATTATTAGAGAAACATCATGATAGATAGATAGATAGATAGATAGATAGATAGATAGATAGATAGATAGATAGATAGATAGATAGATAGATAGATAGTCGTGGCGTCATCACCTCTCTGCGCTCGTGCATGAAGCTGCTGATGACGTGAGCAGGTTTGCTGTTGTAATAGTTCTCGTCAGATGCTGTAAGCTCGTCATTATTTCTCTTCAAATCCTGCAGCGACAGATAAACCCAGTTCAAGAGTTGCGCGGACTGATAAACCGAGTCTAGAGCTGAACCCAAACTCATCTTCCAATGATAAATCCACTTCCAAATCAAATAAAAAGGGATTATGTTTGTCCTGCTGTTGGCTCACACTGAGTCCATTGTTGCAGAATGACAGACGGGAAAGTTCGTGCAGCTCGAGCTCTGAGGAGGAAAGTTAAACCGCAATTTACCAATCCTGTGCTGGAGGCTTGGATGATGATGATGATTAATATTCATAAGCTGTGGAGTCGCTATTGGAAGGTTTCCTAGAAACGTCAACAGATCATAATTAATATTTAAATACACGCACTTCACAATTGCGAGGATTCCAAGAAGCGTCATAATTATTATCAATATCCAGTGACTACTGAATTTTCCCAAGCAAAAATTTTGATTGAACAATTTGAATATGTAATGTATAAAATAAAACACTTTGGCTGCATCTGAAATGGGTCATCATACCTTTAACATTACATGAGAGGTCAAAGTAAATACACGTATTGTGACCTATTTACAATGAGTAAACTATTTAATCTTTTATTTATCAGCACCAAAATCAACAGGTGCTGTAACTGGGTTTCATGGTCTGGATATTCTTCAATACTGCACAGTTTAAACTGATTTAGGTTGTTGATTTTGAGGGATGTTTGGAATTATCAAATGATAATGATTGTTATCATTAATCTTATTATTTACTTTATTAAATCTTTTCAAATAACAAACAGGCATTGTCATATCATTGTGACACATCAACAATGAGACCAAGCGGCATATCTAAAAAAATAAAAAAAATAAAAAAATAAATAAAATGCAAAATAATTGCAAATGAGCCGCTGCTCTCGGCATAGAGGGCGCAGCTTCAAGAGCTATGTGTGTGTGCGTGTGTGCGTGTGTGTGTGTGTGTGTGTGTGTGTGTTAGCAGCTCCGATTACCTCACGCAGACAAGCACTAAAATGTCAGAGACTGTTCTGTCTTTTGTGTTTAAACTGGAGTCGGACAATGATGGAGAGACTCAAGTGACAACATGTAGAAGCAACAGGACGTTTCTGAATGGTTAGTTGATAAATTTATGTTGCCGATGGCGATGTGGAGTTAACTATCTTCAAGTCTTTAATTAGCATATTCTGTCATGATAATCTATATATTTCTCGTGTGGGAACTGTTGTAAGATGCCTAACCCGGTGATGTCACTAACCCGGTAGGAAGCTCGTGTTGTTCCTACCAGCCGTTTGATGAAAAACATTTTTTGTAAAAGCAAAAATCTCCCTTTGCTTTGAACTTTGAGCGTTGTAAATTTGCAGATGTTGTTTATGCACAAACAGCAACATTACACACTAACTAAAGTTAGAAAAGTGAAATCATAATCAACCACCCCATTTAAGGATTGCAATAAAATTTTAAAATAATATTTAAATGCCTCAAAACACGGAGAAACTTTAAGAAATGTGTAAATAAAACTTGGCTACAATCAACATACAGCATGACATAAAAATGAAATCTCTTTGTTTTGCAAAAAGACACCGAACTTAACGTATAGTCAAATGCAGTTTTGCATTTTTTTTATCTTCAACCACTCAACACCAATCTGTCCCAAAAGGACTTAACAAAAATGTCAATATCTTTTTGACAGAATGCACATATATCTAAATGAAACCTTAAATGATAATGATTAAAATGACTATAAAGTGTGTTGAGATCACATGATCAGGTGTAGATCTGCCCTCTGCTGCTCATGTGAGTCCATTACAGGCTGACTAAAGAAAAGCTCTGGCACTGTGTGTAATGTGAAACTCCTGTGGGTGTGTGTCTTTCCTTTTCCTTCACTACGGAGCCCCTAAAGGGACGTGGTGGTGGAAAAAAAAATAGGATGGGAGAATTTTTTTTTTTAAATCTTTTGCGTTCCCTCGCAAAACCTTTGTGTTCCCCCGAGAAACTTTGCGTTCCCTCGCAAAACTTTTGCGTTCCCTCGGCTCGCAAAGATATTTGCGTTCCCACGCAAAACCTGTTGGGAGCTCGGACAGACACTTCCAGTTTAATGTCCCGCTGGTGTTTCAGAGCTCCGTACGGTAATGGAGCGTTTCATAGTGTTTGAACTTGGACTCAAATATAAAGAAATGCGGTCAGTGCTTAACTCAAGCAGTTCAGTGAAGTTGGCAATATAGCCTATAGGCTACACATCGGCTATTCGAACTTCCCGGATCAATATTCTTGAGCTAAACGTTGTTAAAACACACAGTACACCTATTTACAATCACAGTAACCTAGACAACGAGCTACAACCAAATTCTCCACAAAACGAGCTTTAATATAAATTTGTCTTTAACCGGCCGATTGAGAGACAAGTCCGAAGAAGGGACCGTCTGCAAAGTGCAAATCCCAAAACCCTTCTGTACATTTTATATTATTTAACATAATTCAATAGCTTCACTGTGATACACTGTAGGCTACTGTCACCAAATTCAGTACCAATAATACCATTTTTAGAAAAAATATTCAGTAACCTCGTTATACAGTGTAATGCTATCAAATTCAGTAAGCAAATATAATGTAAAAGCTATGGTTGTAACTATGTTAGCTGCGTACAGTACCAATATAATTTGTGTAAAGAATAGACCTACTTATTTTTTATGTGCAATTACTTCCCAAACTAAGTGTTGTATAACCAACATTAGAGCAGTGATGTGTGAACTAAATTTGGTGTGTTACAGTGAAGTTATAAAATATTTTTTATAATATAAAATGTGCAAAAGCAGTGCCGTATGACCAGTGGGTTTACCATTGATGTGTAAACTGAATTGGGTGGTTTGTAACATTGAAGTTAATGACTATTTTTATATTTTTGACTATGAGTTGATGCTGTAGTCGTTTTTTGGGTTATATTGCACTTTGTAGATGGTCCCTTCGGAGACAGCCGCCTGCTCATAGAGATCCATTTACCCTATATTATAAAGGTCGTTTTGAGGAAAATTGGGGTGTAACTTGTTGTCTACTGTGATTGTAAATAGGTGTCGTTTGTGTTTTAACAACGTTTAGCTCAAGAATATTGATCCGGGAAGTTCGAATAGCCTATGTGTATTGCCAACTTCACTGAACTGCTTGAGTTAAGCACTGACCCGCATTTCTTGAGTTCAAACACTATGAAACGCTCCATTACCGTACGGAGCTCTGAAACACTGCCAGCGGACAACAGGAAGTGTCTGTCCGAGCTCCCAACAGGTTTTGCTTGGGAACGCAAATATCTTTGCGAGGGAACGCAAAACTTTTGCGTGGGAACGCAAATAACTTTGCGAGGGAACGCAAAAATTTTGCGTGGGAACGCAAATATCTTTGCGAGAACGCACAAGTTTTGCGAGGGAACGCAAAAGTTTTGCGAGGGAACGCAAAGTTTCTCGGGGGAACGCAAAAGTTTTGCGAGGGAACGCAAAAGATTTGAAAAAAAAAAAATTCTCCCATCCTAAAAATTTTTCTACCACCACGTCCCTTTAGGGGCTCCGTAGCTCCGTACCTTCACAGCTATAGTCTATATAACTTCAAACACACACACCCACATATATATAAACACACATATATTACATAAACAAAAACTTTTATGTTAGATGCGATTAATCCCGATTAATTGATTTGACAGCACAAATTATATTACATTATATGATATTGTATTAATATATTATATTATATATTTGCAATTAATTAGACTAGAATTTACTTGTCACTAATTGGATAGTTATACTAAAAGTAGTAACTTTTAGATTACTTAGTAATTAAAAACAAAAAAAATGGCATAGTAAACTATATATAAGTATACAACAAAACAAAAATGCATTTATAATATTTATAGCAGCATCCTGGTAACAACCCAAACAACATCATTATTCAAGGCATGCACACACGCCTCTTGGATAGAAGAAGAGCGTAGAAATACAGACTGCGCGTCTCTCCCTCATTCAGAACAAACTCTCGAGATCCATTCCTCACATCACATCACATCACATCACATCACATCACATCACATATCCAAGTAAGTTTTGCCTTTACAACCGTTTTCTACGTTTAAACAACAACATATCGAGTGTTTGGCACGTCTGCTCTATTATTATGGCAAACCGTTTAACATTTAATCCTTAAAACCTAGTAGCTATCTATTTTCATGCTATAATTATTTTTTTAGATACTAGTATCTATTCCATGAAGTACTAGTGCCTATTCTTTAGATACAAGTACCTTTTTAAAAGATACTTATTCATTAGATGCTATTTCTAGATGCTATCCTAGTTATTTTTTTAGATAGCTGTGTGACCGATTGATAAGAGCTGCACCTTCTGTTACATACGATGAAACACCCAAAAGCAAACGAAACGAAAGTGAAACTGTGTAATTGATAAGAGCTGCAACTTCTGTTACATACCATACTTAAACACCCAAAAGCAAACGAAACGAAAGTGAAACGAAACCGCGCTATTCTGAGCTCAGAACAGGTTCAGTCGTGGGTCGATCTCAATCACGTGACACTGTTATTACAGCGCTGGGAGAAAGCGTTTAAATTCACCGCAGAATTAATAACATCAGAGAGCATTCTGCTCATGTGAGTCCATTACAGGCTGACTAGAAGAAAAGCTTTTAAGAAAAGCTCTTGAACTTTGTGAAATGTGAAACTCCTGTGGGTGGGTCTTTGCTTTGCTTTTACATTACATCTTAAAATAATTAGTATTTCATATTTACATTAACATAAATAGTATTTCATATTGTAAGAAACATGGAAGAATGATTTTTTTTTTAAGATGGAATCTGAGGTTTTAGTATGGTAGAGTTGTGAGGATTAGGGCAAGCCTTGACATTTCTTAAAAATGGTGCTATGAAGTTAATATTGTGCCATAATTAAACAAATATAATATATATGAGCCTAGATAATATTTCACAAATAAATACAAACCATCCAACAAATTGCATGTAACCTTTGTACAAATACCCAATCTAGTCCATGCAAATGCATATCTGTCTGTTATTTTACATTTACATTTACATTTAGTCATTTAGCAGACGCTTTTATCCAAAGCGACTTACAATTGAGGACTAAACCAAGCGAGTCATCATGAAGAGGCAAAAACAACGCAAGAAGTGTTCAAAATACAAAGTTCAGACATTGCTCGGAGTAGCATAAGCCAGGCAAGCGAGGATTTAAAGGAAAGGATTTTTTTTTTTTTTTTTTTTTTTTTTTATGTTAAGTGCTCCCGGAAGAGATGAGTTTTCAGTTGCCTTTTGAATGCTGTCAGGGATTCTGCATTCCGGATGACGGTGGGGAGATCATTCCACCAGCATGGAACTGTGAATGAGAATGTCCTGGAGAGTGATTTTGTGCCCCGCTGTGATGGTACCACGAGCCGTCGCTCATTGACCGATCATAGGCTTCTGGTAGGGATGTACACTTGTAGTAGTGAGTGGAAGTAGGAGGGAGCTGAACCTGTGGTCAATCTGTAAGCAAGCGTCAAAGCCTTGAACTTGATGCGAGCAGAGAGTGGTAGCCAGTGCAGAGAGATGAACAGAGGAGTGACGTGGGCCCTTTTGGGCTCGTTGAAGACGAGACGAGCAGCAGCATTCTGGATCATTTGTAGAGGTTTAGTTGCACATGATGGAAGTCCAGCCAGAAGAGCATTGCAGTAATCAAGCCTAGAAATGACCAGGGCCTGGACGAGAAGTTGTGTTGCATGCTCAGTTAGGAAAGGTCTGATCTTCCTGATGTTGTGCATAGCAAACCTGCATGATCGAGTTGTCTTTGTAATGTGGTCAGTGAAGGTCAGCTGATCATCAAAGATTACTCCAAGATTTCTGACCGACCTTGATGGGGTGATTGAGGATGAATCTAGCTGGATAGTGAGGTCGTGCTGTAGAGACTGATTGGCAGGGAGGACGAGAAGCTCAGTCTTTGCCAGGTTGAGCTGCAGGTGATGTTCCTTCATCCACGCCGAGATGTCCGCCAGACAGCTTGAGATCCGTACAGCTACTGTGGGATCATCTGGTTGAAATGAGAGGTAGAGTTGGGTGTCATCAGCATAGCAATGGTAAGAGAAACCATGTGCCTGTATGATGGGTCCCAGTGATGTGGTGTAAATGGAGAAGAGGAGCGGTCCAAGAACTGAACCCTGGGGAACCCCTGTGGTCAGCTGATGTGCTTTGGATACCTCACCTCTCCATGCGACCTTGAAGGACCTACCTGTGAGATAGGACTCAAACCAGTTGAGGGAGGTTCCAGTGATGCCCAGTGATGAGAGGGCGGACAAGAGGATCTGATGATTCACTGTGTCGAAAGCAGCAGACAGGTCCAGTAGAATGAGAACTGATGATTTGGAAGCAGCTTTTGCGATCCGCAGGGCTTCCGTGACTGACAGCAATGCAGTCTCAGTTGAATGTCCTTTCTTGAAGCCAGATTGGTTGACATCCAGCTGGTTGTTCAGAGACAGGAAAGATGATACTTGGTTAAAAGCAACCCGTTCAAGTGTTTTCGCAATGAATGGTAGGAGAGAGACAAGCAGAGGAGTTACCCGAGCCTGCTTAAATGCTGTAGGGAAAATGCCAGTGTGGAGGGATGAGTTGATGATGTGTGTGAGAGCTGGAAGAAGTGTGGGAGAGATGGCTTGTAAGACGGCAGATATTCAAAATAGGAACGTGTCTAATTAAATTAAAGATATTTAGTGAAAATAAAAATTACAAATAAGCAAAGAATCGAAAATAGCCCTACTTACTTGACAAATGGTAAACAGAGCAACAGGGGAACTGGATATTAAGAAAAAACAACTTACGCGCTCTAGCCGTTCTCGCAGAGTGACTGCTTGTCCTGGCTTTCTCCTGAATTTACTTCTAATTTATATCTGCTTTAATAGCCCTTGCAATTAGCACAGCGAAAGCAAATATCCCGAGAATGGCCCAAATCGAAACTAGCTGTTATGAACAGCAATACTTAAGTGCTACAATAACAACCAGACTACAACCCTTAAGACGGCAGATATTCAAAATAGGAACGTGTCTAATTAAACTATGATTGTGACTGTTATGATTGTGAGACACTTGGCTTGGCTTTTAAAAAGCAACATGGCAGAGCTTTTAGCTTATAGATTCCCCTACCCTAGAGAGAGTGAAGTGCTACGAAGTACTAATGTTGATTTCTGTCTAGATATGTAATAAACAGTTTGCAAAAGAAAACCTAAATTTTTTTAATTTTAGATAAAGTTAGACAGAAACACACCTGTTCACCGGTCATTTTCCACAGCTGTAGGCAAAGGCAAGCATGTTTCAAATCAGTGCTTCTCCCAGGACACTAGCGCTGAATGAACCGCCTAGCTTACCGCCATCTACTGTTTTAGAAGAGGAAGTTGCTCAAATGCATTTGTGAGAAAATCTGCCCGGACACATTTGTGAGAAAATAGAGACGAGAGGTCTCATAAAAAGCCAAGTGTCTCACAATCATAACAGACAGAAAAACATTGATTTGAAACAGAATATTTTGTAACATAATAAATGTCTTTACTGTCACTTGATCAGATTAACGCATCCTTAATGAATAAAAGTATTAATTTCTCACTGATCCTGAACATTTGATAGTGTATATGGTACTGAAATATTTTCAGTTGTTGATTTATTTTTTGGTCGAGTCACGATTCTCGTTTATAAGTCTACTGATGAACTAAAGATTGTTTTGTTACCAGGCTCGTCCGTAAGAGGTCTGATGCCGTATCAGGGTAAGAGGAGGTGTTTCGGGGAGTACAAGTGTCCCAAATGCAACAGAAAATGGATGAGTGGGAACTCATGGGCGAACATGGGGCAGGAGTGCAAGACTTGCCACATCAACGTCCTTGCTCACAAACAGGTGAACAGACGCTCACTTTAGACTGAGAAACAGCACTTTAGCCATCAGGGTAGAGTTTGTTTTCTGGTTGCAATATCTTAACATCCTTGAAACAAAATACTTTAGCAAAATTAAATGATATTGATGAATTATTTAAAGTGTAAACCTAACAAAACTCAGTGAAGTTCCTGCTTTAAAAATTGGGTAAAAAAAAACCTGATTAACCCTATACAATCTGACTTTTCAAGTAAATGCTTCTTGTTTTAAATGTTTTTTTTTTTACTAGAAAACTAGACAAAGAGACTGATTAAAATGTTAATTTCTGTGTTTAGTTTTCGGTCTTGTCCATATAAACACGACTGCATTACAGCTTACGGCTCAGGAACTCAGCGAATGTTTGCAAGCTTTCTGGAGTTTCTAAGCCCTTTTACAAAGTCTTGATTTTGAGTCTACTAGAACAGGTTTTCCTGCTTGAATGTTGATTATTCTCCTCATATTCTCCATTGTTGCGGCTCCTCTCTTCCCAGTCTGTCAGTAACGCTCTGTTCACTTCCTGTCTCTATGAAGCCCCTCCTTCTGAAAAGCACACTGTGCTCTGATTGGTCGGCTGGAGCAGTGTGTTGTGATTGGTCGAGCGCTTCGAGTGTGTTTGGGAAATGTCCGCCCCTTCCCATAACCGCCAGTTTAACACACTACTGACTAACTCAACCAGGCCCCGCCCCTTTATTCTGCATATGAATTATTATAATGAGGAATATTGTGACGTGTTCCCGGAAGAAACTCAAGACTACAATGGAGGCGTTTCAGGAGTTCAGAAACACGGACACTGATATAGAGAAGAACTCGGGTTACTTGACTAACCCTGTTCCCCGAAAAAGTGGGAACGAGATGCTGCGCTTGAAGCGCTTTAAGCACTATGGGAACGCTTTTGTGCATGAGCTGTAAATATATGTTTGAGACACGTCAATGGAATTGACAGAAGTTTTTATAGCCTTGGGCAGTGAGGTCATCGGAGGCTATAATTAGATGTGCCACAGGTGCATCGGCGGGTATAATTTTGTCTGAAGAGCAGTCCTGGGACATCCCTAGTGCGACAATAAAGCGCAGCATCTCTCAGCATAACAGGGTTACAGTCAAGTATTAACCCGAGACGTTCCTTTTCAAAAGCTACACTCAATCACCCAGGCAGTCTCCCAGTTTAGAGCGTTTGGGGGTCTCTTGTTCATGTGGCCAGTCTATTTGTAATCTGGCAACTGCTTTTTCATCACGTGAGTAACGCTCAGAGGTTGGTAACTCGAAATACAAACCGGATTCAAGAGATTGGTTATCCTCTGCACGAGCCGAAGAGGCGCCGGGGTGCTCTTTGTTCGGGATCATGCGAGAGGACATGTGGGCATGTGCGATAATTCCATTGACGTGTTGCACACATACATTCACAGCTCACGCACAAAAGCGTTCCCATAGTGCTTAAATCAAGCGCAGCATTGAGTGTAGCTTTTGAAAGGGAACTCCCGCTGGAGGGACTTTGGAAAGCTTTTTCATGCTCAGACAGCAACATTACACACTAAAGAAAGATGAAAACAGAAAAGGTGCTCTTTAAGAGAAATATTTCTCTAGGGATGAGCTGAAGGATTTAAAATCTTTCCTCTGTGTTTGCAGCGTCCTCTGGAGAAACCCGACGGCCTGGACGTATCGGACCCGGACAAACAACATCCTCAGCATCTCTGTGAGAAGTGTAAGAAGCTCGGACACAACTGTCGTCGTTGACCTCTGACCTCCGGCATCCTAAAGACCAGATACACACGCATTCGTACACCTCGATACACACCTCGTAACCAGTGCTAAAATCTGCTCCACTTTAGCTGGGCACTATACACTGATTCCTGATTTAAAGCAGAACTCTGAGTAAATAAAAATGGAATGGTGTCAGCGGCGGTTATGCAACATGTTGATTGCCACAGAAAATATATATTTTTAACAATAAATCTGTGGTTGTTAAAGTAAATGGAGCACCACAATTAAAACACCACTGATGAATTAGAAAAAGAAAAAATATATTTCTTGCTTATGTTTTATCATTAATCATTTATATAATTTAAAATGTATGTTCAATGCTTTTCTTTTATGAATCTTTATACCTCACATGTAGCTGATTGGCTTAGGCTGAACTTGCTGTTTAGATGACGGCAAAAGTCTGTACGTTTCTAACAGACCACAAATGCTCGAATGTCTCAGAATAAAGTGGGAAACGAATGTAATCTTAGCTAAACATGTTGCAGTTTAAGGGCTAACACCTCAGAGTTTGAAAACATGAAAACTAGATATGTTTGTGTCTTGTGTGTCTGCTTCAATGCAATATAGCACATTTACTATAAGCCAATAAGCAACTGTTTATTAGGGAGATTAATATCTGTACTGGTCAGTCTATACCTTGCTCTTTCGCAACCTGGCTTTTCAAAGAGAGATCTCTCAAACAACTTAATTTAACTTATTTATAAATTATCTTCAGGCTAAGAATATTATACTCAGAGTGTTTTGATTATATTTTACCTAGAAATATTAGGTTATTTTAACTGTTCGTTTTATGTTTCTTTATTAAACTATTAATCCTGGTTATGGGTGAATTTATTTTACTCTTCATTTATTATTCGATTGTCTGCTTTTAAGAAATAAAATTTGACTTAATCATCTGACTGGATCTCCTCCTTACATCAACCACAACAACAAACAAACTGGCCCTCAATTCAGATTTAATGTGCTATGAATTGTAGGATTTAAAATAATCCAAGATATTTGAAAATGAACATATAATTTGCAGTCCCTAAAGGCATCGAGATCAAGGCCTGTTGGCCAAGATGTTCTTCGGGATCTACGAATTGTCACTCCTTTAGTACGACGGGGGAAATTGTAATTATCTGATTGGTCAGTTTGAATGTCTCACATGTGGGTTAAAGTCACATGGTCAGGGAAAGGATAAAACAAGATTGTAACTGTTGCTCTGGCTCTCTTATTCTCTGGGTCCCTTTATTGGGTCTCTCTCTCTCTCTTTACCTACTCTTTTCTTTCTCTCTCTCTCTCTCTCTCTCTCTCTCTCTCTCTCTCTTTACCTACTCTTTTCTCTCTCTCTCTCTCTCTCTCTCTTTACCTACTCTTTTCTCTCTCTCTCTCTCTCTCTCTCTCTTTACCTACTCTTTTCTTTCTCTCTCTCTCTCTCTCTCTCTCTCTCTCTCTCTTTACCTACTCTTTTCTCTCTCTCTCTCTCTCTCTCTCTCTCTCTCTCTCTCTCTCTCTTTACCTACTCTTTTCTCTCTCTCTCTCTCTCTCTCTTTACCTACTCTTTTCTCTCTCTCTCTCTCTCTCTCTCTCTCTCTCTCTCTCTTTACCTACTCTTTTCTTTCTCTCTCTCTCTCTCTCTCTCTCTCTCTTTACCTACTCTTTTCTCTCTCTCTCTCTCTCTCTCTCTCTCTCTCTCTCTCTCTTTACCTACTCTTTCTCTCTCTCTCTCTCTCTCTCTCTCTCTTTACCTACTCTTTTCTCTCTCTCTCTCTGTCTCTCTCTCTCTCTCTCTCTCTTTACCTACTCTTTTCTCTCTCTCTCTCTCTCTCTCATCTCTCTCTCTCTCTCTCTCTCTCTCTCTTTACCTACTCTTTTCTCTCTCTCTCTCTCTCTCTCTCTCTCTCTCATCTCTCTCTCTCTATAACATTAGGCATGCTGGGTGCAATTAACGGTTATTATCATCTCATACATCTACTTTTGAACTATTTTAAGTGTAACCATAACCTAACAGTCTACTTATACTCCAATGACAGTTAGTTGACATGTAGTTGCAAAGTTACTTATAGTTAGTAGAATGTCTAAAGTGGACTATCAAAATAAAATGTAACCCCCATTTCCCTATCCTCTCACCCCATCATGCAGCTGTAAATGGTTTCTCTGTGTTTCTCCTCCCTCAGCACCTCATGCCTTTATGTTTCTCTGAGTCAGTACAGTAAGATTGAGCTTATACACCACTGAGCGACTTTCAACTTCCTTGTAATGTAGAAAAACATGTTGGTTATGTTTAAAAATGGAACGTATTCCTCATGCTTACACACGGTACAATCCACTTTCCATATTAAGAAACTATCCTTCGGTGTATACATTCATGGTACATTTGCATCAGTTAAAGAACATGTCAACTGTACACATTTGATGTATCATCATCATCATCATTGGAACATCTCTGCTCAGTGAACGTTGCATTGCACACATCCCGATAAGTAAAATAATATATAACTCAACATGTGTCTACAATATGATCCTTAAACACGTGTCCATGCAATCTATAGTGTAACTCATGCATTTTAAACTTCATAAGATAATACAACTGATTATGAATACTAATACTAATAAAGAATAATAATAATAATACAGATACATAATTAAAAGATGAAATTTTAGTCTTCATCTCCCTCCACTGGAACTAAGGCTGTCCATTCCACACCGTCCCAGGTTGCGACCCTTTTGAAGTGATAGTGAGGAGGAGAAATAGCAGACCAAAGATAATATAAACAGACAAGGGAAACATAAGGGAAAAACACAAAGAAAAACAAAACAAAAATAACCCCAACCTATGTTATGTCCTATGTGTCATTTAACCAACGTATACGTGTAAGCAAAAGCATTTAAAATAAACTCCAATCATCTAAGAAAAGAAAAACTATTAACTGTTCTACCAGTGCCTCGACTCATTAGTGCTTAACTCCTTCAGTTCCTGAACCAAAACAACCAACTAAACCCCCGACTGTCCACTCAGAGGAACTGAAGAAAATGATTTCATCCATTTATTTGTGGGCGACGCCAGAAGTTTCAGTTTTCTAATGCGTCCAGTTCTGCAGGACTAGAATATATTCCTGTAACTGTTAAACACATCAACAATAAGACCAAGCGGCATATCGAAAGACAAGAACAATAATAAAATAAATAAATAAAAATAAAACCAAAACACAAATTAAAAATGTATTAATAATACATGTATGTTGTCAGTAATTTAGAAAGTTTTAAGGCAGTCCACTTTTTTTTAAAAGAAGTTTTAAGGATTGAAATACTTGGCTACAATCAACATATTAATACACAAATATTCAATCTCTTTGTTTTGCAAAAAGACACCGATAGTCAAAGGCAGGTTTTGCATTTTTTTTAAATCTTCAACCACTAATACAATCTGTCCCAAAAGGACTTAAAAAAAAAGATGTTCCTGAATCAGATGTTCAATATCTTTTTGACAGAATGCACATATATCTAAATTAAACCTTAAATGATAATGATTATAATTACCATAAGGTGTAAGCGTGTTGAGATCACATGATCAGGTGTAGATCTGCCCTCTGCTGCTCATGTGAGTCCATTACAGGCTGACTAAAGAAAAGCTCCTGAACTTTGTGTAATGCAGGGGCGTAGGAGCCATTATACGACATGTCCCCCCCACATTTCAAAATCGAAGTTTTGTCCCCCCCACTATTTCCCAATGTAAGATTTTGTTTTGCATTGCCTGCCTATCTCTGCCGATTTCTGAGTCTCCAAATTAATCCATTCGGCAACTTTTAAATACATAATTCAATTTAAAAAAACGGCCGAACTCTTCAGCTGCTAATCTCGTTGTCAGTCGACCATGACCGCGCACCGCTCGCGCATGCGTATCTAGGTGACACGGATAAATGTACGCAGCAATATATAATGAGTGTTCCTGGGAGATCCTAGTTGCGCGGGATGTGGAAGCGTGCAAAAGTTCCAGAAATGTACATAAAGTGCCCTGGCCTTGAATGACAAGGTAAGGAAAATAAGACTAAATCTAAATTAAATAACCAAGACTAGATTGGCCATGTGATTTTTCTCAGGAGATGTTTCGAGCATTTTACTTCAGACACGGGATTATCAGCAAACTGCCAAGAGAACTGCTAGCTGGCTACTCAAAATAAACTAGTAGCAATCTATTCAGGCAGCTTTTTTGTGTTTGATCTGTGTGAATTACAGAAATATAAGACTTGCTAGACCTACTTTTAGCAAGGAACCTTTCCACATAGATTGATTTTATTTTTCAATCTATCCTTGGGGGGTAAGCTAGGTGGTTAATGGAAATTAAATCAACCATTTATTTGAGTTTTTAATTTTTAGTTAATCAGTACATGACTGATTAACAGTAATGTAAATGCTAAATGTCCTAATACCTGTTGATGCTACAACAATGCAAAGTATATGCTCTTAACCTTGCAGTTTTTCAAATATCATGTAAGACTCATTTTCTCAATTTCTTTGCACAAAACTCTCCAGAAAGTGCCATTTAATGGTTTATTTTTCAAAAAAAAATTCCCGGGGGAGCATACCCCCCCCCCCCCCCCCCAGGGAGAGCCCACATAATAAATCACAATTTAATCACTGCTTAGAAACAAATTAATACAGTCTGTTCCCATAAGTCTTTAGAAATTAGCATTTAAGTGCCTTATATATAAAAAAATATGTACAAAATTCTCATTACATATTAACATAAATAGTATTTAATATTTACATTAACATATTAACATAAATAGTATTTCACATTGTAAGAAACATGGAATAGATTAAATCTGAGGTTTTATATGGTAGAGTTGAGAGGATCAGGGCAAGCCTTGACATTTCTTAGAAATGGTGTTTCCCCTCTTACGTGTAAGTTGATGACGTTCATTCATTCAGGAGCATGACCAGTTTTTCCACTGTTCGCTTCTGAAGACAAACCCTTTCATTTCTAAACACGTTTCTATGAGTGAAAGGACTGACGTAACACGTGAGGAAGAGAAGCCTCTGTCGTTTTCATGCAAATGATTTGTTTTTTATTTGTTTATACTGGACAACTGTGATGTTCACAAGCGTTCAGACTCAACGTGAAGGTCAGAAACTGTCCTGTGAATTCAAGAGGGTTTTCTCTGTTGCTTTACATCTGACACACAAACCTTTGCACTCATTAAAAACAGCTTTGATAAAGTCCTCCAAAACCGAACAGATATTAGGCTATAATACATTCAGATTAGTCTGTTATCCCTTCAAAAACTGTACCATGGTAACCATAACTTCCAGCAAAATACTAGATGCTACTGTAAAATCATAATACATTTGTAAAGGATGTCCTTCAGGGTAAGAAGCCTTCAGAATATCTGACATTTTGTATTATATTATATTAATTATATTACATTAGTGCTGTCAAATCAATGAATCGCATCTAACATAAAAGTTTTTGTTTATATAACACACACACACACACACACACATTATATAAACAAAAACTTTTATGTTAGATGCGATTAATCGCGATTAATTGATTTGACAGCACCACATTATACTATATTACATTATATTATATATTTGCAATTTATACTGGAAGTGTTACTTGTCACTATTTGGATACTAAAAGTAGTAACTATTAGATTACTTAGTAATTAAAAACTGAAAACAAATAGGCATAGTAAAATAGTAGTAATTAGTAAAAATAGTAGTAAAAAAAGAACATTTATAATATTCATAGCAACGTCCTGGTAACAACCCAAACAAAATCATTATTCAAGGCACACGCCTCTTGGATTTACTTTAGAAGAAGAACTTATATATATATATATATGAGTACTATATGCCTGAGAACAGGGATCGGCCTGTGTTTTGTTTGTGTGTGGATGTGGACAGGATCGAGTCACACCCACTGTGACTGACTAACGCCCTCCCTCACTTCCTCATTCTGACCAAACTCACGAGATCCTTTCCTCGCATCACATCACACATCCAAGTAAGTTTTACCTTTACAATCGTTTTCTACGTTAAAACAACAATGTATTGAGCGTTTGGCGCGTTTGGTCTGTGTTCAGTGTGACGTGCGTGTTTATAGAACGCGCGTGATGATACAATGTAACCATTCCGCGTTAATCCGCGTTAAAATGTCCGTCAGATGTTTGTCCTCGAAAACTCGGTCGAATGTCGTAAGTGTTCGTGGATTAAGATGTGTGTTGTTTCAGATTTTTTTTGAGGGTGTGTTGTGTAATCTGAAATATTTGGCTGCCATTTTTTTTCTTTAGGCAGAGAGCGATGTTGAATGGTCAAACCGTGTGTAACGTTACTGTAGTGTGTGTGCGATTGTCGGACTGGGAGTTAATCAGTAGCCTACATGTTCAGACCTGAGATGTGTAAGAGAAAAGCTGCATTACTCCAGTAAAAGCAGGAGAATCACTGAATTAAACCACTGGTTACTAAAGCATGCAGTCACGCTAGAAAGTTAGTGAACCCTTAACAATGAACCTGTGCATAATGTCCAAGTCCTAGAGAAAAAGAACCTAAACAAACACTAAACAGCATGTGTTTTCTGGTCCTAAAAAAAGGAAATATAAGTGAAATATAAAAAAAGTGTCTTTTTTCTAGTTAGACAGTTTTTTTAAAGCATTTCTACTAGATTTGTAAGCGTGATCTAAAAATGGCAAATGACTAAAACTTAAAATAACATTTAATTATAGGAAGGTGTTTTAACACTGATATAAGACTTAATAGTCAAAAAAATTTGACAGTCAAATACTATCAAAAAAACTTTTTTTACTTGATAATAATAATAATAAAAATAACAGTTTATTGAACCTTTAGACAACATATTTAAAAATGTTTTTGCATATGTGTTGATACACTGTATCATATACATTATATCATAGTTGATACATCAATATTTTATGGCTTGTGAGAATATTGAGATTGTGGAAGAAAAAACACCAATTTAATTCAGAGACTCAAACTGAGCAAAAATAAGCAATTCGACGCAGATGCTGATATTTATATGGACAAACATAAGATGAAATTCTGATGCTTGTAATCAGTGAGATCCTTATATACTCTCAGGAAAAGAGGTACGAAAGCTTTCACTGGTGCAGTACCTTTTCTAAAGGTTCACTTTTGTGTGCATATTAAAAGGAACAAAAGTGAATGTTTTAAAAGGGTAACTTACTGCCTGAGTGACAGCTTTTGTACCTCTTTTTTTCTGAGAGAGTGTAACAAGATAGCAAATACTGACATAAAATACATATAAATATGAGCCGTCACTCTATATCCGCAAATAATGTCTTAGTAAGATGGTATTTAAATGCTTAGTTTTATGATCAAAGCTCATTACGTGTTAAATCAACCAAATTTCAGAAACTTCCCTGGCTCGAATTTTTTTTTTTTTTTTTTCATATTTTTTTCTGAAGTAAGACAAACATAGTGATGAAAACCAAAATATTAAATGTCATGGATGAATATTTGAGTAATTTTGCAGAAATACTTTAAATTCTTCTAAAACTAACTTTGTAACTTAATTGCAACATTTATTTTTCTGTCAACCTATAGCCTATATAAGCAGAACACACCTGATAAACCTGCGGCTCCACACACACTTGTTTGCTCAGTGGGATCACACACATCCGTGTTGGATTAGAGCACAGACAGAGCGGCTCTGGGGAATTGTCATTAAAAAGATAGACCATTGATATATAAGAGTTTTTAAATATTTAGTGTAATTCAGTGTATTAATAAATAAAAACAGTTTCCTTGTAAACAGACAAAAACGGCAATTATGGATAAAAAATAAGTTCTAAATCTATCTGTCTGTCTGTCTGTCTGTCTGTCTGTCTGTCGTACAGAAGATTTTTCAACCAAAGTGAGTGAATTAAAGAAAGAAAGATGATTGTTCTGGACAATAGAATTCGCAGTAAGCTGAATCGAGACACGCGTACAGTAGAATCGCATCTGAATCATGTGCATGCCTCCAGCAGGCTATATTTATTTCGCAGATAAGTGCATTGCAATTAAGATAACATGAAATGACTTTGACATAGGCTACTGAAATACAGCAGAGCGCTGAACTGCAGTCATTTGAAGGTTTGCCAGGTTTATTGTCCTCTGATGTTTTTTTTATCAACATCATTTCTCACATTTGAGTTGCTGCTGATGATTCTGTTCACCAGAATGACAGTGATCTGGTTTTGTTGGTGAAGACCAGTAGCAGGCTTTGCTTCGCTTCACCGGTTTCACTTGAACAAAAGCGTCCCTTCCCCCACCATCACACACACACACACACACAGACACAGACACCAGGGGGGAAATGAACGTGGGCTTGGGGCAAAAATGCCACTGAAATTAATAAAATGCTTCCAAAAACCAAGAAAAGTCTCCGTGTAAGTTATTGTTTTTACATATATATTTATTTATATGCAATATCACACGAGCAAAGGTGCTCTTTTCACGATTTTTCCCCCGCACGTTTATAAATGTGTAAATGAGCTCGTTTACATGCACACCAAATACACTGATAACATACAAAAATCAGTTTATTGATATAACCCGTTTACAAGGCTTTAATAGTAATAAATCCGGGTTTCCTAGTAGTGAAGTCGACACGTAATAATTCCTGTATCTGACTCAGAGTATTCCATTTGTTAGGTCTGTTATGATGTTAAATAAAGCATTAAAAACAGTGGTTTTCCAATATGTCAGCAGGACACGTACACATTTTAAGCATATGATCCTCTCGGTCAGTGACAGATGCAGTATTTTGACTGTGGCACTTCTGCACGAGATGGAACACATTTTTATAATTTCTTGGGTCAAGAAACTTCTCTGGCTCAAATTTTTCATTTTTTTTCATATCTTTTTCTGAAGAAAGACAAACATAGTGATGAAAACCAAAATATTAAATGTCATGGATGCATATTGGAGTAATCTTGCAGAAATACTTTAAATTCTTTTTTATAATTAAAAAAAACACATTTTTATAATTTCTTGGGTCAAGAAAGAGTCTGAGTTTGTGATTTATTTTCTTCTCCAGCGAAACGCTCGCTCTGTCTGGATGTGTTTAAATCGTTTAAATGCACAGTAACCGTGCGTTCACACGCGAATAGCGTGTCAAATTCGCGCCTACCGCGTCTAGTTATACGCTTGAACACTTTGAATCCGTCAAGAGCGAAATTGACGCGCGTAAAAAAATCAAAAGTTTGAAGCGAAATTTACGCGTGTCGGAGGCGAAACCCGTTGGCGGCCATCTTTTTTCAATATGGCTGATGTTGATCGATCATTCATCGAGAGGGTCACCGCTCTGTATTTGCTCTGGAGAGCAGAACAGCGGCGTAGGGGTCATCGTCGCCGTGTTTGGGTCCACCGGACCCTTCGGAGGCGCACTCAGGTCAACGCGTCTTTGCTTTGTAAACACACTCATTGATTTTATACAACAGTTCAGTTTCAGTAACAGTAAGGTAATAGGCTATTAGGTGACTTGTCTTTTAAACACAATATTGTCTGTTTTTCCTCTATTTTTCCAACTAAATATTTCCAAACTTTAAATATTCATTGCGCGACTCCGAGCAACACAGTTTCGGTTCCATTGCTGAATGAATCCGCGTTTCTGAACGAATCATTCCAGTGAATGACTCAGTGACTCACTCCTGCTTTGTCCGTGAATAAACTCACTGTTTCAGAAACGGGGCTCTGAATTGCACAGGCCGCCTCTGGTGAATACTTCACGTTACTGAATCTGTTCTGCTTTTGCATGTGACACCAATTTTAAAATAACCATGTAAATGTTCTCCAGGTGTCAGAGATGAGTTACCCCGGATATCCTCCCGCAGGTGGAAACTATCCCCCCGGCCCCGGCCCGTATCAACAGGCCCAGGCTGGATACCCCCCCCAACCCGGAGCCTATCCTCCCCAGGCGGGATACTATCAGCCTCAGCCCGGAGCCGGATACCCCCCCGGTGCTGGATACCCCCCCCAGGCCGGTGGATACCCCCCCCAGGCCGGTGGATACCCAGCTGCCCCGGGAGGAGGGTTCCCACCACAGGCTGGAGGTTACCCCGCCGCCCAGCCCGGGACCTACCCCAACATGCCCCCCGCAGGTGAGTCCGGTTACTCTGAGCTCGGCTTGCTGAAGCATTGTGGGACGTTTGTGTATGCAGAGATTAGAGCTACACGATTAATCCCAATGAAACCACGCACGATTTGGTAAAGGCTGCGATTATTGTATGTGCAGCTTGTCAGTGAATCACGGCTGATCAGTAGTAAATGCTGCTCCATCTGAACACTAGAGGGCGTCTTACACACACACACAGCTGTGTTTTTGTGATATATGAGGACATTCCATAGGCGTAATGACTTTTATACTGGACAAACTGTATATTCTCTCCCCCTACACTGCCCCTATCCCTAAACCTGCCCATCACACACACACACTGCCCCTATCCCTAAACCTGCCCATCACAGGAGACATGCTGCATTTTTACATAAAAAAAAAAACACATAGTTTTTTATGTTTTTTAAGCTATTTGAAATATGAGGACTCATGCAATGTCCTCATATATCACGTGTAAGTTGTAATACCAGTGTAATATGCATGTCATTATACACATTTGTGTCCTCATATATCACAAAAACAAAAGCACACACACACACACACACACACGCACGCCTCATCCCTCTGAACACCAGAGAGCATCTCACACACACACACACAGACTTTGATTAAACATGACTTATAAACACACGACTGCCTTATTCTGTGTAAGAATCACATCATCTCACTGAAGGATGAGCTCAACTGTCGTTATGAAGTGAGTTTGGAGTAAAAGCATGTTATTAAATGATTAGTTTGATTAGCAACATAGAAAAATTATTTGACAATGAATCTGCATGCTGGTAAAAATGAATATTTGAGGGTAGAGTGTAGGTCTTTATCATTTCTGCAATGCAAAAAATGAGGACAGAATCGCAGAATCCAGTCATAAAAATGTAATTTACTGTAGAATGCGTAATGTCACGGATTTTGGCACAGTTGGATGAATTAAAGTAAGGATGTACTCTTAATCCAGTCACGATTGTTAATTTTGTGAATTTAATCAATCCATTAAAACGGGATCCAGAAAATTTAAGAAAAAATATTTGGGGAGGTGGAACTAGTTTAATAGGATCCTAAAAGATGCATTTCAAATGAATCCGTTTCTGCATTTCATGCATTATGCATATTATTGCATATTTCTACAGCTGCATGGTTCTTTGTGTTTTGACTTTCGTGTGGTTGTTGTCCTGTGATTGGCATTGTGTCATAGTTGTTATTTATGTTGCCAGCAGGTGGATGGGGCGGCCAACCTGGCTTTGGAGCTGTAAGTATCCCTTTATTTCTGCCTCTTTTATTGTGCAGGATCAGTTATATTGTGTATTTTTAAGTTCAACCAAAGTTCTGTAATGCAGTGTTTCTTTAAGCTGAACTCTGACATGAACCTAATCATGTGCATGATCTTCTAGCCTGGCGGAGGAATGCCTCAGGGTTACCCCGGGGTGCCAGTGCCGGGACAGCAGCCCATGCCAGGTTACCCAGGTGCCCCGGTGCCAAACCCGTCAATGCCCGGGTACGGAGGAGGTGTTCCTGCGGGACCAACACCACCAGCCGGTCCTGCTGTCAATGTGAGAGACTGCCCGCTTTATCCGCCAATATAAACTTGTACGCTTTTGTTCGGTTTAGATTTTCACGGTTCCCACGGTCACAGAAAACCTGAAATTACCAACTGAAATTCTAACATGTTTCATAATCTAGAATTGCTTTGTCACAATGAAAATTCAGGAACAAATTGTCAAGAAAATGTATTGGTCATACAGTGTAAAAAACCCTGACATTAAAAATATATTTCTCTGAATGTGCCTAGTTTCACGGCTAATTTCCACAAGAAGGACACACACACAAAAAAATAAACAGGAAACCGAAATAACAAAACTTGCCCTTAATGGTTTGTGGCATTGAAACAGGAAATTGGACACACAAAGTTCTTCTTTTTTTTTTCTTTTTTTTTTTAAGTCTTTAGTTAAAAGTAAATAGCTTTCACTATGCATTTACTTCCATAATATGACAAATCATGTGTGAAAATTAATATAAAATGTTTAATCATTTGCATACCGTTCAAAAGTTTGATGTTGGTTAGATTTTTTTTAATGTTTTTGAAAAGTCTCCTGCTCACCAAGGCTGCGTTTTTTTAATTGTAAAATATTATTACAATTCAAAATAGCTGTTTTTGTGAATTCTATGTGAATATATTGTAAAGTGTAATTTATTCCTGTGATCAAAGCTGAATGTTCAGCATCATTACTCCAGTCTTCAGTGTCACATGATCCTTCAGAAATCAGTATAATATGATGATTTGGTGCTCAAGAAACATTTATGTTTATTATCAATGTTGAAATCAGTTGTGCTGCTTCATATTTTTGTTTTTTTCAGTATTCTTTGATGGATAGAAAGTTCAAAAGAACAGCATTTATTTGAAATAAAAAATCTTTTGTAATATTATATTTGTCTTTACTGTCACTTTGTCTATGTAATGCATCCTTGCTGAATAAAAGTATTAATTTCTTTAAAAGAAAAACCTGACCCCAAACTTTTGAACGGTAGTGTGTGTGTGTGTGTGTGTATTTACAGTATAAACTATATAGTTAGTGTGTGTGTGTGTGTGTATGTGTATTTATTTCACTACATGAAAACAAGGAAAAATATTTATTTCAATTTGAAAATGTAGTTATTTTTTAATCATTGAAAAAGTAATCTTTTCAGAATCAAGGAATTTGTGTTGGTGACCGTAGCTTCCAGTGCAGAAAATAGACATGCATGGGGATAAAAGCTATAAGAAGGAATATCACACATTAATAAAGAATAGTCGTTAAATTGAAAAATAATACGAGACAGTAATACAAATATAGAAAATACACAATATACAGAACTATGCATATACAGATATGCCAAGAATGTAAACAATTTATGTAACTGATTTGAACTGTTTCCTGTGATGTATCTGTTTAGAGGGGATACCGTGGTACCATCAAGGACTTTCCCGGGGCCGACCCTCTCAGAGATGTCGAGGTGTTACGGAAAGCCATGAAGGGCTTCGGTGAGAAGAAATTGATTGACTTATCAAAAATGTTTGCATACAGTCACCTCTTTAAATACAGAGTCCTGATAGTGACTGAATCTGTTTTTGCTCACAGGAACCGATGAGAACGCCATTACCGAGCTTCTTGGCAGTCGAACCATCAAGCAGCGTGTGCCGTTGTTGGCGGCGTACAAAACCACCTACGGCAAGGTGAACATATGAGGAACAAAGCATCAGATTAAAGTGTGAAAGAGCTGCCATTGTGGTTTCTTGCGTGTAACTTTGCATTCTTAATGACGTTTTGCAGGATCTGGTTAAGGACCTGTCGTCAGAGCTGACGGGAAACTTTGAAGATTTGGTGCTGAACATGCTGAAGTCTCCTGCACAACTCGATGCTTATGAAATAAAGCAGGCCATTGCGGTGAGATTTTATTTTTCCCTTGATTTTCCAGGAAATGTGTCCAAATCCATAGAGAGCCTAAGCCCCTCCCCTCCGCTTCCGGCTCATGGGACCAAAATATGTATGGTAGTCAATGGCGAGAGACAACTTATCTTTTTATTCCATCTGAACTGTGCCCTGAATTACACACATGATGTTTGTCAATTTAAAAGATAATTATGAAAGTCAAGAAAGTCGCAGTTTGTCATAAAACAGAAGAGTAACATTTAGTTTTATGTGAAAATCGCTCAATGAACTGCATCTCCCGGGACGCGAAACAACGAGCGAGATCCGCTGCTCGTGTGTGTGTGTGCAGTCTGGTACAAAACACTCGATGACGGTGTAATGTTACGATTATAACGCAAGACTATAGAAACAATGACAGACGTTAGCTTCAGTAAAGTTAGCTTCAGTAAAGTTAGCTTCAGTAAAGTTAGCTTCAGTAAAGTTAGCTTCTGTAAAGTTAGCTTCAGTAAAGTTAGCTTCAGTAAGGTTAGCTTCAGTAAAGTTAGCTTCAGTAAAGTTAGCTTCAGTAAAGTTAGCATCAGTAAAGTTAGCTTCAGTAAAGTTAGCATCAGTACAGTTAGCATCAGTACAGTTAGCATCAGTAAAGTTAGCATCAGTAAAGTTAGCTTCAGTAAAGTTAGCTTCAGTGAAGTTAGCGTTAGCTTCAGTAAAGTTAGCTTCAGTAAAGTTAGCTTCAGTAAAGTTAGCGTTAGCTTCAGTAAAGTTAGCTTCGGTAAAGTTAGCTTCAGTAAAGTTAGTGTTAGCTTCAGTAAAGTTAGCTTCAGTAAAGTTAGCTTCAGTAAGGTTAGCTTCAGTAAAGTTAGCTTCAGTAAAGTTAGCTTCAGTAAGGTTAGCTTCAGTAAAGTTAGCTTCAGTAAGGTTAGCTTCAGTAAAGTTAGCTTCAGTAAAGTTAGCTTCAGTAAAGTTAGCTTCAGTAAAGTTAGCATCAGTACAGTTAGCATCAGTAAAGTTAGCATCAGTAAAGTTAGCTTCAGTAAAGTTAGCTTCAGTGAAGTTAGCGTTAGCTTCAGTAAAGTTAGCTTCAGTAAAGTTAGCTTCAGTAAAGTTAGCGTTAGCTTCAGTAAAGTTAGCTTCAGTAAAGTTAGCCTCAGTAAAGTTAGCTTCAGTAAAGTTAGCTTCAGTAAAGTTAGCTTCAGTAAAGTTAGCCTCAGTAAAGTTAGCCTCAGTAAAGTTAGCCTCAGTAAAGTTAGCCTCAGTAAAGTTAGCCTCAGTAAAGTTAGCTTCAGTAAAGTTAGCCTCAGTAAAGTTAGCTTCCGTAAAGTTAGCTTCATTCATTGAGAGAAAATGTGCGCCTTTGGGGTTTGTAGTCTTTGTAATTACGTATTTTCACAGTCTTACACCTCAACAGTTTTACATCAAACTGCGACTTTCTTGACTTTAAAATGTACCTTTTAAATTGACAAACATCATATGTGTAATTCAGGGCACAATTCAAACGAGATCAAAATATTTGTTCTCTCTCGCCATTGACTACCATACAATATTTTTCCGAAATAAGGTCCCATGGTGGTCGACGGGAAGGGGAGGGACTTAGGCTCTCTATTGAGATACTAGATATTTTGGTAAGGTATTTAAAGTTGGCATGAAATGGTAATTTGTGCTAGTTTTTTCTTTCCTATTGTTGCGTATATCCGAAACGGCTTCTGGAACAAGAACTAATGTGGGCGGGGCTTGATTTTGTTCGTGAGGAATTGATTGGATGGTTGTGGTTTGCTATTGGTGGATCTCATGTGAGTGACAGGTTGCCCCGCCCTCGTCAAGATTAAGTTAATCTGATTCAAGATTACGAGCGACATGGATTTAAAACAATAATGATGTGCAACGATAAATCATCTATAATAAATACTGCAATATTCCATTAAAATTAAGAATTGATTTCATGATGATTTTAAATGTCTCTGTTCCAAATCCTTGTGAACTGAAAAGCAGCGTCATAAGTGACTGATCTGGAACGTCCTACATAGGATTTCATGTAATGCTAACAGCGCTTTAACAGCAGGGAAACATGCTAACACACTTACCCAGTCCAGCTTGGTTACAGCACGGATCTCATATGCTGGTGCTTGTGTTACACAGAAGTCATTAATGAAACACGGGCAGGTAATTACTGAGTCGAGAGCAGAAACCCTGCCAGACTCTCTGTCTGTGATTATTATCATCCATGGAAAAAATGAAAGAATGCATGTTTTAAAACTCACTGATAAACTATCCGGCAGTGAATATAAGGATGCACAAGGATTTCAGCCAATTAAAACACTTCTTATTTCCCAGCTGTGGTTATCAGGAAGTACCGTATTTTCTAGAAAAATGTCATTTTTTGCATTTGTTTGTCACATTTTTATTGTGTTAAAACAAACAGGTAAATAAAACAAAACATTTACAAACATTATAAACGTGTATTTCAGTTCCGCTCAATCCACAGCAAATCCTCCTGTTAACTTTGCCAAGCGTGTGTCACTTGGCACGCTTTTTTTTATTGCCTCTCCCCGCCATCACATATAATTCGGAAGCTTCTAATGTTTAGAGTCTCCTGCAACATGTTTACATGCATTCAAGGTCAAAAACACTAATTTTCTCATAATAATCAGTGCAGCATCAGCTCTTTTCTCTTAGAGCGTCTGAAACGCTTCGTCTGCAAATTCAGTCTCTCTAAACCCCGCCTCTCTGAGAGCTGCTCTGCTCTGATTGGCTAGATAGCTCAGTCTGACGTGATTGGTCAGATTCGAAGTGCTCTTGATCACAGTGATACGAACAGTAATGATGGCGTGGGTTTTACTGTAAAACAGCGTCTCCTCGACATGAACAACACGAGCCAAACTCTTCCAGTCTCAGATACACTACAGTGTTTGAGGGCGGGGCTAAGAGACGCTGTTCAGCCAATCAAGACCAGAGGCGGGCATTATGCAAATTAGTTACAAACCTTCAGCAGGAAAGTGAGACTGGAATTACTGACGACTCGTTTCAGTTCAGAATCACTTCTTTCTTTCTTTTTCTTTTTTATAACTAATGCACTTTGATCTTTAAAACTTTGCCGATTTGGAAGACAACTTGGATAGACATATGGCTTAGATATTCTGTCAATTAGAGAGTCCAAATTATTTTGTATAGAATAAAATGGTTAGTTCAGTACATTTGCTTTACAACTTTTTTACACTTTAAAATTTTTCCCCCCTTTTAGAGCATTTTAGGGCCTGTATTCCTGTATTACAACCATTTTAGTACAGATCTGTGTTCAGAAAGGTTAAAATAAGTCTCAGCACATTTCAGATGATGCTTATGTTCCAGAAAATGCTGTGGTAATGATTGATCTCCGTGTTTTCAGGGTGCAGGAACCGACGAGTCCTGTCTCATCGAGATTCTGTCCTCTCGGACTAATGCTGAAATCAAGGAGATCACGAGGCTGTACAAGGCAGGTGAGTCGCTCGCCCACACCTCTTACGATCCCAGCGCACGCGTGTCTATGAGGAACTCCTACAGATCAGTGTTTGTTGTTCAGATTACGGTAAATCTCTGGAGGACGCCATCAGCAGTGACACGTCAGGACACTTCCGGCGTCTGCTCGTCTCTCTCTCTCAGGTACAGGAGATCATCTATCTATCTATCTATCTATCTATCTATCTATCTATCTATCTATCTATCTATCTATCTATCTATCTATCTATCTATCTATCTATCTATCTATCTATCTATCTATCTATCTATCTATCATCCACCCATTTATCCATCTACCATCCATCCATATTTATTAAAAGTTTATTTTATTTATTAAGCAGGGAAAATAAGAAGCAATATCTATTTCTCTAAATGTGGTTCATAAAACATTTTCTCTTTTCATATTATTTATATACCATTATAACATTTTTAGTAATATTGAATTATATGTACATTTTTCATTTTAATTTTAGCTAAAGTTATTGCAATGTTATTATGTGCTTTTGAAAGTTTTATTAAATTACATTATATTTTTTAATATTTATTTGAGTATTATTTAAACTTAAACTTATTTCAGTTATTTACCAAGGCAACATTTATTATTTTCATTTAATATTTTTAATTAGATTTTAATCTAATATTTATATTTTGGTAACACTTTAGTTTAGGGTCCAATTCTGACTACGACATCTGCCTCAATAAACTCCTATTTACTGCTTATTAATAGTTAGTAAGGTAGTTGTTAAGTTTAGGTATTGGCTGATTAAGGGATATAGAATATGATCATGCAGAATAAGGCATTAATATGTGCTTTATAAGTACTAATACACCGCTTATATCCTAGTAAAATGCATGATAATAAGCAACTAGTTAATAGTCAGAAGTGGACCATAAACTAAAGTGTCACAATTTTCAAGTACCAAAAACACATTTGCAATACTTCTCATTTTAGTTAATAACAACACTGCTGCAGATCAGAACAAAATATCAATTTCCCTTCAAAAACAGGAAGTGGAATCACTGTTTGGATGAAATAGTTTGCATTATTTGTTTTCAGGGTAATCGAGACGAGAGAGAGACTGTGGACATTTCTCTGGCCAAACAGGACGCTCAGGTTGGAGAAAAGACTTGATTTGTTTAAGCAAATTGATGATTTAATGCTCATGTGTATTTTGAGCTGCTGAACATGTGTGTGTTCTCTGTGTTGCAGAAACTGCACGCCGCAGGAGAGAATAAAGTCGGCACGGATGAGTCTCAGTTTAATGCCATTCTGTGCGCTCGCAGTAAACCTCATCTCAAGCAAGGTAAAACCACCAGCCCACTGCGGTTACACTGGGTCCTGAACTAGGACAGTGTGTTTAAAACCATTCATGTAGAAAAAGATTCAACAACACTATGAAAACATCCTCATCTGCAGCTTTGAATTATTTCCAGTTGCATTATTTGCTTTTCATTTGTCCAAAATGGGCACAAACTCTGTCCTCATTTAGTCATATTTAGGGATGCACAATATATCGTCCACCTTATCTTTATCGTTTATTTTTAATGTTATCGCTATCGGCCCAATAAGAAAATTTGATAAAAAAGCTGATAAATAATGTATTATTTCCTTCAGCTGAGACACTTCAGATGCGCACTGTTCAACACGATGCTTTTGAATTGCTTGAAATATGATTAAAATCAAAATACAGTTCAGTGCAACAAGTTTGTCATTTCGGCTACATAAAATTATAATGAGAATATTATAATTGTGTCTTTGGGACATGGATTTTAATAGTGAAACTATTGTTTTTGTAATCAGGCTCTCAAAAATTATATACAAATTTGGATTCAGCTTTATCGGCCAATTTATCAATTCGGTTATCGGCTTTCAAGTGTAAAGAAATTTAGGTATCGGCCAAAAGTTTCATATTTCATACCCAAGTCATATTACCTCAAAGCTATTTTTTTGTGGAGCACTAAAGTTGACCAGTCTACAAGCTCCAAAAACATTTAAAGGATCGTAACAATCATCCATTTGACTTCAAAATTTATGTTTTTAAAGCTGACATAAGACGTTTATTTTCATTGCCGTTTGAATACGGTTTTGTAATTTTAGGTGTTATGATTTAGGCTAGTTGGGTAATTTTTGTATGTATTTCATTTTCTTTGTGCCTTGGTGGTTTTGTAAGTGCTTTATAAATAAAGTTTGAGTTGAGTTATGAGATCAGAAGTCTGCATATGATGCTTTGCGCGAGGAACAGACTGAAAAGGAAGCCGTTATTCACTGATGATGTGGATTTAGTGATGCATTGCGGCAGGTTTGAGAGTAACGCTTGTTCCTGGTGTCTTTTGCAGTGTTTCATGAGTACCAGCAGATGTGTGGCCGAGAGATCGAGAAGAGCATCGGCAGGGAGATGTCTGGAAACGTGGAGGATGGCATGGTGGCGGTCGGTGAGTACTGAACTCTGATTGGTCCTGAGCAAAAAACATATCGGCCAATGGCTGATCTAGGTGAAGCAGGCGGCAGCAAGAAACAGCCAATTACAGCACTGGAATATACGGAAGCGTATTGCATTCACTTGAAGAAAAAAATCTACTCTGTTTTTCCGAATTAATGAGTTAATTATCTCAGAATTACGAGATCATTTTTCATGGGAAAAAGTTTTTGCTCTGTTTTTCTGAATTTCTGAGTTTTTGAGATAATCAAGTCATTAATTCAGAAAAACAGAGCAAAAAAAATTTTCCATGAAAAATGATCTTGTAATTCTGAGATAATTAACTCATTAATTCAGAAAAACAGAGTTGATTTTTTTCTTCAAGTGAATGCAATACGCTTCCGTAGGAATAGGATCAAGACCGAGTCATTTGTTTTGAATAAGATGCAGATTATGATGTGTAAAATATCTAAATGTTTTACATATGCAAATATGACTCTGTATGCAAGACCATTGTTTTTCATGCACTGGTCAATTTTGAGATTTTGCTCATTTTATAATGAGTTGTTATAACACTTTTAAGTGCTTGTTTTATCGCACTTTGATTATTTGCGTCTGTAGATTTTAATTACAATACTTACCCTTAAAGGTGATGAGTTTTAGTCAGAAATCTCCACTTCAGCAGCTTTACATTCACCAAACTTACAGTTTTATTCATGTCTACATCCTGAAGGGTTTTACAGAGGAGTTTGTTCACATATATGCCTGTATTTACTGATTTATGGAGTGATAATTAGAGATATCTAATACGTCAACAAAAAATGAAACGAGAATTTGAACCTGGCTTCATCCAATGTTCAGATTTGTGTTCTGGAAAATTATGCAAATGAGTGCATCATTAATTAGTAATAAATGATGCCTAATTTGCACATTTAAACAACATTTCAGAAACCTTGCAAGGCAAAACAATTGTCTGAATGTACTGTGATAAATGAGTGGGAAAAGTGTCATGATTCGTATTAATATTTACCAGTGGCTGCTTTTCAAACTGTTTTATTGCATGTTTTTAGCCAGATTTGACCATATACTGTTAAAGTTTTGATATAAAAACTTCCTAAACATTGTAAAATTGGAGGCTTATGATCAAATTTATATTCTGTAACTGGTTAAATGTATTTTTACTAATCATATTTAAAGTATTCCTCTGTGTAGAATATGAAGTAATGTTTAGTTTAAGTTCATAATCATGTCCCATCTGTGCTGTTTTTCAGTGAAGTGCATTAAAAACACTCCTGCCTATTTTGCTGAACGTCTCCACAAGGCCATGCAGGTAAAGAATATGCTGATAAATATACATATATAAAGGCATATTTTGCTATGATAATGTATGTCTGAGGTCATTCGGAAGCATGTATTTGTGGGTTATTAGCTATGTTTTCTTAGCATTATATGTTGTACATGCACTTCCTCTTTTCCTGTTAGAAAAATGGCACTGCAAACATGATGATGATGATGATGATGATGATGATGATGATGATGATGTTTTTCTTTGGTTTAGGGTGCGGGCACCAAAGACAGGACTCTGATCCGCATCATGGTGACCCGCTCTGAGGTGGACATGTTGGATATCAGACAGGAGTATCTGCGCCAGTTCGGGAAGTCGCTCTACACTCACATCTCTGTAAGTCTCACACACACACACACACACACACACTACACTGCATTTATCCTTATGCTTTATTCATAAGACGTACATACACTACAGATCAATAGTTTAGAATAATTTTGTATTGTTTTAAATAAAAGCCTCTTCTGCTGCATTTATTTGAGTAAAAAAAACTGTAATATTGTGAAAAATTTTTATAATGTAAATCATCAGTTTTCTATGTGAATATACAGTAAAGTGTAATTTATTCCTGTGATCAAAGCTGAATGTTCAGCATCATTACTCCAGTCTTCAGTGTCACATGATCCTTCAGAAATCACTCTAATATGATGATCTTAAGCTCAAGAAACATCTATGAATAATTTTTCATTTAAAAAAAAAAAAAATCTTACTGACTCTTAAACTTTTGAACATTTTCCACAAAAATATGAACACAATTTGATAATAATGAGAAATGTTTCTTGAGCGTTAGATCATCATATTAAAGTGATTTCTGAAGGATCATGTGACACTGAAGACTGGAGTAATGATGCTTTGATCACAGGAATAAATTACACTTTACTATATATTCACATAGAAAACAGTTATTTTAAATTGTAATATTATTTCACAATTTTTGATCAAATAAATGCAGCCATAAAATACATAATTTTTTTTTTATAGTCATTTAATTTTACGAGGCATATATTATTCATATCATATTTAAGTATAATTAATTAGCAAATGAAAGAGTTTATTTGTCCTGTAGCTAGAAATAGAATATTATGAATATATCACACTGGTATAAACACAAGTATTTATCATCAGGGAGACACGTCTGGTGATTACAAGAAGCTGTTGCTGAAGCTGTGTGGAGGAAGTGACTGAACAACCAGGACGACAGACACCGTGCCATCACGACTGGATATGTGGCGTTGTCATATTAATCTTGCCCATATATATATAGTAACATGTCAGATAATAGTGTCATGTTAACTAATACAGTAATCTCTCTCTTAACAGCTTTATAAAGTTCACAGCCAAAATAGCATTTCATTTGTGCCTTAGACAACATTATTATTATTATATAGTTTATTATTTGTTTTGCTATCTAATCAGACTATGCATGATATCTAGAGAATATATATATTTTGTAACTGTTGATGCATCAATATATACATGTAGTGTCTTCAGTAACTGATGCCAAAGGGGAATCAGAACCAGTGATTGTCGTTTCGCAACCAAAAACACAATCTGTACAATCTGAACATCATCACTGAAATCTCAAATGCCTTGAAGTACTGAAATACATGCCATAGTTTTTATATAGTGAGCTTTATGATCCCTATGCAAGAGTTCTCTGACGAAAATATAAGTGTCAATCATCATGAAGGTCTCGATGAGTTCAGCTCATGTAAACGTGTCATATTTCACCCTAAAAACAAGAAATTAATTTTGCTCAAAAAAAAGTGAAGCCTATTTTAGAAACATTAAGATCTTTTTGCATTATGACATCCCCCCCCCCCCCCCATGACAATTAGGCAAGTTTTCCCCCTACATTTCCATGACTAACGCATCTAAACCTTTGTAGTAATTCTCATTATTCTGTATAGCGAGTCTTAGTACTGCATACAATATTATTTGCAGTTTTATAGTAATAAATATAAAAATCATACAATTTGATTTTTTTTTTTTGCAATTTAAGTCATTTAAAAAAGATTTTTTGCAACATGGAAATGCATATTCATAGTTTTTGAATTAATAGGCTTAATTTCTTATTCATGCAAAATTGGATTTCGTATTTCCTCTATATGAGTTTGGGGTGAAATATGACCAGTTTTGTGAGCGCATGTTGTTGTTTTTTAGCATGAATATGTTTTGCTGCCGCAGTAGAGGGCAGTAAAGTGACCACTCTTTCATCTAGATAATTGGTGTTGTGCTGTTTATTAACATGAAGACTACTTTTTTCAGGGATTTACTAGTGTATGTGATCACTCAGCCAACTAATCTTGTCTAGTAACATGTGTCTGTTTAATAAAAACCCTTCATGAAAGAGAACTCCAGCTTCCCCTTACTTTTCTTACTTTGGATTGATTAATTGCTGTGTTTTGGGTAACGGTTAGCAAAATGTCCCATTAATTAATGCACTAACCAACAATAAGAAATACAGTTGTTACAGTATTTATTAATCTTCGTTAATAAAAATGCAACTGTTTATTGTTTGTTCATGTTAGCTCGGGTCCATTAATGCTAACAGATACAACTTTAGATTTTTAGTAATATATTAGTAAATGTTGAAATTCATCTTTAGTAAGATTAATACATTCTTAATAAGAAGTATTTTTTCATAGTTCATGTTAAAGGTACACTGTAACCCCTCGGTGATAAAGACACAAAACTGTATGCATTTTGCGGAAGAATATTGTGTTCTTCGTCTCGGTTGTGCTTCGTCTCTGCGTGACTGTGCGGATGAATACCAGGTGAAGACTTTACTGTAACCTATTAATAGACAAAAAGAGTCAAAAGAAGTCAAGATCTCGTGTGAGAACTAACCTCTGTCAGTGTCACTCCCACTCCAGACATAAGTCAAAGCAACTTTTCTCTGTTTACGGATATGACGAGCAAGCACAGGCGAGCGACATACCGTATGGACGCGATTTACCCATGGATTTACCCCGACATCTCTTTATAAACACAATAGGCTTACCATAGTGAATCAGGGTAAAAAAACCCGTTTTGGAATAATCATTGATGATGCATGGACTCATTATTTATATTTTGTTAATTTTGAACAAAAACGTTACCTTTAACTAATTTAGTTAACTAATGGAACCTTATTGTAAAGTTACCATGTTTTTTATGTGTGCTTGCTTATATAAAAGTGCAAGCTGTAGCAGTGTGCGCTTGCAAGCGACCGAATTTGCATTTCAAAAGCACTTTCATCCATGCAAAGCATAAACAAAGAAGGATAACCTTTTAATTCATTAATTTTTCAGGGCATCTTCTCCATCCATTATCAGTATATAAACCCTGGTATAGGTCGATGCTGATGTTCTCTCTGTTACCAGTGGGTGAAACAAGTGATTTGATTGGACAAACAGGTCCAGAGTTCATGACCTCAGGCACTCCATGTGTGTGTGTGTACATTGACATCATCTGTGTGTTTTGGCTATAATCATTTGAATCCATTTGCCTGACACAATTCCAAATGCCATCTGCGATCAGACATATATTCAGTCTTTTTTGATCGCTGTTATCTGGGTTTGTATGGAGATTATGTGAAGCAGACTCTGTAATCTGAGTTTCAGATTTAAACATTCAATACACACATTGAGCTCAGGCTTTAGCTTAATATAATATAAATATAATCAACAAATCCTCTCTGCCTCCGTTTACAGTGACGGCGGGGATTTAGATGAATCCACTGTGTGAATGATGCAATACAGTAGGCCTACAAACAAACTACAGTTTTAAAAGAGGAAAGAAAAGTTTAATCGAGTTTCCAGATCAAGAGAGTTGCGGGCAAGTTGTCGCATCTTTTAAGCGTTCGTCAATTGATTTATTGGTTTGATAACAACAATGGTTTTATATAAATGTAACATTTTAAAAGTGTTCAGAAACTATTTCTAGTGCTTTTTGTAAGTAGCCTTTGTATCAGTTGGCAACATGTTTTTTATACAAATGTTTGCTGTTTTATAATTAGTTTGCTGCAAGCATTTATAATGCGTAGATATGTTTTTTTAGATGCATTTATTAATATATCAATAAACAGCAGTTTAAGACTCAAGACTTTAAGGTTTGTATCTGTACAGACATTGAAATTCATATTTAAACTGAGAAGTATTCACTGGAGTAAAGAGTGTGACAACTAGCCCCGGTCTCGCCATGTTTGTTGTGATTTGTTGGTTCCAGCAGCGCTAAAGCTAATAAAACTCCTCTCAGATGAGTCCGGCTGGGAGTCGAGACTCCGTTGAGTTTCCAAATTAAACACCCAGTGAGATTGTGAGGTTATGTAATCACTAAACACAGTCACATGAGCACTGCTCCTTTCAGGTCCTCATCTCGCATATGTCAGGCTGTTTTATCTCAGACATGAGCTCATATTGCACCTGGATCAATCCTGCTATGAGCTAAACTACATTCTCATGTCCCTTCATAGAAACATTAAAGGCTGGAAATCATTTCTTTACTTGGGTTTGAGTGGATGTTCATTTTGTCTTGTTACTATACATGCTGCACTACACAATGAACTTCAACAATGAAAAACTGATCATTTATGGAATCAATCAAATACTTAATTGAAATATAGATATTCAGGATTTTAAAAAAAAATGGTTATACATTTCCTGTGTCCTCAATATCGCATTCAATCCCATTAATCTTTTATTTTGTAAAATCACAGTTCCTTAATGACATCACCTGACAGGAAGTGACATCATTTTGGAGGGAAATCAACAGCAGCACAAACATCATCAGTAAGATTTTGATGGATTCTGTGATGTTTTGTGTTGTTTGTTGATTTGTGTCGCTCTATTTGATCTAAGTACGTGGATCAGTCTGATAATATCAAAATACCAAAGATAATATTTTTGAAATATATTTCAAAAGTTAAAAATATGAAAATGAACTTCAAACTGACGTATTCTAACTATCAATTCTTTATGAACATCCTGTTAATTGAAATCACAGTTCCTTAATGACATCACCTGACAGGAAGTGACATCATTTTGGAGGGAAATCAACAGCAGCACAAACATCATCAGTAAGATTTTGATGGATTCTGTGATGTTTTGTGTTGTTTGTTGATTTGTGTCGCTCTATTTGATCTAAGTACGTGGATCAGTCTGATAATATCAAAATACCAAAGATAATATTTTTGAAATATATTTCAAAAGTTAAAAATATGAAAATGAACTTCAAACTGACGTATTCTAACTATCAATTAAGTGAATATGTTTCTTATAAGCTAAATATCTGTTTATTAAAACACTTCCTTTTGCTGTAATGGTTTATTATGAGCTGCAATGCTTATTTTATTGTATGTGTTTTCTGTGGACAGTGAGTGTGTGTTGAGCATCGTTCAGGTTACACATTACACATTACACAACACAAGAGTTAACAATGAGAAATCAAACATTAGATCTAGCCTCATGTCCTAAATATCATATTCTGTGCTTTGTGGACTTTACTGTTTAAACCACAACCAGATAAAATGCCAAATAACCTGGCAACAGGTGAGCAATGGTTGTTTTATTTTCTCAGCTTTATCTTATATGGATTTGTGGATTTTTAACACCAGGATTCTAGGTTAACATTAACATACACCTTATGCATATGACTATATTTTATACACTTTTCCAACATTTTTAAATACAGTTTTTGAGTTAATCAGTTTTTTTTAACTTTAGTTTTACATGAATTAAAACATGTCACACCACAGGTCAGTCCTGAGTGAAATTTAAATGAATAATAATCAGGCATGTAATAGAACTCACAAAAATAACATTCGGACACATGTTTATATTCAGACTGGTTTATAGAGGTGACATCATTATCTAAGAGTTGACGATTACAGGAAAAGCATAAAAGAAAAAACAACAACATGGAAGTGTTTTGTTACTTTGTACTCATCTGTTAATAATGAAATAATCTCACCAGTGAACGCCTAGGTGTTTTATGCGAAGCCCCGCCCCTGTCTTGTTCCCTTCCCATTTAACCGCTTTGAGTGGCATGTAGCAGCCACGCCCCTTTCTCGTTCTCCTCTTGTTGAACCGGTTTGATTGGCAGGCGGGAGCCCCTCCCTATTCTCCGTGCCCCTCCCTCTGCTAGGCTTTGATTGGCAGATGATAGCAGCTGCGGAGTTGTGGAGTCATGGCGGAGCTCCGCCGCACCTCTGATCATTGGAGTTACGGGGAGAATTTGTGATAAACTGTCAAACTTTCTAACAAATTTAAAATGATCGAAAGCGAGTTAAAGTTACGAGCGCCGTCAGACCACCGTCAATCGATTTGAAACCGAGAACTGGCAAAGATGTGAGACTCTCCGGAGCCGAAGAAGAAGAAAAAAACCGTTGGAGTCTCTCCTAAAGTCGCAAATATGGCTTCTTGCTTCTTTCAATCTCACACAAAAAACTCTTTAACAGGAGCGTCGTTGTTTTCAGCGCTTTGTGTCGTTCTGTAGCGGGCGGACCGGGTGTGATGGATCCCAAGCACAAAGAGTTGTTAGAGCAGTGCCAGGAAAAGTTGTCGGAGTCCGTCACAGATGTGGACCGGGTTCTGGAGCTGCTGGCCCAGTCAGGGAGTCTGAGCCCGGCCGAGCGAGCGGAGCTCGACAGAAACTGCTCCAGCTCCGCCGAGAAGGTCAATCTGCTTCTCAAGACTCTGGTGGAGAAGAAGGAGAGGGATCATTTCCAGGAGTTCTGCTGGGCTCTGGAGAAAACCCACCCGGTGCTGCTCAGCGCTCTGCTGCCTGCGAACAACCATAACAACACGGGTACACACATCCACTGGGAAAACTTTCACAACACTCCTCCAGTCAGGTTTACAACTCAAAACACCTTAGTTTAGTTTGTTGTCATTCCAGCATTATACTCAGAGAAGTGTTATTTAACCTGGTTACTCACAGGACCAACAATACAAGAACTAACAATATTGATATGAACTATTTTCAACATATAAAAACACATTTACATTCATATATGAGTATAATAATATGTGGCACAATTTGAATTTGAATATTTAATAACGTTTTTAATATCAGTCTGTCAGCATCTGATTCTAAATCTTTAGGTACCTTAATTTTTTTGCAGTACACACTTTCATTTTTGAGTACAAATATTCAAAATGGTCTCTATATGTCTACAATACCGGTCAAAAGTTACTATTTAATTGTTTTTGTTGAAAGAAGTCTCTTATGCTCATCAAGGCTGCATTTGTTAAAAATGTAAATAGCTGTTTTCTATCTGAATATATAGTATAAAAAGTTAAAAAGAACAACACATATTCAAAATAGAATTATAGGTTATAAAAAATACTAAGCAGCACAACTTTTTCCAACATTGATAATAAATCAGCATATTATACTGATTTCTGAAGGATCATCTGACTCTGAAGACTGGAGTAATGATGCTTTGATCACAGGAATAAATGACATTTTACTATATATTCACATAGAAAACAGCTAATTGTAATAATACTGCAATTGATATTTGGATCAAATAAATACAGGCTTGATGAGCAGAAGAGACTTATTTTCAAAAACATTAAAAATAGTAATGTTTCCAAACTTTTCACCAGTACTGTATATCAAAAAAGCTGCATGCATAATAATTATGCATGATTTATGTTAACTAGTTTAACCTTGTCACATTACTGTCATTTATTGATGTCATGACATGTAATGTCAAACAGGGGATGTAGCCATATTTGTAATATTTGGTGGTATTGTTTGTATATTTTGTATATAATATCTAGTTTTTGTTGACTGTATGAGAAGTATTGGTTTGCACTGGACAGATGCTGAGATGTTCAGCTGATGTGTGTCCTTGTAGAAAACACAGATCCGTCGCCGGTGAGTAAAGCGGTACAAAGCTGTTGTGTAAATCTGCCGTGCGAAACGTCGTACAGTAAATGTGTTACAGATGTTCCTCCGATTCCTGCGGCCAAAAAAACCTCATCAGACGTGCAGGGATTTTGCCATAAGCCAGAAATAGCTGCCGTCTATAAAATAATGCAGCTTAAACCTGGATCAAATAACATTACCTAGAAAGCCATTAAACCCCTGTTACAGGAATCTGATTGGATGACATTGGATGACACATGTGTGTGAGTGATATTAGACCAGGGCAGCCGTTCCAGACTGAGAGGAAGAGTCGCTGCGAGTCTGTCTGTTAAATAGAGCATCGCCGATCAATTAGACAAGTTAGAGATCTATGATGGTGGGCAATATAAAGCACAGCTGGGTCTTGTTGGGTTTGTTTAGCTTGATTTATCACAGAGTCTCTGATCAGTTCCTCTCATTTGTGTGACCCATGACTCTGGGCTCTTTTTAATCGTGCTTCATTTAAATAAATAGGCTCCTGTAACGACACCCTCATATCACGATACTGAACTCACGATACGATATTATTGCGATACTCCGAGACATGATAAAAGGTTAACAAAAAATGTACTGTTGATTAAAATGCTAAATTTGGTATTACATTGTGTGTGTAAATGAATAGGCTTGGACTTGGTGCTGGAAACCCAATGCAGGACAATAGAGACACCAGAATAACAATATTTCACTCTGTCACTGACTAGATGTATTTAAAATAATGTAGTACACTTTTTACTGGTAACATAAGACATTTGGCATTATCAGGACCCACAAATATTGCATTATACAATACATAATATTCAACATTATATACAGCAGTTTAATGTAGTACTGACACTAAAACACTGTAAACTTGAATTTTTTTCTTACACAGTAATTTTTATTTTAGGTGAATAAAACACAATACATAATATTGTCTCTATCTACGATACATTTTGTTGCATTTTTGTATTGCGATCTATTGTGACACCCCTAGTCCTGAGTGATTGTGTCCATAATAGGCCAGCTGACCGCCTCACTTATATAAAACCCCTATAGAACGTGACAGCAAGCACAAATCCCTATTGATTTTTAGCGATAACATATAGACTTTCAAAGCAGACGTGTCATGAGCTCTGAGGTTAAGTGAGAGGTTATTAAAAACATGTTTAATAATCAAATTGTTGGGTAAAACTAGACTGCATAATTAAAGGTGCTCTAAGCGATGTCACGCGTTTTTTAGGCCAAAACATTTTTTGTCACATCCAGCAAACATCTCATCACTAACCGATGGCTGCCTGTCCCCTGAACACACTGTAAAGAAACGCGATCTCTGTAGACAGCCCAGGCTCCACAAACAGCAACTAAAACAAACTGGGCTAACCCGCTCCACAAAACATGACAAACAGTTCCAGCCAATCACCGACAAGAAGGACTTGGGGGCGGGGTTTGGGGGGTTAGTGCGCGAATGAAGAGAAGGGAGGGTCTAGCTAGCCTCCGTTTTGTTTGACAATACTTTAAACGTCAACAAGAAGTGACGTTACCCGACATCGCTTAGAGAACCTTTAAGGACAAAGCGGCGATATATGTATTAACCTTTTTATATTTGTTATCGATTATACATTTAGTCCAACAGATTCCTAACACTTGATCATGAACTAATAATGAACCATGCATTTTACAGCATTTTTGTTAGTTAATAAAAATGTTCACAGTTAGTTCACAGTGCATTGGCTTTGATGATTATGGCTTACAGCTTATGAAAACCCCAAATTCAAAATCTTAGAAAATTAGAATATTACATGAAATCAATAAAAAAAGGATTTTAAATACAGAAATGTCGCTCCTCTGAAAAGTATAATCATGCATATGTATATAGTTATATATACATATATTAGTTTCACCTTTTAATTTGAATTACTGAAATACATGTTGCACGATATTCAAATTTTTTGAGTTTCACCTGTATATTAAAGGCACTCTATGTAAGATTTTTGGATCAAAATATCCCAAAACCACTAGAACATTGTTATATATTTTGTTGACTTGTGTACTTGCATCATCCCAAATGTTTCTAAGAATGTTTAAATCCAGAGAAATAAGCGTTTTAACCAGGACACGCCTATCCATGACATCATACCCGCGTCACCCTCGATTTCCAGTTTTATTTTGTAGAAACCATAGAAAGACGCTTTAATATATTATGTGTTTTATTAGACAGGTGAGCAACTGTGGATACATTCATTGAAGAAAACTAATCATTGTGATACAGCTCAACACACTTAGTCTTTTTGGTGCTATATTTTTACCATGCCTAATATCGATCTTGCTCACTGCAGTGTGCAACAACTGTCTCATATAGTAGCCGCATAGTAGCATTATAACATAATAACATAACTTTCAACACACTCAATAATAATATAAAACAGCGCTGCGTTACCCCACACACACACGACCGGAAGTATCATTAGCGGCGTCTGCGGGATAATCAAATCTCCTCTGTTCTCGTCTCTCATTAGCGGCCTCGTTCTGCTCCAACGGCTTTCGTAACGTTAATAAATCTTTAATACATTACTGGTCATCCATAAATATGATGGTATTCTCTACCGGCTGTAGAGGTGAAACGACAACTCCCATGATTCAGCGAAATCAAGGCCTCATCAAGCTACGCCTTTGTTTTGAATAAACGACCTCTAGTGGTGAAAAGTTACATAGTGTGCCTTTAACAGACAATATTTAATTTGTAAATGTTGAGATTAACATTAAATGCTATTAAACTATTGTTCATTGTTAGGTAATTAATGTTAACAAATGAAACCTAGTAAATTGTTAACCATGGATTGTGATTATGCAGTTTTGTGATTTGTACAGCATTTGTTATGCTTTGGTGCTTCAGTCATATAGAGCGCATTAGTCTCGGCTGAGGAAGATGACCTGTAATGATGTGTGTGTGTGTGTGTGATGAGCCGTCATGACTCTGTCCAGTTGGTGATGTGGAGGAGTCAGTTTCTCAGGGCTGTGAGTAATGAAGGACACTGAGATTCTACCCAGCATGCAGTCTGGCACACATAGAGAGGGCTCAACAGATTGAGCGCCTTTCTCTGTCAGGTCCAAGTTTCCGTTGTCCGGCTCACAGCTGTGTGTGTGTGTGTGTGGGAGAGAGAAAATTAAAGAGAAGTCCAGTTTAGGGTCTGTATACTTTGCCAAGCTTCATGCGCTCTGTTTAAATGCCAGACAACACACTCACACTCTCACGCTCACACACACACACACACACACACACACTCTCCTCTCACACACACTTTTGTTAAAAATATTTTACGTTTTTTTAATTTTTAGTGATTTTGTTATGTGATCTTTGTCATTTTTATTAGTTTTAGTTTTTTACTTTAGTTGATGGTTATATTTCAGTTAATAATTTTAGCACTTCAGCATAAACCTATTTCAGTTTTTCATCTAATATTTTATTTCAGCTGTATTTAAATAATTTTGAATTTTATTTTAGTAAACGAAAACAACATTGATTAACTCGTTTAATTTATTTAATATTTTTTTTACTTCAAAATAGGGTACAGCTTTTGCTACTGAAATTGCTACTGAGAACCGTGGCATTTGTACTGGTATTGGAACCGACTACTGAAATGTTGGTATGTTGACAGCAACACTATCTGTGTGAGTCCGGTCCGACTCAGACTGTCTCGTCATATGTCTAGAAACCCGTTTGAGGAGTCGATCTTTTGCGCAGGTTCAGCATCACTTCTCTGTCTGCTTGTTGACCCAGTTCCTATCAGCCTCTGTCTGGATCCGTCGCTATAGTAACGCTGAGCCTTGTCACACCTCACATACGTGACGATTGTCATTAACTTCAGGTGTTAATTAACTCTCATGTATTAATTATTTCTCAGCATGGGTGTGTTTTACTATTGTACATTCAGTGCTTGTTTCTCTTTCCATCACCATCCCTTACAAAACAATTGGAGTGCCATAATGCAGTAATAGTGTAATATGTAATGCTATCGTCCTGAATGATTATTAGTATTTTATATTACGTTGTATTTCCCGTGTGTGTGAGCGAGAGTTGGTTAGAGCTCGTTCTGTCGCGGTCTCATGGGTGATCGCAGGTGGACGGCGCATCCGATCGGATCAGGACGTGTCTGGATAAACACAAGACAGACAAAACTTTACAGCTGTGCAAAATTTACGATGTTCTTTCCTTTGCAGAACACAAAAGAAGATATTTGAAAGATTTTTAAAGACTGTTTTTGTCCGTACAATGGACCCTTATCATCATAGTTGGCTAAACCTCTGTACAGTACATTAGTCCCCGGCCACTTTTATTTTAGTATTTTTTCCATTCGTATTTTTTTCCATTAGTTTTCTCTAGTTTTAAGGAGGATCACAAAATTACAAACTTTGATTTGAAGGAAAAAAGTTTTTGAAAATTGCATAAAGACTTGGTGAGGGGAAACAACTACAATCCCACGAGGCATTGCAAACAGCATAATCAAATTGAAAGCAATGGAGAAATATAAATGACCCTTTTAAAAATGTCGATTATATATAAAAAGATTGTTGGAATTTTCTACAGCATGGGTATTGCAGATTTTCACCATGAATTCCACTGTTAAACATGACATTTTAATACATAAGTTGAAAAAATGTAGGCTAACAGCTTCAGCAGAAGCAAATACCAGCAATGATTTGCTATTATTGCGCTCTATAGTGCTGAATGAAAGAGTTTCCATTTGTTTTAATAGTAAAATATTGAACAATAGACTCTCTGTGTCACTGTATAGAACAAATAAAAACCTGGATGAATCTTAATTTTTTACAACTAAACCAAGATAAAAACTGAGGTTATTGTGTTTGGCAACAAAAATAAAAGAACAAGTGTTATTAAAGAATTAGATTCTCGTGCCTTTAAAATCAGGGATCAAGTGCGTAATCTTGGTGTTATGATAGATTCAGATCTTACGTTTAACAGTGATATCAGAGCGGTCACCAAAACAGCATTCTATCATTTGAAAAATATATCTAGAATTAGAGGATTGGTGCCTCAAAAAGACCCAGAGAAGCTTATCCATGCTTTTATCTCTAGTAGGGTTGACTACTGTAATGGCTTATTAACCGGACTTCCGAAGAAGACTGTAAGCTTGCAGCTTGTTCAGAACGCGGCTGCTAGATTATTAACCAGGACTAAGAGAATAGAGCACATCACTCCCGTTCTTAAAACTCTGCATTGGCTCCCAATCCGTTATAGAATAGTTTTTAAAGTGATGCTTTTAGTCTATAAAGCACTGAATTGTTTAGGTCCTGAGTACATTTTTTGAAATGTTTGAAAAATATAAACCGGACTCTTAGATCAATGAACTCAGGTCAGCTAGTGGAGCACAGAGTTGGAGCAAAACATGGAGAAGCTGCGTTTAGCATCTCTGCTGTACGCGACTGGAACAAACTACCAGAAGATCTTAGATGTGCACCGAACATATTGATTTTTAAATCCAAGTTGAAAACATTTCTTTTCTCACGTGCTTATGACTGAACTCTTAAATCTAGCTATACTGTTCAGCTTTACATTTTCTTATTTTTTATTAAATCTTTATAATCTTTTTTGTGCTTGTTTGTATCTTGTATTTTATGATGTTTTTACTTTTTTGTAAAGCGCATTGAACTACTTTGATGGATGAATTGTGATATATAAATAAATTTGATTTGATTTGATTTAATAAAATACAAAAATAGTAGGGATGCACGATATCAGCCACCATATCGGCATCAGCCGATATCTATGTTTATTTTTAATGTTACACTTTATTTTAAGGTATCATTATTGCAGTGTAATTAATTATACATGTAAGTACTGAGTAATATTAATTAACATGTACTTACTATAGGGTTAGAGTTAGGATAAGGGTTTGGTTTAGGGTTAGTTGAATTTAATTATGCATAATTAGCCTAACTGTTATTACTATGTTAAGTACATGTGTAACAAGGACACTGTAAAATAAAGAGTTACCCAAAAAAAAAAAACTAATGACTGAATTGTCATATTTGACGCACCGTTCCTTTAAGTAGACCAGTTGTGGTGTACCAGGTGTAACTCTTGAGTGTGTCCAAGCAGAAGTATATGTTAGTGCGAGTGTGAGAGTGTGTCAGTGGAACAAAAGAAAGACGAGCAAATAAACACACCCGTCCTGAGAGAGAAACTGAGTCTCCATTCAAGCCCAATTACCAGCTCGAGTTATTCAAATACAGCTAGAGGAGAGTGTGTGAGTGTGAGTGTGTGTGAGTGCACTGTTTATTTCGGTAGAGGTAGAGATGTCCATCCATCTGTTCTTCTCACAGGTGTGTCTCAAAGTAGCAAAGTTCCTGCCCGAGAAGTTCCAGCGCACAGAACCTTGACATTATTGATGTTCACTACATACTGATTAACACACACACACACTAGCAAGCAGACTGAGATGCAGCCGGACTGTACAGATGCTCTCATTCTCACTTTATCCACTCATTGACGATAGAGTAAGTGTTGATGTGTGTGTGTGTGTGTTCCAGGATCCACATGCAGCGTTCTGTCTGCGATGCCGTCGGACTCGGAGAGCAGCAGTTCTCTTAGCAGCGTTGGTGAGTCCTGTGTGTGTTTGTTAGTCATGGCTAATTTCAGCATTTTGTCTTACAGATGAATCATATTGCATCTTGGGTCATTTTTTTAGAAGGGAAAAGTGCTTGAAATTATTTCCTAAAAATAATGTAAAAAATCTTAATGCTCCTAAAATAGGCTTAATTTGTCTTGTAAAGCTATATTATAATTATAATTTTGAACAATATTTTCATCTTTTGATGTTTTAATAGCTTTGGATTCTGTCATGACTTCAAAAATCAGTAACAAACTTTCAAATTATTTTGTTTAAAATGGCAAAGGACTTTTATATAATTTTCTAAATCAGAATTATTAGTTTACACTAAAGTTCAAAAGTAGTGTCAGTGATAATAAATACATTTATTAAAAGTAACAAATACATTTTTCACATAAATGCTGTTCTTTTTAACTTTCTGTTCGTCAAAGAATCCTGAAAAATAAAATGTATCACAGTTTCCTCAAAAATATGAAGCAGCACAACTGTTTTCAACATTGATAATAATGAGAAATGTTTCTTGATCATCAGATCCTCATATTAGAGTGATTTCTGAAGGATCATGTGACACTGAAGACTGGAGTAATTCAGCTTTGATCACAGGAATAAATTACACTTTACTATATATTCACATAGAAAACAGCTGATTTACATTGTAATAATATTTCACAATATTACTGTATTTTTTTAATCAATAAATGCAGCGTTGATGCAGCAGAAGAGACTATTTCAAAACATTATTTTAATGACACCAAACTTTTGAACGCTAACTTTTCTTTTTCAATTCTACGCTTATTCCTGACATCCCGCTGGTGCAAAACCCTTCTGGGACTCGCTGGGAAAACACAGAGCAAACTCAGACACCAGCTGGAGACGCTTCTGTCCATTAGACGTCTAGAACGAGACAGACGGCTCTGTTGTTTTCTGCAGTGAGGGATTATGGGATGGATCGTCAGTGGCCCAGATAAAATCATTGTTTATTCATAACATCTGTATGAACAGCAGAGCTGACTCTCAAACTGAAAGCAAAAGTTCATGAACTGGCCTACCATCTTCTGAGCACTGCATCTACAGTCAAACCAAAAATCATTCAGACACCAGATATTGTTTTACTAGTGTGTGCAGGACACTACAGTTCATTTATGTAAGTGAGGAGAGCAAAATATAGTAAACTGTGACATAATACACCCAATAAATCTTCATACAGTGACTACCAGTCAAATTTACAAAAATGTGGGACCAAAAATGATTCTTCCACTTTGAGCTGATCATGTTTTCTTCAGTGTGTTTTCTGTAATTGCTAATGCTCTTTTTACACACACACTGAACAACATGAAGCATTGCTTGGTCACTGGTTGAGCTAAACTGGTATTATCTAATTGTGTAGTTAAATTTAACAGCTGACAGATATTCAACATAATTCATGTGTGAGAGTCTAACAGAAGGACGGACAAAACCAGTCAAATATCAACTGATTTAATAACTCTGAGTTCTTGTCATGTTTTATTACCATTTTCTAAACTATAGCGAATAAACTGTGATGATGTGAGAAATGTTGAAGGTGTCTGAATAAATTTTGGTTTGACTGTACGTGTGGTGCTAGTTTACCTCTTTAATACTGAAACTACATGTAATAATTTATTTTCTGAGCACTGATGTACTATGTCTGTCTACCCCAGCATCCTCACCCCCTCCTGCACACCCGGAGAAGCATGTGATGAGTGAGAAACTGGAGACGGTGATCTTCCAACTCCGACAGGTGACCCGTGAACGAGACGACCTGCGCAAAAGACTGGCCCTCTCCTCACCCGGCACCACCTTTGACGACTGCAGGTACAGTAACACATCTAATGCTGGGAGTCGGCAACTGTAAAAGAGATCGAACAGGGTGATTGCTACTGAACTGGAGATTTCAGGTCTCTAGAACACTAACCCCGAAAGACAGTTCGTCTTTTCTCATCCGTATGCGAGCGTGAGATTGGACAGAGTGCTTTATGTGTATAAATAAAGCATGTCTACTTTCATTACTATTTCATAAATAAGGCTTTTTGCTCCGTTTTTGTGTTTTTCTTCACCTGAATGCTGATAGACGTTGAAAAAACACACACTGAGGTCGTCTGTGCACGTGTGTGTGATCTCACTGAAACATCCCAATCAGACCTGTATATGACAAATAATTACCCAAATCATTTCACACAGTGTTTAACCGCATGAGACGTTCACATGTGTCTGTGTGTCTGTAGACCGAGTGTGAAGCCGGGTCACGATTACGAGCGTCTGAAGCTTCAGTGCATGAAGGCCATGTCAGATCTACAGTCTCTCCAGAACCAGCACACCAAAACCCTGAAGAGATGTGAAGAGGCCGTGAGAGACGCCGATTACTACCAGTGAGATCTACACCCTTATATTTGCCCCATAGAGTTGTTTTTCAAAGGCTTTTTTGTTTGTTTTGTTTTTTACCTTTTATAAGTGCAATATAGTTCAAACCACATATACTTGAGCTGCACGAATCTGGTTAAATTCAGAATCACAATTTTATTTTGTTTCAAACAGAGATTCTCCCACGATTCTGAACGGACAGCTAATAAACTAAATAATTTATGACAAAATGTTAGTTGCTGAAGTCTATTTAAAATGTTTAATTGATCTGAATGAATTGTTTTTAAAAAATGGGTTGAATGAATGATTCAATGACTCGCTCATAAACACTTCTTGTTTCATTACTGGATGAATCAGCGATTTTGAACGAATTTCTTGAATGAATGATTCCATGACTAATAATAAATATAAGTCACTTGTCTCCTCCTGGTGGCGTAACGATGTAACGATACAATCATTATTTAAAGGGATAGTTCGGCCAAAAATGATATTTAACCCATGCATTACTCACCCTCAAGCCGTTCGAGATGCATATGTCAATCTTGTTTCAGACGAACACATTTTCAGTTATTTTAGAAAATGTCTTAGACCCTTCAGTGGATATAATGTGAAGCAATGGGGTCCACCTCCTTCAAGTCCCAAAATGTGCATACATCCTTCACAAAAGTAATCCATCCGGCTCCAGGGGGATAAACGAAGGCCTTCTGAGGGTAATCCGTGCGGTTTTGTCGTAAAAATATACATATTTAAAACTTTATAAATGAAAATATCTGACTTCCGGCAACGATCGACGCGCGTGCGTTCACGCGCTTTCGTGTTTTGTTTTGCTCTGCTCTCTGGCTGCGCTGGCGCGTTCGTTCTACGTCACAACAGTTCCCTTACCTCGTACGGCGACTTCATCACCCGTGAACGCGCGTCGATCGTTGCCGGAAGTCAGATATTTTCATTTATAAAGTTTTAAATATGTATATTTTTACGACAAAACCGCACGGATTACCCTCAGAAGGCCTTCGTTTATCCCCCTGGAGCCGGATGGATTACTTTTGTGAAGGATGTATTCACATTTTGGGACTTGAAGGAGGTGGACCCCATTGCTTCACATTATATCCACTGAAGGGTCTAAGACATTTTCTAAAATAACTGAAAATGTGTTCGTCTGAAACGAGATTGACAGATGCATCTCAAACGGCTTGAGGGTGAGTAATGCATGGTTTAAATATCATTTTTGGCCGAACTATCCCTTTAATAGACACAGGTGAGGCATTTAGGAATGATATCGCGTGGGTGTTTGTATCGAGATCGCCATCTATTAATGATTAATCGTGCAGCTAACATATACTTTTAATTTAATTCATTTCATTTTTTACATTTTACAAATAAACAGAACATGTCTAGTGGTCTACCGATATATCGGCCAATATTTGGTATTTTTGTTCTAAACATATACATATATGAATTTTATTTATTATTTTGAATCTTAATCAATTACTTCATTTTAAAAATTTGATTTGAAAACTCAGCAGTGTGACAGCAGGATGTGCTCATTAGCGTGATGCGGAAGGCTTTGATTGGCTGCCGTGAGTCAAGGCAACATCTGGTGGTAAAGCAAACACACAGCACAGATTAGAGATTTTCATCTGAGATTACCCCAATAATTTAGTTTAATTAATTTTTCCTTTAATATTGTCTTACATTTCTGATTTGTTGAATTGAGTTGTGTTTTTGTGCATGTGCAAATGCAACCCAAACATTTACAGGGCGGCCGGTTAGTCTATACATGTGCACTGAATATGATTTAGGATTTACTTTGAAACCATTTTCACTCAGAAATTGCTTGTAAATTTCAGAAATTATTACAAAGACGTGGCTTGTAACAAATTGAGTTAAACGTGAAATTTTGAAGTAGAAAAACTGAAATGGTGAGAACGTACTCCCAATAATCTTTGTTTTATTTGCAACTTTGAAAAATCTTTTTATTTATTTTATTTATAACAGTTTTTATACAAACACAACAGATCAAAGTTTCTTAAAATGTATGCAATACGTATGTTATACATAAAATAAACAAACAAACGGAGAAATAAAGGACACCCTATCCCGCACCTACAGTGAAAAATATACACCTTAAAGCCACACTAAATTAAACTTAAACAAAACAATAACAATGGAGTGAAGGGATAAAAGAGTGAAGTTATACATATTACATATGCGCCCAAACATATTTCATGAGAAATCATTATTTACAGTGTGTTGTTACTGGGAAGCGAACCCAAGACCTAGTGCAATGAAAGTCTTAAAGTCCATTGTCTTCATTTTATCTGGTGCGTTTAACTGCCATATAAAATAAACATTAACATTTAATTTGTTGTTCTGTTCACCGATGCGTCGGTTGAAGTTAATGTCCAGGTGGATCAGTAACGCATGCGTCTCTCTCGGTCTCTCAGTACTCTTCACGGGCGTGTGGTTGGTGAACAGACTCATCTGCGGGACGAGATGGAGGCGGTGAAGCAGAACTACTCGCAGCTCATACAGCAACACTCGCAGCTGCAGCAAACCTGTGACGAACTGCACCGGATACACGACAGCGACCAGAGAGAGGCTTCAGACATGCGCCTGCTGCAGCAACAGGTGCAAACACACATTTACACACAACTCTCAGGATAGTCAATCATTTATATGCATCTATAGGCCTTATGTAGCCCCGCCCCTCTTCAGCGCTGCGCTCGTTGTCTTTTGTCTTCTGGTCTGTATTTTCTTGCCTATTTATGAATGAACGGCTCGTTTTAAAATCTTCCCGGTCTACTGATATTTGTTAAGACATCTGCTTTAAACATTACAATCCTCATGATAACTTTCGTTAACCCTACATTAAGTAAATCCACTTCAAAAGCGAATCACTCCTGGACAGCGATGCCATAGAGATATACAGAGCGACCGCAGAAACGGAATAAGGACTATAGAACTAAAATGTAATATAGTAATAAATAGTGATATATTTAAATACATACAAATTGCATACAGAGACTTACATGAACATGGCACCAATGTTATGCAATATATATATATATATATATTTGCCTTTTGTGAAGCACTTTGTGCTAAGAAGCTTTTAAAGTGCTATATAAATAATTATTATTATTATGAACATTTGAGTCATATCTCTTAATTGATTTGTGTTTTACATTGATTTATTTAACTAATCAGCTAAATCACGAATATGAATTGAACTTGCAAACAGTTTTTGCTGCTTAAGTTTAAATTAGAGACGCTGTTAAATCATTTCTGTTGTGATGTTGCAAAGGTGCGAGACTATAAAGAATAACACAATTAGTCTGACACATCATATTAAATTATCACCACATAACCTGCAAATTATCTTGTTAATATTTATGTTTTTCGGCGCTGATGACTAACATGTTCTATAACTAGAATAAATATCACATTCAACTGATATATTAGATAATTGCTACTGTATTTAAATAGTTTCATTGGAATAATGTGATTCTGTGGCGCCACCAGCTGGTGTAATGATGCATTTTGTCATCTCTGACTCCTCACCACAAAATAATCCTCTTATATATTGTAGCTAATCTTCACAATTGAGTCAAGTCAATGATTTGGTTATGGGTTAAATTTCTCCTCGAGGTCACAGTCGTGCTGAGCTGAATGTGGTTTCTCTTTCTCTTGCTGTAGGTCATGAGGGAGAACGGCTCCTCAGACCTGCTGAATAAACTTTACGACACGGCCTTAAACAAGCTGGAGGGGACGAAGAAAGAGTACGATGCACTGAGGAAACGATACAACGAGAAAACGGCGAGTCACAACGCTGATCTGAGCCGCCTGGAGCAGATGGAGGAGGAGAACAGACGTCTGCAGAAACAGCTGGACGTTCTGTTGAAGCAGAGAGACTCTGCGCTTCACTTCCAGCAGCAGTACAGCGGATCCGTCAGGAGGTACTTCAACAACAACACACTAGAGTTGCTGCCTATAGAGTGCATCACAAATCAGTCACTTATGAGCTCGCTAGGTTTTAAAAGAGACCTATTATGCTCTTCATAGTCTTGATGTTTTTGGGCTCTACTAGAATAGGTTTTCATGCTTAAATGTTCAATAAATGTTCAATGTATCAGTAACGCTCTGTTTAGTTCCTGTCTCTATGAAGCCCCTCCTTCTGAAAAGCACACTGGGCTCTGATTGGCCGGCTAGAGCAGTGTGTTGTGATTGGTCGAGCGCTTCGAGTGTGTTTGGGAAATGTCCCGCCCCTTCCCATAACCGCCAGTTTAACACACTACTGACTAACTCAACCAGGCCCCGCCCCTTTATTCTGCGCATTAATTATTATAATGAGGAATATTGTGACGTGTTCCCGGAAGAAACTCAAGACTACAATGGAGGCGTTTCAGGAGTTCAGAAACACTGACACTGATATAGAGAAGAACTCCCGCTGGAGGGACTTTGAAACCTTTTTCATGCTCAAACAGCAACATTACACACTAAAGAAAGATTGATCTCTTTCAGGTTTGAGAGTCTCCAGCAGGAGCTGAATAAGATGTCCGCTCAGAACGAGGAGCTGCAGAGGGAAACTGACCGTCTTCAGATGGAGAACACGCGCTATAAGACCCTGCAGCTGAAGGCGGTGAAAGACGGCGAGAAGCTGAAGGAGGAGAGAGACTCCGTGTTAAACGAGTACAGGCTGATCATGAGCGAGAGAGATCAGGTCATCAAGGAGGTGGATAAGCTGCAGACCGGACTGGAGGCGGCCGAGGCCAAACTCAAGAACACGTCTGGCGAGAGGAGGGTTGCCAGCGACGAGATTGAGGCTCTTAGACAGGTCAAACACACACAACTACTAAAGACAACATTTAAAGTAAATATAAAATGTGTTCACAAACTGTTTGACTTGCATAATCTGGTGTAATCGTGTATTGTGTGTGAGCGAGATGAGGCAATAATCAAACATGCTCTGTTTGAAGTCAGTCTAAACTGTTAATTCAGAACAGGGCTGCACGATTAATCGCAATTAACAGAGAAATCGCGCTTAACCAATTCAGATTATTGAGATAATTAAATCGCAAAGGCTGCGATTTATGTTCTCATACGCAGCTTGTCAGTGACGTACGGCTCTCTAAACGCTGCTCCATCTGAAAGGACTGAGTTTGAGTAGCTTTTAACGTGCATTTGAAAAAGCTACACGTGTCTACAAACATCTTTCTAAACATGTGAGCATTTATGAACCTCTTGTCAAACAAAAGACAACATTTAATAAATCAATCAAAGCATTTCAATCCCCTGTTTAAGCGATAGTATGATGCCCATAGGGATTTTCTGGAATGACGCGTGTTGTCTTCTTCTGCGGCCGGGGATATTTGGAGTTTCTGCGCGAGAGCGCCTTCTGGTTTTCAGATGTAGCAGCATTTACTACTGAGCACAGAGCCATACTTCACTGACAAGCTGCACATAAAATAATCGCAGCCTTTGCCAAATCGCATAGAGTTTCATTTCGATTAATTGTCCAGCCCTAATTCAGAAGATTAATTTCCATTAAAGAAATTAAATGAACCCTAAGAACCTCTAAAGACTCTGGCCCCAACATTGCCTTTTTGTCATGCAGAATTTATTGATGGTTTGAAGTTTGTTGTGTGTGCAGGAACTGAACTCCGCTCTGCTGGACCGGGACCGGGCGATCCGGGAAAAGACGGAGCTGCTGGAGAAGTACTGTCACGAGGTGCAGGACAAGGTGGAGACACAGAAGGAGCTGAGCCAGGCCTGTAAGGACATCGAGATGGTGCGAGAGGAGCGCGACGTGGCCCGTAAAGAGCGAACGGAGGCCATTATCCAAAGAGACCAGCTCCTGAGAGAGTATTACCAGGCCAGACAGGTACATGTCCTGTGTTCAGACCACCAGAGTTACATCATTTAATTGAGGTTCTCTCCAGGGTTTGAAATTAACTTTTTCACTCACCGGCCAATTTGGCTACAAAATTAAGTTACCGGCCATTTAGAACTTCTACTACATTAATTTCTAATTCAAACTAAATCCTGTCATCCAACATCTCCCTTCCTCTTTCATCCTTTTCACCAAAAATGTGTTTTAGGTGGACAGATCAATACAGTACAAAGAACATCAAAGAAATGTAGGATGTTGGGAAATAACAATAGGTTTTCTGTTAACCAAATGCTTTTTAATCTTCGCTATTGCTTCAATGCAAATGAACAAGCTGTTATTTGATGTGTAATGACGGTCATGTTCAAGTAAGCCAGATATGAGCAGATTATACGCAATACACTGTATTTAATACATCATGACTCATGAGTCGAGTATTTGCGCAGATTTGTCTTACACGAACTTCCCCAGCAAAGTGAGTAAACATAATAAGTAACAAAGCAAATTTGGCTAGTGATTTGACAGCGTTACCCGCCACAGCTGATTTTTACTCTCATTTGGTGTTCATTACAAATCCTGGTTCTCTCACTGCAGAAGCAGGACAGTGCAACGCTGGACATTGAGCGAGTCAGTAAGGAGCTGGAGGTTCTGAGGAAACAGTGCGAGGCCGTTTCGGAGGAGCTCCAGGAGGCTGTGCAGGAGGCAGAGGTGGCGAAATGCAGGAGAGATTGGGCCTTTCAGGAGAGAGACAAGATCGTAGCAGAGAGAGAGAGCATACGGTAAGCAGATGCAACCAAAAATCCTTTTATACCTTTAATTCTGTTATACAAGTGATTCAGTTCGAGTGTCACGTCATATATGGCGTGTGAAAAATATGCCCTTATAATTGTTAAAACCCATCCAATTACATATTTTCAAATCCAACAAGGAAATTATAAACAGATGTAACAGTGTGTAAACAGTATGTAGCTAAAATGGTGTCAAAATCATATATTTTAATATATTTGTCAGAGTCAAAGCATTGAGCAAGGTGTATTGTGATTTGCCGGTCTTGTCAACAAAGTCTTAAAATAGACACAAATCTATAGCGATCCACACACACACACACACAACGATTTGCAAATACAGTTTCAACAATCAATTTGTACATGTTTTTGTACAAGATTGTATTTATAAATTGTCATTGCATTTGTGAATCTGTAAATATGGTTGTGCATTTGCAAATCGTATTTTGTTAATGTGAATTATTTTACACATTTGTCTCATATTTTGAATCATTTTTTGAAAATTTTATATTTGAGACTATTTTAGCTCCATAAAACATTGGTTAAAGCAGAGAGGTCCTATAAAACAATATTCAAAATCGTATTATTGCTGTTTGTCTGTGTATGTGTCAGGACGTTGTGCGATAACCTGCGACGCGAGAGGGACCGAGCTGTTAGCGATCTCGCCGATGCTCTGAGAAACCTCGACGACCTGCGGAAACAAAAGAACGACGCAGTGCGAGAACTGAAGGAGCTCAAGTGAGTCTTAGAAACACACACTACCACAGGGAATCTACAGTTTTCGTGTTGTGTTAATGATTCATGAGCTTCTGCATGTGAATGTCTTGCTGTACTAAAATACTAAAGGTTTCCTGCCGCGCTACTGAATCTACAGCACCACAGCAAAAGAAATCAACAAGTGCGACCAAAGTAGTTTGATTCAGAAACAAATGACTCTTATTCTTTTGAATAGAATGAATCTTGAATCATTCTCAGACCCTCTGTAATCAGGTTGGAGTAAATGATGACGTAAATTAGGTGAACTTTATCCTAAAATGTGTTTCAGGGAATGCATGGAGGAGCAGCTGGAGAAGGAGGCACGTTTTCGCCAACTGATGGCCCACAATTCTCACGACTCTGCTATCGATACGGACTCGCTGGAGTGGGAAACAGAGACGGTGGAGTTTGAGAGGAGTGCGGTATGTAAGCAAGCTCTCAAAGCTGTGACAAACCTCCAAAAATATTAAAAACATCTTTGTTAATTGACATTAAGCTGAAATATAAATATTTCAACACATCTCCATCTGTCGTATAGGATGACATGGATTTGAGTGCTTTTGGTTTTGATATTGCCGAGGGGGTGAGCGACTCGTATCTACCCGGGGATTATGGGATATTCGTGAGCAAGGTGGACAAAGGAAGTATTGCGGAGGGCAGGTTAAGGTGGGTGAACTCGGTGTTCTTGGTCTTCTGTGAAACATTCGTGTTCGTTTCTAACCATCGTTTATTCATACCGCAGAGTGAATGACTGGTTGTTGAAGATAAATGATGTGGATCTTGCCAATAAGGACCGGATGCAGGTCATAAAGGTGGTGTTCAGTGGAGGCGGGCTCATCAACATGGTGGTCCGCAGGAGGAAGTCTCTTGGAGGAAGGATGGTCACCTCTGTTCATCTTACACTGGCAGGGCATAAAGGTCATATCATGGGTCTTTGCCTTTCAGTTGGTCATGCAGATAAACGACCTTCATCAACACAGTGACTCTCTGTCTCTGTCTTGCAGATTGTGGTGTTGGGTTGGAGAGTGGCATGTTCGTATCGTCTGTTTCTCCAGGCAGTCCTGCAGCCAGGGATGGTTCGGTGTGTCCGGGCGATCGGGTTCTCAATGTGAGTCCACTAGTTCAGTGGTTCCCAACCTTTTTTTGTCTGAGACCCCCTTTTTCCCAAGAAAATATTTTAGGGCCCCCCTTCACGCTCTTGTAAGCTTGCAGCAAGGATGACAAAATATGTTTTTTTTTTTCAAACAAACGGTATGTTTATGCACAAACAATAGCCCATAATATTGAAAATACAATAACAAAAACATCAGTAGCCCTTTGTAATTTAAAAACGTAAGCCTAGGAGAAGCCTATAAATTGGCCCTATTTGAAATGCAAAAACAAAAATATTCACACTGGTGTGTAGGTAAAAAAAAGAAAGAATATAGGCTATTACTAAATGACTGCTGTCTGGGGCCTCAATACTTGCATGTTATTTGTGAGGCTTTATCAATGTGAGGCTTTAGTTTTACGCTTTTGGCGCTATAGCGAGCGATAATAAACTTGCGTTTATTAACAGAATAATGCGTCTTTCGGAAGAACATTGTAGCCGGAACTACTTCTCTCTGTGTACGTCTATGACGAGTCACGCAGGGACTGGGCTACTCCGCAGCGGCAGCGATCCGAACCAGTGTAAAATAGTCCCAATGTAAACACTTATTATTGGTGTACCATAGTGGTTCAGGATAAGACAAAAACACGGATTGGAAAATGGATTCATGATGAACTCGCTCATTATATACATTTTGTAAATTTTGAACAGAAAAAAGTTAAGGACTTTTATTTAATGCTCATTGCTCAAACTTTTTAAAATATGACGCGACCCCCCTGTTGGGAACCGATGGCCTAGTTCAATATCTGTTTGATCAGCACTAGTTTTGCTGAACAATTTATAATTATTGACTTATTGAGAATTTTTTCAGTGCTAATATGGATTTACATATTTTACTAACTGAAGTACGACCCCAATTGTGTATATCAGGGGAAAAAATTAGTCCCTGCAGTCAAGAGCAGTGAGTATTTTATTGTTTGATTAACATTAAAAACACAGACATCAGCAGGAATATTAGGCTGCTGTCACTTTAAGAAATAATGCACAGATCCAATACACTGATACTGATACACATGCGTTGTCTTTCTTAACTGTTTACTTTCCCTTAAAGAAATAGTTCAGTTAAAAATGAAAATTCTGTCATCATTTACTCTTGTTTTAATGTATCAATCTCTTTCTTCTGGTGAACACAAAGGAAGATATTGTGAAGAATGTCGGTAACCAAACAGTTGATGGACCCCATTGACTTCCATAGTAGGAAGAAAAATAATATTCCTTTAAGGCAAAACTATGTTTACTAGGATACTCACCTAGACAGGCACGTTGACATAAGTTTGCGTGAAATTGTCCGTTCAAGCAAGACGACGTGAAAGAAAAATCCGGTCATGTGAGCACACACAACTTCTCACACATCGAGTACCAAATTGAGTGTTGAATGTTTCCATTGGCAAGGCTTAATAACACGTGCAAATGATAAACATTCAAGACAATGATCGGCCTGATCGGGACTGTGACTGTTCTGTCAACTCTTGGCCATCGGGCAGTCCTTGTTGTCAAGCCCGGCATAAAATCGGGAAGCTCTGATTGGTAGATAGAGCAGAGGTTCATTTGCATGTAAACTGGCTCATTAGAGTAAACACGGGCATGTCACGCAGTATATTGAGCATATCTGTTGTGATTGTTTTAAGTTTGTTTAATTTTCTCTGGCAGATAAACGGAATTTCACTGGATAATAAATCAGTGAGTGAATGTGAGAATCTCCTGCGGAGCTGCAGAGATTCGCTTTCTCTTTCCCTCCTGAAGGTGAGACATTATTAATCATTATTTATTTCCTTTTGTAAGTGAGAAATTCGATCAGCTTACTCTTTTCCTGAAGGTTTTAATAGGGGTGTAACAATAGATCATGTCACAATAGATCGCAATACAAAAACGCAACAATATGTATTGTGGATAGTTCACCCAAAATGAAAATTACTGTGTGAGGAAAAAATTCAAGTTTACAGAGTTTTAGTGTCAGAACTACATTAAACGGATATATATAATGTTGAATATAATGTATAATAATGCAATGGGGGAATATTTGTGGGTCCTGATTATGCCAAATGTCTTATGTTACCAGTAAAAAGTGGCCTACATTATTTTAAATACATCTAGTCAGTGACAGAGTGAAATATTGTTATTCTGGTGTCTCTATTGTCCTGCATTGGGTTTCAGCACCAAGTCCAAGCCTATTCATTTACACACACAATGTAACACCAAATTTAGCATTTTAATCAACAGTAACATTGTTTTGTTAACCTTTTATCATGTCTCGGAGTATCGCAATAATATCGTATCGTGAGTTCAGTATCGTGATATGAGGGTGTCGTTACACCCCTAGTGTTTAATGTTTGACTTTTTGTTTTTGTTATCCCAGTTTTTCCCACAGAGTCTGTCGGGTCAGAGTATCGCTGAGAGCCAGCGTGACTGTGAAAGGAACTCAAACGGGAAGTCGGCAGATCACCTGCGGCCCTGCAGAAAGCAGCCCACCAGCCACAACTCCACCCATAAAGACACGCACAGCCCGACACGTGACGTCGAGAGCGAGCGCGCTCAGCGTGGCTCTCTGTATCGCTCAGACCCGTATCACGAGATCTGCCTGCATCCCAACTCTAAACGACCCCTCACCTTTCACCCCGTTTCCCCCGGCGACTGCATCACCGTAGAGATGGCTCAGGAGAGGCGGAAACAAAGTGGCGGCACGTGGCCGAAAATGGTAGCGGTTGCAATGACGACTGCTGACAGCATCCCACCACTCTCTATTTTTAAGACCCCAAAGAAGCGGAAGTCGATATTTGACGCAGACATGTTTAAACGGCCGGAGACACCGTCCAAGCTGGACTACCTCAGTTTGTCCCAGAAACATTCCCCGCAGAGCTCGTGGACCGAGGGGTCGCCACAGATGCCGCCCGACCCGCCCAAACGCAGCGACTCCTTCAAGTTCAAACACAAACCGCAGGGAAGCTCCGCCTCTGATTCGACCATAACCACCGGCTCACCCCCGGCCACGCCCATTCAGACCACGCCCACAGACAAAACCACGCATGACTTTGATAATCGAGACCGCAATGGGAATGTTGTTCAGAGACAGGGGTCGGGGGAAGTGTCTGGACAGGGCGCAGATGAACCGGAGATGAGGAGAGGAAGACCGAACTCTGCACCCGCTCAACGCCGGAGCCTCACGCCCCTTAAGATGCCCTTTCCACAGGTGCGGTGCCTTATAAACACTGCTGGATCATATTTAATATGCACATTTCTAAGGCCTCTAAATGATCAAACCATTACTGACACTGACACAATCTACTTACAATCCTTCTGTCGTCTGATTAATAAATGTCCTTTTAGTATGATTGTACAAACGTTCACCTTCACCTCGTGTTTCGTGTCTTTTTGCTGTGAAATCTGCACTGATTTTTATTGTAAGTAAAAGTAAGAATAACTTTAATGTTATTAGTAATATTACAAGCACTTACTGGACTGAAGCAGCTGAAGATTACTTGATTATCCAAAGATTATAGAAAATCACGAGTATCAAATATGATCATCAGGCTTTTGAGGAAGGTTTATTAGTTCATCTCAATCATCATTGTATTGCATTGTAGGTTTTAAAACTACAGAGCTTTTATCATAAAACTAGGCATTTAAATTTCATCTTACTATATTATTGGAAGATATTGATATTTATATGGATTTTAAATTAGAATTTCACCTTTCTTTTTGACCATATACATACCAGCATCTAAAATTGCTTATTTTTGGCCTCTGATATGATACTCAACAATAAACAGGCATGCAAACTTTTTTTTTTTCTTTTGTAAAAAACTAATCAACACATGGTTTATCCCAAGACTCATCTTCACTTCCTCATCCTTTCTCTCTCCTGCAGAGCTTCTCTCATGAGGAACATTCTCCTGAGCCTGTGGATCTGGTTCGGTTCTCTCCTTTCCGTTCAAATCGGCATAGTTCAGGCTTCTCACCTGCACAAGCACGTGAGTTTGACACCAAAAACGCCTTGACAACCATGCTCATTTAAAGCCATAGTTGAGTCTTAAATGAAAAGATTAGATGTTCACGCTGAGTGATGTCAAAAACATTTATTTGTGTGTTTGTGCGTTCTAGACACCACTCCCAGAACACTGTCTCCCTACCCTGCTGTCACCGCAGTCATGAGGAACCCAGTGTACAAGGCCTGGAGTCACTGTGTCAAAACCACTAACCCTCCTTCAGTTCCTGCACACACATACACTCAAGTCAGGTACGCACACACACACACACACATGCGCACACGCACACTAACCCAACCCCTAAACACACACAGACACACTAACCCGACCCCTAAACCTCCCCAACTCACACACACACACACACACACTAACCCGACCCCTAAACCTCCCCAACTCACACACACACACACTCCCTGATGTATGTGGTCTGTTCTGATGTGAGACGGTGAATCTCTCTCTCAGTCCGCAGCACCAGGGCCGATGGAGTGTGGATCTCAACCACAAGTGCTCTGGTGAGCTCTTCGACAGCTCTCGCGGCTCGGGACAGCACAACACCAACTCCCTGCCCTCCAGCGCGAGACTGGGTCTGTAACCCGAACTTCCCTCTCATGTAACCTCAGTTTTTGTCATGTTCTGTGGTGAGAATAACACGTGGTTTGCAGTTATTGCCACTTGTCAACAATAGAGAAGCTTTAAGGTCTCCTTGCATTTTTCAGCCGAAGGTAAAGCTTAACATTTGAAAGCAAAAAAAAATCAAGACAGCTATAAATGTTGTTTAATAAAGTAAAATTATTATTATAAGCATTATTATTATTAAACATTCTATTTTTATTTTACAGTACAATAGTATTATTACTATATTAATATATTTATTTAATTATTGGCTTAATTTCTGTAATGTAATAAAATTATATTTGAAAAATAATACGGTTTATTTTAGCAAATAGGTCTTATTATTAATATTATTATTATTGTTATTAAATCCTCTATTTTTATTTTACAGTACAATAGTATTAATGTCGTAATATATTTCTTAATGGTTTAATTTGTTTCATTTAAAACAATTAAAATAATATTAAAATAACATTTTTTTTTTACAAAACAACTTTTATTATTATTATTAATAATAAATACTCTGTTTTTTAATTCGTACAATAGTATTGCTCTACAAAATTATTTCTTTATTGGTTTAGTTGGTATAATTTAACAAAATATTTTTTTATAATAGTAATAGTACTTATTAGCATGCACCTGAAGGTTTGTCACCTTTTGCACCATTATAAGTTTGCACACGTGTTGATAATTTCAAATCATAATCATCATAATCAAACATCTGAGATTGACAATCACAGTCTAAAATATGCAATCCGTTATTGGTTATCTCAAGTCTGTAGTCAATAAGTGTTGCTCATGATGTAATTGTGGATAAGCGTAACTGATGCTGGTTCTGTTTGTGTTTGTCTGTAGGTTTGTCTCAGTACCGCGAGCAGCGCATTAAGATTCCCTCCACCCCTCGCTACGCTCGATCCGTTCATGGCTGTGATAGAGGTGCTGATCTCTCATTTATAACAGTACATGTAGTCAACACACTACCTCGATGATGAATGTACATATTATTGTACAAATCGAAACATTAATGACTTTGAGAAGTTGTTGTTTATGTTGTTGTTGTGTTTCAGGATCACTATCTCACTCTGACTGCAGCAGCCCGAGTCTCGTAACTCCGCCCCTTTCTCCTCTGGACGCCGCCTCCTTCACCAGCAGCCAATCACAGGGCTCCATCTCCGCCCACACCAGGCTGTCAGTCAGCCCTGTGCCAATAGACAGGAGAAGGGACAGGTAGAAGTAGAAATTTGAAAAAAAATAATGTTCTATCATAATTTACTCACCCTCATTAAAATCTCTGAAAAACCTCACCATTTTTTTTCTCAATACAACGATTCATAGTAAGTGCAAAAAGGATCATAACAATAGTCCATATGATTTGTACTGTATTACAAGTCTACTGAAGTCATATGATCGATATATGTTAGAAACAGACTTAAAATTGAAGTTATTCACTTCATAACCATTCACAGAAGCTCTTTTGTGTTTCACTGAAGTAACACTATCACACAGGTCTATAGAAACACGAGGGTGAGTAAATGTGGTGCTTTTGTCCTCATCTTACGACCTGTCACAGGCATTCAGTATTTGGGCCGTTCTCCTCCTCTTCAGCCTGTCTTCCTCTCATAGTCTGTTTATCTCCATTCTGCTTGACTCCTTTCTAGTCTGTCTGTTCTTCTGCCCCATTTCTCTCCTTTCTCTCCCTCCTGCTCCAGATGTGCGTTGCGTAACAGGTCTAACCTGAAGCTTTCTCGAGCTCAGAGAGCGTGCTTTGCGTCTTTACGGATCCTGAGGTTTGTCCACTACGCAGTGAGAACACAAAAACAAACAAACAAACTATGTTTAGGCTCAGTTTTTGCTGTTTAAGTGAATTTATCTGATGTGATTTTGCTTTTCTTTCTATGCCATGTCTCTTTAAATGCATGCTATTTATAAGAGTGCTCAACCGAAAACATCTGTGACATTTATCAGTGATAACTGATCAATAAAACTAATTATGGACTATTATTATATTATTATTAGCGATTAATCACATCTGCAGGCTGTGCACATGCAAGTCAAGTTAATTTACAGTTGTGAAAAGTAAATTTTTATGTACAAAACGCACCTGAAAATGCACAGATTGAGCTGCTGCTATGTTAAATGTAGGTTTAAAATGCTACATCTAATGCATGTAATTATATTTTATGAGAACAGTAACAGTAAATGGATTATTGTAATTTTTTATTGAGTGATTTTAACCTTAAAACTGTGGCAAGCAGTTGTTTTTTGTGGAGAATGTATTGTTTTTATATTAACCATTTTTGCACGTAATGTATAGCATACCCTATATTAATAATATATAAGTTTAATATTGCTTTTACACTTACATTTGGCAGACGGTTTAATCGCTTTGAAATCATGTCTGTAGCTTGTTATACCGGTACACTAAGCGACCCGTCAAAATTATTTTCTGTTTGGCAGAATGACAGATTAAGAACTATAGAAATTAAAAAAAATTTATAGATCATACAGCAACTGTTATTCTATACATATCTAAAAATGTCATGTGTGTGTACCTGACACTGATTGTGGTGGTTTAAGAACTGTTCGATGTTGGTTGATGAAGCCCATATTGCGTGTTTTCGTGTTTCAGGCCGTACATAGAAGAGCCACGATGTGTCACTATCCCCAAAGGGGCGGAGCCTCTGGGCATCTCCATCGTGGGCGGGGAGAATGGCGGGATTTTTGTTTCCAAGGTAACGGGGGGCAGCATTGCTCAACAGCACCACCTGGAGTTTGGAGATCAGCTGCTCGAGGTGGGTTAGAAAACGCATAGAAATAAAGAGCTTCCTTTTAAATGGAAAACATGTGAATCTCTCCTTTTGTCTCTCTTCAGTTTAACGGCATTAATCTCAGGAACGCCACGGAGCAGCAGGCGAGACTCATCATTGGGCAGCAGTGTGACATCATCACCATACTGGCACAGTACAACCCACACATGTACCAACTGGGCAATCACTCTCGCTCTAGGTACACACACACACACACACACACAATAGATGTGACTCTGGTGCTTCACAATCCTGACATGGCAAGTCAAATTTATTTGTATAGCGCTTTCCATTTGTATGGTTTCAAAGCAGCTTTACAGAAAAGCTTGGTACTAATATTAATATCTTCATGCCTTATAGTTGAATTTAGCAGATTAGAGCTGGGCGATAATATAGTTTACGTTTTGTGATGATACAAGCAATTTGATTTGATTTGCTATATACCGTATTGTTCCAAATATAAGACGATGTTTTTTTTTTTTTAGATATACACCTGAAAAAAAAAAAAAAACGGGCTGGTCTTATATTTAGTTTAGCTCTGACCCTGATCAAACACACCTACCTGTGAGTTTCTAGTGATCCTGAAGACCTTGATTAGATTGCTCAGGTGTGTTTGATCAGGGTTGGAGCTAAACTCTGCAGGACAGTGGCCCTCCAGGACCGAGTTTGAGGAACCCTGGTCTAGACTTTTACATTGCAATAATATACCCGCAACAATAGGTGGCGCCAAATAAGCGTAAAATGAGTGTGCCAAGAAATGCAGTGTGTCAGAGTGTAATTTTAGAAGATCGCGAGCGCAAAAAGTCATGTTTGCGTGCCTCGCTGACAGGACCAAACTTCCCCTGTACGTGATTTTAAAATGTTAAGACGGTACCCAACTTTCAAGATTTGACTTCTTCTACTGTTGATGAAATTTTGGTAGGCTACATGGTTTTCACTATTAGATGGATAGCCTAATTGTTATATAGGCCTAATTCAGATGGGCTACAGGTAATTGTTATGGCATGTCATTTTTAAATGTGATCGTTGGTACATTTTACCAGTGTTTACCATACTTTCAATACAAAAATTTAAATATTATTTCTAAAATAAAAGATTTTCCTTTATAAAACATAAGATTTGGTCTCCTAAAAACCTCTTTCCAAAAGGTACATCTTGAAAAAGGTGGGTCGTCTTATAATCAGGGTTGTCTTATATTCTGAACAATACGGTACTAGGCTGTATTACAGGGTTAAACATTTAGATCATATCGCCCAATCCTAAGCTGTTTAGTTTTGAAAGTAGTCATGGCATAATATTCATTACTTCAATGAGCTCATTGTTTCTGCCTGTAATTATTACATTGTTTAAATTAATACATTTTTCACTAACTGTGATTGTGTATATGCACATTTCTGAAATACATAGACAGTTTCCTCTGATAACAGATCACTCTAAATTGTAATGTGGACTCTGTAAAGCTGCTTTGAAACGAACGATGTGTATTGTGAAAAGCGCTATACAAATAAATGTGAATTGAATTGATTAATACTTATGCATGTCGTCAACCAATGCTGCCAGCTCCCGGATGGAGTCGTCCATAAGCTCTCACTCCACACCCGGGACGCCCGAGACGCTCAGCGAACAGGACGAGGGCACCGTGACTCCGCCCTCCAAACAGGCCACGCCCACATCCAGCCCTCACAGCGCCGGCAGGTAATAAACACTTTATTTTTCTATCGCTGTTCAATTTTATTTATACAGCACATTTACAACAGCCACTAGGCGGACCAAAGTGCTTTACAGAACAACATGATTAAATGAAGATATAACATGCATAACAACAAATAAAGCAAAAAATAAGAGCAACATAGCTAAGAGTAACCATAAAACAGGAGTAGCAAAACAGTATCAGTTTTCTGTCATTTTAGGTAGTTTTCATTACGCTGATGTACGTTTAAGTGTCTGTTTTTTTAAATAAGTTTGGTCTTAGTTAGTTATTTGATGCTATAAAAACGGGGCTGTGACGTCATGATTGACAGCTGTGATTGACAGCTTCTCTAAACCTTTTTTGGGGATTTTCGGTAGGAGATTGGAGCTTCAGCTTTAATTTCTACATGTCCGTAACTGTTTATTTCACACTGACATGAGTTGCTCTGCAGTAAACTACTAACCGTTTCTGCGGGAGTGAGGGCGGGACCTTGATATCGCGACTCCACGCTCACTAATCGGGTCCCAAAAGTGAAGGGGCGTCGTCCATCTTTTTTTACAGTCTATGTTGTGAACACATCCACTGCTCTGATTGGTTTAACTGCGCCGTCTGCTCTGTGATTGGCCAGGGATTGGAGTGAGGGCAGGAAACATGCGGAGCCGAGGCAGGTGGTGCTGAGGAAGACTCAGGTGGATCCGGGGTTGAAGATCTGCGGAGGAAACCTGACAGGGGTTTTTGTTGAGGGCCTAGAAGAGGACGGTCCTGCTCGAGGAGTTGACGGCCTGCAGCCTGGAGACCTGATACTGGAGGTACGGAAGAGACATCACACACATTTGAGGTGGTCTTAGTGCTGTGCAGTATACCGGTTCATACCGAATACCGGTGTTTATGTTCGTTATGATATACATTTTTGTATATACCGCAATACCGGTGTATACGCGGCGCGACACTGTTTGAGAGGGTCTTTTCTAGGGCTGGGTATCGTAACAAAATTTTCGATACCGATACCTTGACTTCGATACCGGTTCCTGAACGATACTTTTTTCGATACCAATTTTAGGAAATCCATTTTAACAATATTACAATACCTAAATCTTTTTTTATTTTTTTTTTATTTTTTCAGTTTGTTGACTTTTTTACACTCATATTTTGAGTCTGTAAAAAAGCACCAATGCTAAATGTTTCCTAATCATTTAACAACTTCAGTGTTTCCTCTAGGATTTTTTCCAGCCGTGGTGGCAGGCCCATTTCGCCAGGGGGAGGGGGCGTGGCCCATGAGTGATATTCCCATTGGCCACGCCCCCTTACCCCAGGTGTTTAAACCTCCCCTAAGCATTATAACATGAAAGGCTCCAACAAGAGCGGCAAAACGATAATGCGCAGAATGATGCACTTGAAGCAACGTGAAGTCACAGCGCGCAGCGCTTCGCTTTGAAAAGTTCAAAGCACAAAGCGAAGAGATTATATCCATCTATGCCTAATGTATTAGCCTATATGAGCCTTTTCTTGTAACAGTTTTAAATTTCAGTTTCAGTGCGCATGAAGAACAATTCATAGCGCTCTCTACTCCAGTGCTGTAACGTTCATCTAACAGACACCCGGGAGAAAGGAATATGATTTAGAAAGCGCTATAAACTCCAGTAAGATAAAGTCATTTTATGCAAACTATAGACCTTTATCTACAAATAAAGTATAATAATGGGAATATTGATCTTGAAGAGAGTGTCATCGTGTTACTGTCTTAACCGAACGCAACGCGCTGTTTGATGCTGAATGGAGAATGACTGAGGAGAGATGAGTTTCCATTATCTTTAACTTAACGACTTAAATATTCATTTTTACCTCACATTATGCTAAAGAATGACTTAAGAAATCTTGGAATATAGTGCGAAAACTTTATGGTGCTTTACAATGTTTTTTATGCCTTTAGCTTAACAATAACACAATAGTATGCACAATATCGGACCTCACTGAGAAGCTTCAGCCATGGCGGGATGATTTTAGGTGTGGCGGCCCGCCACGGCAGAATGAATGTAGCGGAAACACTGAACTTGTATTCTTTACTTCAGTTAGCTCATTGTTTCTGCCTTAACTTAATGCATTGTTTAACAATGAAACTGAATGAAAATTAATTGAAATGCATTGCACACAGTCACCTCTGATAACAGATCACTCTAAATTGAAATTTAGACGCATGCATTTTCTGTAAAGCTGCTTTGAAACGATATGTTTTGTGAAAAATGCCATACAAATAAATGTTAATTGAATTAATATAGGCTACGGGGGTGCGGGATGCCTCACGCTCAGCACACATAAAGCTTGCCGCAAAGCACTGGCGAAAGTAGCCTAATGATTATGGATGTGTCGGGATAAAATAGCAAGGAGATATTTAAATGTTTTATTAATGAACAAGTGTTTACTGAGTGTGTTGGCTGCAAAGATGAATTTGGCGATGTTGACTCGTCATTCCTGCAGTAGTGAACACACGCGCGCGCTATATGGACTACATAAACTATTTATTTCTAATTGTTTCGTTTAAAAGTAGACATTTTAACCGTCTATAGGCCTATTTCTCATGTCTGTGAGTCAAGTATCCTATACGCGGAGTTTCGGTTCATTTGTGACGCGCTCCAGTTCTTGCAGTCGAAGACGGATAAACTTTCTACTTTCAAGTGTATTTGTGCGCTTTTAAGTGCCTTATCAGAGTTATCGTGTTGCCGGTCTTGGCAGCATTTATCTTGTCGAAAATATTGCATCGCGTGCTTCTGGCCACTGTGTCACCTTCTGTGTCACTGTGGTGATGCACAGCTGTGTGTTACTGATGGTGAAGATGGAGAGGTTAAACTATAATTGATAGCTGTCAAATTATATTACAGTGTTTCTCATACATTGGTTCACAATATCAACACTGCCCGCCTCAAATAGATTTCCCAAAAGGCTTTGACATCGTGGAATAAACATGAGCACTGCACGTTTCAAAGTCAAAACGCTGCGCAGGTGTGTTTAAATGAAGGGAACTGTCTGTCTTTAGAAAGGTTTCGATGTTATTTTCACTTCCTCTTAGCCTGATAAAGCAGTGTTTATGAGCGCTGTGGTTGTGTACAGCCGTTACCGGGGAACCCGCCTCCTGCTGACAGCTCTTTGTAAACAGCCTTGCAAACCTGTATCAATAATAGTGTGGAATTGTTCCACTATATTCACTCGTGACTGTAAAATAGTGCATTCTAAGTCAATCTACTTCAGTCCTCTTTCAATCAGTAGAAAATGTGGTTAACACCCAGCCATGCTTGAAACAAAATACCATCATATACGGTAAAACCGATATAATTTTGAAAAATGTAATACCACTGATTTTTGGTCATACCGCCCAGCACTAGGTGGCCTCTACAATATGGTTTCCTGTTGTGATGTCATTTCCTGCCTCTACTTAACTAGAGCATACTAGTAGGCATACTAGAGGCCACCTAGTGCTAGGCAGTATGACCAAAAATCAGTGGTATTACATCTTTGTAAATTATACCGATTTACCGTATACAATGGTATTCTTTTTTTTTTCATTTAAAAACAGTGTTGATATTGTGAAGCTGTAGTGATGTCATTTCCTGTTTGCAGTGTAACTCTGTAAGTCTGAAGAATAAGACCGCTGAGGAGGTGTACCTAGAGATCCTGAAACCCGCGGAGAACGTCGTCCTCAGAGTCCAGAACCGACCCGAACACTTCAGGAGGGTCAAAGACGCACCAGGAGACGGGTTTTACATCAGGTAACAGACTGAAGTTTTGAATGGAATATAGAATCTAGGGGTGGAACGGTACATGTATTCGTATTGAACCGAAGCGGTACGGGCGTCACGGTTCGGTGCACGAATTTACACGGAGAATACACGGTATAAAAATAAATAAAACTCGCGTGCAAATTAATTAATGTAATGCGGAACTACTGTTAGATACGCAGGTTCTTTAGGGACACATAATCTGTACCATCGGCTTAGCTCTGAACGCGCGTTCACTTCAAACGTTGGCTTTATACGCGCGTCCTATTCGCTTTGGACTAGCGTCGAACTAGACGCGAATTTGACGCTCTATTCGCGTTTGGTGTGACCGCATAATGAACAGGCTGCGATGTCAAGATTGCAATGCTGGAGTGTGTGTGTGAGAGAGAGAGAGAGAGAGAGAGAGAGAGAGAGAGAGAGAGAGGTGCGGGCCCGATCGAACTCTCTCTCTGTGAGAGAGAGAGAAGCATAAAAAACATACTCCGTCATTTTGTTCAGATCATTAAACCTGCAAAGTGTTTACTTATATTTGTGTACACTCGCAATAAAATTGTGCTTTTGTCACACTGTAAACTCTTGTCAAACTGTAACCTACAACTGTCACCCAACCAAAATCACACACACACTGTTTTGAAAGCAAAACATATTTATCCAACTCCATTTCAAAACAGTCTGTGGGTCCCATCTTTTGGACATTCATCATATTGTATTGGTTTCCATTTCTTGTCCTCGGAGCGCTAATCTTCTATTGATTAAAAAAGAAAATCGAATGTGTTTTTAATGGTAGTATTATTTTATACAGGAGTCAATTATTTATAATTCAGATGAGAATAATGTTACATTGTTAATTAATAATGTTAATTAAAATTAAGGAAAACAAATATATTGATCTGAAATATAGCAAAATAATTTTTCATTAATTCAGGTACAAATACCAAACATATCGCAAGGTGTTTTTGTCTTTTTATTAATTTAATTAATAAACTAATTATATAAAACTATTGTCAGTGCACTACAAATAAACTGGTTCTATGCCTTTATTAATAAAACTTATTTACAAAATACAAAGCCTTCTGCATTTTTTGGTTTTGCTTTTCCCTCCATTGTACCGAAATCGTACCGAACCGTGATGTCTGAACCGAGGTATGAACCGAACCGTGACTTCTGTGTACCGTTCCACCCCTAATAGAATCATCCTTCCTTAATTATTCCATTAATAATAAAGATGAATGTTATTTATTACACGTCTAGAATATTTCTGTATGATGACATTAAACTGCACAATAATTTTGTCCTCCTTAGAAAATGTTTGCATATTTATTTATTTTCTTCATGACCCTGTCTGGGTTAATCATGTGATTTATGATCAGACCGTTTCCTTTGAACGGTAAAAAATCTGAGCAAATAGGTAAATATTAAGATATATCCTGAATATTGTCAAAAAGATTTATATATACATTATATCATCTATATGGTTGCATGATGCTTTGCATATTCTTACTCTTCATGTGTTTGTCTTTCAGGGCTTTATTTGACCATGTTGGTGATTTAGAGCAGGAGTTGAGTTTCAAGAAGGATGATATCCTCTACGTGGACGACACACTGCCCAGGGGGAATTTCGGCTACTGGTTGGCATGGCAACTGGACGAGAACGCACAGAAACTGATGCGCGGACATGTGCCCAGCAAGTGCATGTAGGTCTTTATGTGATATTCATGTAATAATCAGTTTTTTATTGATTTATAATTAAACAGTTTCTTGAGTCAAGCTGTTTAAAGCCCCCCTGTAGTTAATCCCTTAACTCATCTTTGATCACCAAAATTACATATTTAAATGTTTTTTCCTTAAAAACAATATCTTCATGTCTTAAAATAGCTTGAATGTAATTCGACACCCTTGCCTCATTTAGTATACTTGGTTCTATGAATATGCAAATGAGCCCCGCCTCCACTCACTCACTCACTCAGCTCAGAGATCCACTGGTTGACGATCACACGTTGATCTGATTGGTTACGAGATCGTTTGTGACGTCAGAAACACCAGCGATTTCGAACCGTGTGTTTGAGACTGTCTTTGGTTCACTGCAGTTTTAAGCAGAAAATACTCAGCAATGCTGTCGACTTATGAACTTACACATGGTGTGTCTTAAAGAGTATTAAAAACACCACATAGACACATAAACAACATTAAAAGCTGGATTTTCACCACAGGGGGACTTTAAGAACTTCAGTGCACATGATAAAGCGTGTATGCATCATGTATGTGTGTGTGTAGGATGGATCAAGACTCCCAGCGGCGGTACAGCATCACAGACGGTAAGGACGAGAGCGGTTCTGGTAAAACGCTCTCAGCCGCGGCGCGCCGGTCGTTCTTTCGGCGTAAACTCAAACACAAACGCAGCAGCTCTAAAGACGCCCGTGACGCTCCTGCGTTAGACACCGTCAGCACAGACTCAGTGCTGTTCATGGAGGGTGAGAAACACACACACACACACACACACACACACACATGTAGCTCTAAAACTTCACGATTCATTTCTCATGTTATGTGATGGTGTGTGTTCAGACTGTGTAAGTCCGGCCTATCAGCGCGTGCAGAAAGTGGAATCGGCCAATCGCAGGCCGGTGTTGATACTGGGGCCTCTTGTTGAGCCAATCAAAGACATGCTGCTCAGAGAGGCTCCTGGGAAATACTGCCGCTGTTTACCTGGTGAGATCTACTCACATTTGACACGTAATGTCAATTTAAAGAGGTCATGACATTTTTTTAAAAATCATTTTAATGTTCCTTGAGGTTCACTTATAATGTTAATAAAGTTTCTGCACAAAAACAAATATAGTATATGTAGAAAAACGATGATTTTCAACATTCTGACCCTTCTGTCTGAAACTATTGTTTTTTAAGGTCAACAATCCAGTCACCAAGATATACCTCCCTGAAATGACTTCTTGCAGGTTGGGATGTCTGTGTTATGATTGGCTAAAGTCATTAGATAGGAAACGGTGTCAACGGCTACTCGCTATCCACTATCGGCTTCGGCTACTCGCTATCCACTATCGGCTTCGGCTACTCGCTATCCACTATCGGCTTCGGCTACTCGCTATCCACTATCGGCTTCGGCTACTCGCTATCCACTATCCACATAAAGCCGTCATTTACAGACAAGCATTATGAAATCATTTCCTTATGGTTAGTTCAAATAAACCATCCACTTGTTTCTGACACTGGGATCCTTCAGAAATCTGAACACAGACACGAATCCCGCAATATCCAAACAAGCCATCCTAAAGAAAGCTAAGAAACTTGCCGGATGTTTTTTTATTGTACAAAGACCTCTGGTATGTCAAAGACCAAAGCACAATAATGTCATGACCCCTTTAAAACACTCACCGCAACTCTACCAGGACTGGGTTCTCATGTTTGCCGGTTTATGACTGCGGGATCATGTTCTTTGTTCAGAGGGGATGAAGGCGACCCAGCAGGCCATCGAGCGCGGCGTCAAAGACTGTCTCTTCATCGATTACAAGCGCAGGAGCGGACACTTCGACGTCACCACTGTGGCCTCCATTAAAGAGATCACAGAGAAGGTGAGCGACGCCTCAGACTCGGCTCCTGCCGCTGGGTGCACAAGTTTCAGTTCCAAGTCAATCCATTTCAATCTGAACTGATTTCATAAATATGATATGTTTTGCTAAGACAAAGAAGCCTTTTATGGAGTACTTTAAAAGGAGAATCACCTCTGAGCATAATGAGAAAACTCAAACATCTCGAAACATTAAGAAGAAGAAATCTGGGTTAAAAATGAGTACATTGTCATTAATATATATTTATTAATTTATCAGATACTTTTCATGCAAAGTAACAAATGTAACAAAACCGTAAAAAATGAGGAAATTCGTCATGAAATCAATGTTTAATACTAAAGAAATCTTGTGGTTCTAAACCAATTCTTTAAAATTTGTATTTTATTAGTTAAAATAAATATTTACTATATACAATATTTGCACATACACAATATAATAAATGTATGTATGTGTAATATGTATGTATTATGATACAATGAAACATGTAGTGTATAGTAAATATAATAATAAATAAAATATTATTATTATTAATAATAAATATTTTTATTCTCTCACTCTCTCTCTCTCTCTACAATATAATATAAAATATTATAAATATAATGTTATTTTAAAATACACATAGTATATAGTATTATATTAAATCTCATTATATTTATCACTCAAAACATTTCAGCGGTCTCGCCGTCTCTCTCTCTTTCTCTCAGGAGTGCCACTGTCTGCTGGACATCGCTTCTCACGCCATCGAGCGCCTGCACGTCGTCAACATTTACCCCATCGTCATATTCATACGCTACAGAAACGCCAAGCAGATCAAGTAAGTGACGTCACGGTCGGGACACATCCTGAACGTCTGTTTGTCCTCTGATTATTAATGTGTCTCGTCACATTCAATGTTATTGCATCTTTATATTGCGTCGACAACACAATGTCTGATTCTTTATTGCATGACTCTATCGAGTTGGTTCTTTATTAAACCGACTCTGTTTGAATCAGTGTAATGAGTCATGAAGAGTCATGGAGATTGATTAGTCCTGGCGGCCATCGTTTCAGCAGTTCCTACAAGGTGCTTGAATTTGTCTTTTTGAAATTGAAGTCCTTGAAAATCCTTGAAAACGGACATATTTTTGAAGAGGAGTTTGAAAAGTCGCTTCACGCAAAATTAACGCTGCAGTCCGTCTGAGATACAGAGCTATTTCGCATTTATGATGAGTATATAATACAACTTTCATTCTTCAGGTCAATCATATATTCATGTTTCAATATCCTTTCACTGGTTAAGAGGATTTCCCATTCCTGACAGCGCTGGGCAATGAGATATATCAGATACTATATATATATATAGCCTGGATGCCAGCTGAGCTTAGCCCCGCCCACAACATTTGAGGATGGGACGTTCGGTCTGGACTTGATCCGTTGAGAAGCAAGTATCCCCGAACCAAAGCTGTTCGGACCAATCAAATCGTCAGGGCGGGCTTTATACGATGATGGACAGATGATCAACAGTAACGTAATCATCACGTCACCAAAGAGCGCTTGGGTTGAGTTCGTTTACAACAAAGATGGCCGCCGCTGGAGAACTGAGATGTGTAGATTCAGCCGCCACGTCTGTTATAGGAGATGTAGACGACGCATTCATTTTAAAAGAGGAACAGAACCGCGATCAAGGCATTTGTCGATCCAGTCGAGTGCAGAGGCATTTTCTTTCCTGGTTCAGTTGAAACGCCCCATAATCCCGGCCCAATGGAGCCGTATCAGACTCGCATGCTGACTAGAGTCTGAGTGTGACGACGCCAGGCTAATATATATGTAATTTGAGTAAAAAAATTAACTAAATAAAAATAATAAAGATATTGTTTGATAAGTGCTGATTGAAGTCCTTTAAATCCAAAAAAGTAGTGCTTGAAAAGTCCTGGATTTGATTTGACAATCTTTCAAATGCATTTGACTAGTGTGTGTGTGTGTGTGTGTGTGG